>OZ022247.1:17782136-18204636 GCA_963978895.1 Erpobdella octoculata | reverse complement strand
GCAGAATTAAAACAGACACTTCAACATGAACTGAGCATGGCAAGGCAGTGCACAACTGGTCAGAGCATGAATCACAAGAAAGCAACAAACAATGGCATGACAATCAAACTTCTCAGCATAATAATGTCGGGGCTCATTTTATTAAACCTAAGTAATACATAGTTTCTAGTGATAAGCAAGTAAAACCCTAACATTGTCATTCTCTGCAAGTACAGTAACAAGAGCAATGCAAGTGTCTACATCACCAGGAGGCAGGCCCGTCGAGAGGATGAAGAAGGCCCGGGGCAACTCACTTTGGTAGGCCTCTAGAACCCTAGCTATTACACACACCTATATATATATATATATATATATATATATATATATATATATATATAATGATCGGAATGATCGTAATGAAATTTTCACACAACCTTGAGAGTTAATAGAGGAAGGTTTTTGTGAAAAAATTTAAATCTGTCAAAAAATGAGCGGAAACGGGAACTGGAGAATGCCCGAGAACGGAAACGGGAAAGCAAGCGGGAATAGACAAGCGACCGAGAGCAAAAGAACGCAATACTATATAACAGCTATAACTTCATTGAGTACCTTTAATTAACAATTTAATTGTACTAATAATTTTAAAATAAAACAATTTCACATGTAAATTTATTAGGAAAAGTTTTCAATGATCAAATCAGATTTTAAATTAACAAAATAAACAAATACCCAAATCTTTGAGCAAAATTGAATAAAGTAACCAAACTTTCTAAACTTTGGTCTCGTCTTAGATTGCACAACATAAAGTTGTTTATGATATTCAGCAAAGATATATTTAGTTAAATAGATTAAAATCTAAAGCTATGAAAAGAATGAAAGCGATAATGATCTTGAAGAACCGTATGAAGAACGTTTAAATTAGATCAGATGAGAACGAAGATGGAAATTAATTCTATAAACATCTGGTTTAATTAAAAAAGATCAAGTCGATGTCTACATCACAGAGACATTTAACAGCTTGATGGATTTCATTTTGGTGCGGAAATGTAACTACATTATTAGTTGAAGTTCTGTTTTCAAATTCCGGCGAGAGAAGGAAATAATTTTGATGTATGACGGTTGTAATAAAAGAATTGAAATTCAAAAATCACATTGGACTTATTATAAAAGTCTGCTGTACATTTTAGAAAGAGACTGAGAGCATTTTATCTAACTGTGGGAGCCCTCAGACCAGAGGGGGGCCCAGGGCGATATCCCCGCCAGCCCCCCTTCTCTTGACGGCCCTGCCAGGATGCTGCTGTACAATAGAGCAATTGCTATGAAAATTAGTCTTTTAATAGCTTAAAAAAGGCAGTTTTAATTTTCTTGTTTGCCGAGAATGAGTGCGAATCACTGAGTTTCAAACCATTCAAATCTTTATTCACAGTTGCTGACACTTTAGCCATAATGACTAGCAACATAGTTCAAAGACTGCTCGGCAATCTGCATATATGTTGAACCTTTGAGTCAACTTATACAATGCAGTAGTGATCCCTCTTCTAAAATATACTAAGTTTAGTGGTTATCTGGTACATTTATGCATTGCCATGTCCTCTAAAAAAACTGGTACAGATGTCACCACATAATTGAAGTATTTTACCATATTTAATGTTTATTTGCTGCTGTTTTAGAACAATAAATCTTTTGAACAAGTTAATATAATTCATAGATACTTCTGATTTGCCAAATATAAAGTCTTTAGATAGTTGTTAATAAGAAAATAATTAGAACCATGCAACCTTTCAAATTATGATTAACTTCTGAGGTTGATTTTGTAAACAGTATGTACAATTCAAAAAGTAAAAACACTTGTTGAATTGTACATATTATCTCATAGATGCAAGGCATAAACCCACATTATGACCTCATGCAGGTGAATTACTGGTGTTTTCCAAGCCACAGTTTGTTAATGGTTAGGTTAGATTTAGATAACCTGATTACTTTTATTTTAAAAAAAACAATTTACTTATATAATTATTAAGATTTTTAGGTGTTGCAAACTTCCATAACACACTTAAAAAATTAGAACAATTTCAATACTTTGCGATCACTTACACAATTTAAAAAAACATTAGATTAGGGTGATCATCGGGTATTTAAAAATTTAAACGCCATTTGAATGCCATTGCAAATCAAACTACAAAGTTTTATTAATAAGATTATTGCATTTTTCAAATTTTTAAAACATTCATAGACAATTTAAATAATTGTTTAACATTGCCAATCAGTTATAAAAAAAATAAACATTGCTACAACGAACGGGCATTCAAACGCCATTTCGATACAAACTTCAAAGTTCTCTAGCTCAAATTCCTCAAGTCGGAAAAACGGGGATTTTAGATACAGTAATGTCTAAACAAAATTGCAAAGTTTGATCTCTATACCACTTTTTTCTACCCCTTACACGCGTTGCGATCTTTAGTTACCGTACTATTTGTTGATGGGTACAGGGCTTAAGACCTTAAGAATAAGAAATTGTCAGGATTGTTGGAATATTACGTTTTATTTATATATATATATATATATATATATATATATATATATATATATATATATATATATATATATATATTATATATATATATATATATATATTATATATATATATATATATATATATATATATATATATATATATATATATATATATATATATATATATATATATATATACATGTTGGGAGTATGGATTTATAGCCATATTTATTATATGGCTATAAATATATATGTGGCTATATGTATGTATGTGTATATGTATATGTGTATGTATATATATGTATGTATATATATATTAAAATAATAATAACATGGTTTAAAGTGGTTCAAAAGACTAAATAGCCTTTGTGAGAACCACTACTGGTTAAAAACCAATTTGTCCAAGCATCAATTTAAAATGTTCAATTAACTCAACAGAAACTGCTTCTTCACTCAGCTGGTTCCAGACATTGATGACTGCTGCTGAAGAATCTCTGCTTAAATTTTCCCTCCGATTGTTTAAAGATTTTGTGCCTGTGACCCCGTAGTCCTACTCTATTTGCTGTCTGGAAGTAACTTGATGCTGGATGTATCTTGATGATGGATGTATCTTGATGCTGGAATATCTTCCTTTTTCATCAGCTTGAATGTTTCAATGAGATCTCCTCTGCTTCTTCTTATTTCCAACGTTGTTAAGCCACACGTGGACAGCCTATCCGCGTACTTTATTGCTTGAAATCCCTTAATCATTTTTGTTGCTCTTTGCTGAACTTTTTCTAGAATTTCTTTGTCTTTTTTCAAATGTGGGTTCCATGCTTGGTTTCATGTCTTGGTGGATGATGATTCCCAGGTCCCTTTCTTCTTCTGTTGATTTCAGTTGTTTTCCTCCAAGTTGGTAGTCAAATTTCTTATTTCTTGCTTCTATGTGCATTACTGCACATTTATCAATATTGAAGAGCATTTGCCAGTCTGTAGACCATTGGAATAATTTTGCTAGATTACTTTCTAATATCTTTGCTTCTTCCTTGTTGTTGACTTTTGCACATAGTTTTGTGTCATCTGCAAACTTTGAAATTTTTGAAGCTATTCCATTGTCAATGTCATCTATGCAAATTATAAACAATAGTGGTCCTAACACTGATCCTTGTGAAACTCCACTTGTTACACCTACCCAACTTGAGACCGCTTCTTTAATCCTTACTCATTGTCTTCTTTCTTTCAACCAGTTATTGATCCATTTAAGTAATTTCCCCTGTATTCCGTATGCATGCAATTTCTTTTCTAGTCTTTTATGAGGTACTTTGTCAAAAGCTTTTGCAAAGTCTAGATAAATTAGATCTATTGAGTTATTTTTATCTATATTTTTGTAAACATCTTCGAAGAAGTCTAGAAGGTTAGTTAAGCAGGATCTTCCTTTTACAAAGCCTGCTTTGTATGGTTTTGTTGCTTTTTAGATGCTCAACTATATTACGTTTGATGATCTTTTCTAACGTTTTGCAAACGATGCATGTTAGACTTACTGGCCTATAATTACTGGTCACCCATCTATTACCTTTTTTGAACAGAGGTGTTATTATTGCGTCTCTCCAGTCCCTCGGCACATGATGGAATCCTTGAATAAGCTGGTCAAAATTTCTACAATTTCAATCAATCAATCAATTATTTATATAGCGCTATTTCCGCAGTGTTCAATAGTGCTCGGTCGTGAACTTAGTAAACAGATATGTTTTAAGTCCACGACGGAAAACTGTGAGAGAAGTAGAGTTAGTAAGAGAAGAAGGAAGAGAGTTCTAGAGATAGGGACCAGAGTAGGAGAAAGAGCGTTTAGCAAAAGAATGCTTAATAGTGAAGATGCGAGAGTGATTACGAGAAGAAGAACGAAGACCAGACTTAGGAGGGATATGTATTAAATTAGTTAAGTAGAGAGGAGAAAGGCAATTTTTTATTTTGTACATTATTAAACAGATTTTAAAAATCGCCCTATATCTGAGAGGAAGCCAATGGAGAAGAACAAGAGATGGAGAGATGTGAGAGGAGTAGGAGGTGCGAGAAACTAAGCGAGCAGCCGAGTTGAAGGCTTTAGAGAGAGGATAGAGGGTAGTGTCAGGAAGACCATAGTATAGAGAATTGCAGTAGTCAATTCGAGACAGGACAAGAGAAGAGACTAGAAGTTGCAGCGAAGGAACATCCAGAAGTGGACGAAGCTGCTTAATACGGCGAAGATGAAAGTAGCAGGATTTAGTAACAGAAGTAATTTGGGGGGTTAGCGACAAGTTAGAGTCAAAGAGAAAACCTAAGCTACGAATCAAGGGAGAAGGAGAAATGGAAAGAGAAGATGGTGGTGGCAAAACCAAAGGAAGATGATTTAGGGATTTAGAGGACTTGTTGAAATAGATTAGTTCAAACTTGTCAGGATTAAGTTTAAGACACATAGAAGAACTCCAGGATATAATAGATTGAAGGCAGGCAGCTATTTTGTTAAGAACAGACTCAAGAGAAGAGTTAGAGAAAGTAGAATATACATAAGAGTCATCGGCATACATTTGGCTATTGAGAGAGTGAGAAGATATAATATGAGGAAGTTCAGAAGTATAGAGAATAAACAGTAAAGGACCAAGAATAGACCCTTGAGGGACACCGTAGCTCAGAGTTACAGGAGTAGATTTAGAAGATTCAATAGAAACATAGGAATATCTACCAGATAGATAAGATTTAATCCACCGGAGAGCATCGCTAGTTATATTAAAAGATTTATCAAGTACATCCAACAACAGTGAGTGATCAACTGTATCAAATGCAAATGAATAATCAAGACAAAGAAGAAGGGTAGAAAGGCCAGAGTCAGAAGAAACAATAAGGTCATTATGAAGCTTAAGTAGAGCAGTTTCAGTAGAGTGGCCAGGTCTGAAGCCAGATTGAGAAGAGGGAAGAAGTGAGAAAGCAGTTAGATAAGCACTTATTTGCTCATACACAACTCTTTCCATAATTTTATAGATAAAGGATAGGTTAGAGACAGGCCTATAGCTAGATAGAGAAGAAGGATCAAGAGAGGCATTTTTAATAGTAGGGATAATAAAAGAGGACTTAAGAACAGAGGGAAACACAGATGTAGATAAAGAGAGATTAATTAAATCAAGTAAAATTGGATAAAGAACAGAAGAAAGCTCTTTAAAGATAGTAGTAGGAATGAGATCCAAACAGCAAGTAGAAGAAGACATAGAGTTAATAAGTTTAGTAAGATAGTCAAGTGTAATAGGAGAGAAAAAAAGTTAAAGTTTCAGTAGAGAATTTAGAAAAAATAGGGGTTTTACTATTGTTAGAAGATCTGATGCTTTCAATTTTCGTGGTAAGAAAATTATGATAGTCATCAGGAGAAAAAGAAGGAGGAGGAGATTTTTTATTAAGGAGTTTAGAAAGAGAAGACCACCTATTCCTCGAGCTAGAAGCAAGAACAATAGATTTTCTCAAAAAGGAAGAATGCTTAGTAAAGATGAGGTTATGGTATTGTTTGAGATGGTATTGCCACTCATACCAAGAACCCTTAGACAATTTAGAACGATAAGCTCGCTCGGCTTTACGTGCAGATTGCTTCAAGAGAACACAATCACGATCAAACCAAGGAGCTTTTTTAGAAAAGAGTCGAAACTTAAACGTCTCAAAAGGAACCAAAGTATCCAGTATGGATGAAATCGTCAGATTGAGATTGTCCATAAAGGAATCAACATCATTGAAAGAAGAAGAAGAAAACCCAGAGGTGAGAAATAAATTTGAAAATTGAATATTATCAAATCTAGACCAACACCTTTTAGTGACTGAAGTAAGATTAATTAAAGGTTGAGATAGAGGTAAGGTGAAAGAGATAAAGTAGTGATCAGTAAAGTGAAGATTAACAGGTGAAAGATTGCTTATATTAGAGAAAAGAGGAGAAATAATAAGATCCAATGTGTTACCCCGATTATGAGTCGGAAAGTCACAATGCTGAAAGAAGTTAAAAGTAGATAAGATTTCAAGAAATTGAGAAACAAAAGAGTCCTTAGTTTTATTAATAGGAATATTAAAATCCCCAATGATAAAAGAAGGAGTAGATAGAGAGAAGAGAGATTCAGAAAGGTTGTAGAAATCCTCCAGAAATTGTGGTTTAGAGCATTTAGGAGGCCTATAGATACCTATTAAATTGAACTTAAAAGAATTAATTTTAACAGAAGTAAAGAGGCATTCAAAAGATGAGAATTTAGTATTAGTAGAAGAATTGAGAGAGACAGAATAGGAAGACTTGAAGAGAAGGCATATGCCACCATAGGAAGAATGTTGAGCAGAAAAAGGATTAGTAGGAGGCCTAGCCTGCTCAACAAAAGAGAAGCCAGTAGGAACAGAAGCAAGGAGAGAAGGAGAAGAAGCAGATTCATGCCAGGTCTCAGTCAGGAGAAAGAGATCAAGATAGTTAGACAGGGCTAGCTCAGAGATAAAGAGTGATTTATTATTTAGAGAACGAATATTAAGGGTGGCTATATTAAGGCTAGAACTAGGATTATTATTATTATTATTATTATTATTATTATTATTATTATTATTATTATTATTATTATTATTATTATTATTATTATTATTATTGTAATTATTATTATTATTATTATTATTATTATTATTATTATTATTATTATTATTATTATTATTATTATTATGACTATTATTAGTTTTAAGATTGTTTATTTTAAGAAAAGGATTTGATATAGAGAAATCAGAGAAAGAAGAGTTGCACTTAGCAATACGTTTAAATTTCCTAATATAATTTAGGTTAAGAATATCAAGATAATAAATCTTACGGCGAACAGTGCGAGTGGGCAGAGTAGAAGATTGAGAGAGGCTTAATAAAAAATCCCTAGAGTACATTATTAGAGAAAGAAAGGTTTAGAAAAGGGAATACAGAAGAAAAGAAAAAAACTCACAGTTTCCACGTGAAACAATAAAACAATTCAAATTTAACTTCGCTCACGAGCCGAAACGCCATGACACCACGGCGCTAAACAGGAAACATCATGTCTCATTTCTTTCAAAAACTTTGGAATCTCGTCTATTCCTGGTGATTTGTCTTCTCGTAGTTTTCCCAGCAAGTCCACAATCATTTCTTTCGTGATAATAACGTCTGTCATTGCTTGATCAAAATTCTCTTCGCACTTTCGTCTTGGCTCTGGAATGCAATTTAAGTCCTTTTTTGTAAGAACTGATCCAAAATAGTTATTGAGCATTTCTGCCGTAATTTCATCATCGGTTATAATCTTGCCTTGGTTGTTTTTTAGTGGCCCCATTTTGTCTTTTCTTTTTTGCTTGCTTTTCATATAATTGCAAAAACTTCTGCTGTCAGTCTTTATGTTTCGATTCAATTTTTTTTCTCATATTTTCTAATCGCCCTTTGGTTTGTCGCTTTAAGTTTTGTCCTATTTCCTTTTTAGTTACTTCATAAAACAAAGCCAATGTAATTTCATCAACTCCGCCTCGCTAATTGCGAGCCAGTCCCAAGCCTGAAGAAAGGAGGAGGGAAAAGTTAAAAGGATCAAATTATGATCCACGACAGGAAGTACTTAGTTGTTTCCTACATACAGACATTTCAGTCTTAAAACACCTGGTGTAGAGGACTATAAACTATTACAATGTAATTTCAATAATAATTGACTTCAGATCTAAATAATTGTTTAGCAACCACAATAGTTAGATAATAATTATTATCAATAATTTAGAATAATAAAGATATAACAATTGGCGACCAGGATGTCAAAGGACCAAGATTCAAACATAGCACAATATCTTAAATTTCTAGTTGATAAAGAAGCTCGAGAAAAAGAAGAGAAGCTTGAGAGGGAAGCTCGAGAAAAACAAGAAAAACTTGAAAAAGAAGCTCGAGAAAAAGAAGAAAAGAGAATTGAAAAAGAAGAAACTGAGAAAAACTTTCCAAAGAAAAGCGGAACGGTGCGCATCTGTGCTGATTTTAAAACAGGCCTTAACGAGGCGCTTGAGATGCACCAACATCCACTTCCATCACCGGATGAAATTTTTTCAAAACTAAACCAAGGAGCTTGGTTTACTCGAGTAGATTTTGCTGATGCATATCTACAGTTGGAAATGGACGAATCGTCAAAAGAGCTCGTTACGATCAACACTCCGAAAGGTCTATATCAGTACCAGAGACTTCCCTTTGGAGTAAAAAGTGCATCAGGTATTTTCCAGGAAACAATGGATAATTTAATTTCAGGGTTAAAAGGTTGTGCGGCTTACCTGCACGATGTAATTGTGACCGGCACAACATTGGAAGAACACAATATGAATGTTTTTGAACTACTCAAACGGATTTCAGATTTTGGATTTAGAGTCAAGAAAGAGATTAAATTTCTAGGTCATATTATCAGCAAAGAAGGCCGAAAATTAGACCAAGGAAAAATAAAAGTAATGGTAGAAATGCCCCCACCAAAAGACAGAAAACAGTTAAAATCGTTTTTGGGTATGGTTAGTTACTATTCTGCTTTTGTACCAAAGATGAGACAAATGAGAAGGCCGCTAGATGACTTGGAAAAAAATGAGAAGTTTGAATGGTTAAGAGTACACCAGGAATCTTTCACAAGTCTAAAGAAGGTGTTACAATTAAATTTAATGCTGACGCATTATGACCCTAAAAGAGACATCGTAATAGCTGCTGATGCATGTGAATACGGAATTGGAGCAGTGATTTCACACCGATTTCTTAATGGAACAGAAAAAACAGTCGCTCATGCAGGCCGTGCGCTGACCCAAGCAGAAAAGAATTACGGCCGAATAGAAAAAGAAGCTTTAGCCCTAGATTTTGCGGTAAAAAAATCCATAAATTTGTTTATGGAAGGCGGTTTACGCTATTGACCGATCACAAGCCTCTCTTGTCAGTATTTGGTTCAAAGAAAGGAATATCTGCACACGCTGCAAACAGACTGCAGAGATGGGAACTGATACTCTTAACTTATGATTTTGAAATCGAATATCGACGAACAGCAAATTTTGGTCAAGCTGATGCTTTATCAAGACTCATTGATTCCAAAAAACAACAGGAAATGAGGATTTGATAATAGCAGGTGTAAACAAAGACATCACAATGCTACAAGAGGATACGATGAGACAATTACCTGTTAGTAAGAAAAATATTCAAATTATGACAAAAGAAGACCCTGAACTCAGAGAGTTAAGTGAGATCATTAAAAAGGGATTTTTGGTCAAAAGATAAACCTGGATCAAACTGGAATGCATTCCAAAGTAAAGCAACTGATTTGACTTTACATGATGGCATTCTATTTATGGGTGTAAGAGCGGTAATTCCAAAAAACTGCAACAGCGTATATTGAGGATGCTACATAAGGGTCATCCAGGAATTACGAGAATGAAAATGCTGGCCAGACAGTCGGTTTATTGGCATGGAATCGATAGAGACATTGAAAATATGGTGAAAAGCTGTGATGCATGTCAAAAAGCAGCTAAAAGGCCTATAAAAAAACACGTTGTCACCATGGCCTAAACCATCACAGGCCTGGGAGATAAATCACATTGATTTTGCAGGACCAATGGAGAATTCAATGTTTCTGATTGTTGTGGACGCATATTCAAAATGGCCAGAAATAATACAAATGAGTGCGGCTACTTCAACAACGACAATTCGCGAGCTGAACAGAATGTTTGCTCGGTATGGATTTCCCAAGACATTGGTATCAGATAACGGAACACAGTTTATTTCTATGGAATTTGAAAGGTTTTGTCAGTCAAAATTTATCAGTCATATCCGAATACCTCCTTTTCATCCACACAGTAATAATCAAACAGAAAGATTTGTTGATACTTTCAAAAGAACCATACAAAAGCTAAAAGGTGAATAAATTACCGAGGAATTGGTGCAAATGTTTTTATTGTGCTATAGATCTACACCATGCCCATCTAGTCCACATCAAAAATCTCCCGCAAAAACATTTTTGGGGAGACAAATTAGAACACCCCTATCAGACTTACAACTAAGTACAAAAAAAGACAAAAAGTATTCAGAAAAAAAATCTTGCATGAAGAGACAATTTGACAAAAGGAATGGGGCAAGACCAAGAGTCTTTAAAAAAACAAAATGCGGTGTACGCTAGAGATTATAAAAATCCAAACCATCCCAGATGGATACCAGGGAAGATTTTAAAAAGAATTGGAAAAACTCTTTACGAAGGATTACAAAAAGGCATACAAATCAATTAAGACCAAGGAATTTAGATTGGGCACTTAAAGAAATGTTTGAGACATTCGACATGCCAGTACCTCTGCAAGATAAAAGTGATGGAGAGAAAGCTCCAGTAAGGATTGTGTTCCCAGGAGAGGAAGAGATGTTGAAACCAGACATAAACGCAACCCCTCGGGTGACGGAAAATGGGGATGGAGAGAATAGACAAAGAGACCATGTTCCGAGCCATATGGATGATGAAGTCAATCCGGAGGAGTTGACTAACATTCCAACAGGAATAGAACCGGAGGCAAGACCTAAACGTTATTGCAACCCTCCAAAACGGATAGTACTGGACCCTAGTAGAAAATCATATGATTTTCTATAAAGAGAGGGAGGTGTTGGGAGTATGGATTCATAGCCATATTTATTGTATGGCTATAAATATATATATGGCTATATGTATGTATGTGTATATGTATATATATATATATATATATATATATATATATATATATATATATTCAAACATGCTCTGTTGAAGTATACACGCCATTTAGAAGACACGGTTTTGTCAATTAAACGCTTAAAATATTTTAAGTGAGAGAAAACATTTTTACTAAATCTAAAATGAAACGTTTTATTAGCAAGTTTCAGCCATTGCGGCCATCATCAGGGTTGTTTTGATTATCTCAATGTAACTAAAAGTTAATACATACAGTAAATAATAATAATTAAAATCGGGACGATGAACGTTAAAATAAGCAGAACATAAGTAAAAATAATAAAGGCAAAATAAAAATACTTAGAGAAATATATTAATTTGAATCGAGAGATAATAATTTAAATTTAAATTCATAAAATTCGTTAAGAGTTTCATGAAATGTGAAACAGACAAAGAAGCTTTTTATCATCTCAAATTATTTTCCCTCAAGATCACACACACCATCACAAGACACACACGCCATCAATACTTAACCAGGCTGGTAAATAGAGGTCCAGAAATCAATGTCATCTCCTCCGTCTGATTGTAATATTAAGTGTTGAAGTGATTGGAACAGCAGTGGATGAACGTATGATAAAGATTAGAGCTGTCAATGCTGTTGCACGTGAAATGGAAATTGACCGTATGACACTAAAGCGATATGTTCGGAAGAGACGTCTCAATCCAAATAATGGTTTGATACCGAATTGAAGAACAAGGCAGGTATTCACAGTAGAACACGAAGAAATACTTGGAAAATATTTTCTGCAAGCATCTTAGATGAACTATGGACTCTCCACTCTTCTTACATCTCTTACTAACTCTACTTTTCTCACTGTTTTTCGTCGTGGACTTAAAATATATCTGTTTGATCAGTTCATGTCCAAGCGCTATTGAACGCCACGGAAATAGCGCTATATAAATACAATTGATTGATTCATTGATCGATTTAAAGAATGTTAAATGATTATTATTAAGAAAAATGGCTATTATATCTATTTTAATGTGTTTTTTGAGAGAACTGGATGTGGGATCATATTGAATTATACCTAGGATCAATGTGCCCCGTAGGGGGACCATGGTACCCCATATGTGGGGTACTTTGATTTTTTTAGGGGTTGCATCAAAGTTCAACTTGACAATAGTTCTCTTGCATTGCACAATTTAAACAGAATTGAATACATAAAATATTTGTTCCTCAATAAAATTCACTCAAAACAATGTTGACTTTTTGAATGGCTTGACTGCTGTTACCAAAAAACCTCAAAACAGATCAATGTGCCCCCATCCTTCCTATTTTAGTAAGCAACAGGCTAATAAATTGAGATGAGCATTATGTAGTTAAATGTTGAAATAAATTAAGAATACTTTATGGTTAAATGTCTTTAGGAAATATTAAAAAAATAAGTGACTCCTTTCATTTGATAGTACTGGCTCGTCATTATGATCAATTGCCTAGATTTAACAAAAATATTTATCTTAGTTTAAATACCCATCTGATATTTGTCTATAAATTATAATCAACTAACTAGAATAACTAGATACAAAGGTGGATCCAGTCGACTTCAAAGGGGGGCCAAATTTGAGGCTGGATGTGCATAAATATGTCTCCAAAGTATACTTTTTATATTCTGAAACAAAGTATCATTGTTGTATTTTTGATATTTTAGATGTATAAATTGTAATATATGTATAAATTGTAATATATGTATAAATTGTAATATATGTATAAATTGTAATATATGTATAAATTGTAATATATGTATAAATTGTAATATATGTATAAATTGTAATATATGTATAAATTGTAATATATGTATAAATTGTAATATATGTATAAATTGTAATATATGTATAAATTGTAATATATGTATAAATTGTAATATATGTATAAATTGTAATATATGTATAAATTGTAATATATGTATAAATTGTAATATATGTATAAATTGTAATATAAGTATAAATTGTAATATATGTATAAATTGTAATATATGTATAAATTGTAATATAGGTCATTTAGCATAAAATTTAAAATCAACATAAATAAATTTGTTGCGGATGATTCAAACCTTCATAAAATCCTACAGGTTGGGCCAAAAAAGTGAGACGGTTTCATGCAATCAAATATAATTATATCAAATTTAGACAAATCATTTCCTAATAAACAAAATATTACCTGTTTATTTACTTTAATTAATATGTCATTATTTATTTAATTTCCGGTCGCCATCTTTAACTTTTAGTGTGATCAAAGAATGCAATAATTAAAGAACATATCGTAGGACTGTCTCAGTTTTTTTTGGCCCACCCTGTATATCAGTTTCTCAGAAATTTCGATTGACTAGTTCTGTGTCAAGAAATTTTTGCGTTGTTTTTCTGGCAGAATAAACATTTTTTAACCCAATTCTCAGGTGTTGTGCTGTTCTACAAAAAAGTGCTCAACTGTAGAGAAAACTTGTTCAACCTCTAGTGTTGACACTGAGAAAAAGTGAAAAAATATGGCAAAAATGTATGAAGGCTAGAAAAAGCAGCTGCCAAAAAGGCATAGGGTGAAGCAAACAACCTGAGAAAACTAAACTAAAGCTTGCAGAAATCAACTAATTTAAATATATTCTATTTCACTCCATTTAAAGTTCTATTTAATGTAATATATGTATAAATTGTAATATATGTATAAATTGTAATATATGTATAAATTGTAATATATGTATAAATTGTAATATATGTATAAATTGTAATATATGTATAAATTGTAATATATATATAAATTGTAATATATGTATAAATTGTAATATATGTATAAATTGTAATATATGTATAAATTGTAATATATGTATAAATTGTAATATTTGACAATAGTTCTGAGAAATTTTTCTTTTTAGAGAGCACGTTAAATAAATAAATAATAATAATTGCTGACTTCCATGGTGTAAGAAAAGTTGCATAATTTTGTTTATAAAAATTGATCGCATCTTATGTTTACATGATACAAATGTTTACAACAAAAATGAAAATTTCGCTTTTTGTCGCTTTTTTAAATAAACTAAAAATTCAGTTCATCACGATCAAATCTACCAAGATGTAGAATTGCTATGGACATGACCATTGAATAAACAATCAACAAATCAGCAAAAATGCCAGGAGGTATTATTTGATTTAGTCGTAACACCAACGCTTACTACAGATGTGTGTCACTCGGCACAAAAGAGCAGCATATGTTGAAGTCACATTGGATGAATTGGACATGACAGACTGTGGTGAGAATGGTCATAAATCTAACCAAATTTCACAGATCAAGAAAAGTGAGTGAGATTTTGAACTTGCTATCGGCTTTCCAACTGTACCTCAATCCTTTTACTTTGAGTGGAGAACTAAAGGATAAATTATTTTGCATCTCATCAGGACAACCGGCGAATGAAGATGTGACGAGAGATATGATGGGATTTGTTCAATATGGAAATTCTGCTGTTTCAGCTTTCATTCAATCAAGATTGGTTAACAAAACTATTAAATTCCATGCGCCATTAAAAAAAGTAAACTGTTGACATTTCAATCCATTGCTTTTAAACGCACTCTAACAGCCACTCAGATGAAAACAATTGAGATTCGTTCGGACAGAAATATACTGGGTACTGCGTTGCTACTTTCTCAACAGCATAATTTAAGCTTAGAGAAACTACTTAGCTATCCTCTAGGACCGATTCCGTGGTCACTGGCAACCGCTGATGGAGCCTTTTTCAAAACTGACAAGTCACAGTTGATGCATGTTTTGGAAAAGAATGTGGCTCCAGCTGTCATACCGGAACTCAGATTTGCAACACACATTGTGGAGGGCAATGCTATAATTCAGGCTGCTACACGGTTACCTGAAACTTTTGAAGAGTTTGCTCGGGACATTTTTTACAATCTACCAAAATCTCCTGTAGTACACTTTGTGACCGACACGTACATCAAAAACAGCACCAAAAAACAGGAAAGGTTGAGACGAGGAGTCTCGACAAGTGTCTCTGAGTTTCAAATTGCTGGATCAAAAACCAAAATGCCAAAAGATTTCAAATCCTTTTTGAGTTGCGGGAAAAATAAAAGTCAATTAACCCGCTTCATACTCAGCCAATGGAAAACACAGACTTATGCAAGTGGGCTTCAAGCCCGAAAAATCTACATAGTATGCGAGAAACAATAAATGTGTGTCTTGAAAGTTCAGATGGATTAAACGTTTCATAAGAAAATGTCACACGCTTAAGTACACGTCAAGAAAAGGCAGGCACTCGGATAATACTGCACTGTCTACATGCTGCAAGGAACACCTCACCAGACACAAAAATTGTGATACGATCTCCTGATACCGATGTTTTTATTTTACTGATATCGTATTCACATCTTGTAACACAACAAATTATATTTGAAACTGGAACAGGAAACCATCGTAGATTCATAAACATTCATGAAGTAGCCAATTCAATCGGACACAATGTTTCATTAGCTTTGCCAGCTTTCCACGCCTTCACTAGATGCGACACAACCAGCTCTTTTGTTCGCAAAGGTAAGAAAACTCCACTCAAGGTAATGATGTCAAATCCAAGCTTCATTGAGCTATTTACATCCTTAGGAAGCAAAATTAATTGGCTTAGTGCAGAAAACATGAAGAAAGTACAACATTTTGTGTGCAGCATGTATGGGAAACCGACATACACAGACATTAATAACCTTTGTTATTGATTTTTTTATTGAGATTTAGCATACCTTCTTAAGGACGATATGAATCAAAAACATCAAAGACTTTACTTTTCTTTCTTTCTTTTTTCTGTTTTTTCTTTTCTTTTTTCTTTTGGCGGACCTGGCCATGGGTCGTGGTGCCCATAGGCTGCAGCCTATGTAGCCTATGCTTAAATACGCCCCTGAATATAGAGATCATATATTGCACCAAGCAAAAAAGTAAAAAAGTCATAAGATTTTAAATGCCACCTAGCAAAAAAACTCAAATGCTTACAAAATTTTACCCATCAAAAACAAAAAAGTAGAAAATAATTTTTACATCATAAAAATACATTTTTTTTAAAACAACGTTTTTATTGCGCCTTAAAAAGTATTAAATAATATTCATATACAGCGAAAAACGTTGCGGGCGCAAACATCAAAACTTTAGTAAAACAAATCTATATATATATAAAAATCTCGTGTCATAGTGTTTGAAATTGAACTCCTCCGAAACGACTGAACCGAATTTTATGAAATTTTTTTTCATTTCTAGTTTATATACATAGATGTTCAGTAGATTTCTTAAGCAAAAATGTATAAACCATAGATATATAACTTACGATATCATAGATATCTATGGTATAAACTATGTAATCATAGATATAGATATATCTATGTATGTAATATTGTTCTATGATGTTTATAGTTCTTTGGAACAACGTTAATAAGTTACATTCTCGTAAAATGTGAATATTTTTAGTTAGAGGCGATTTGTAACATGAACTATTTACCAGGAACTGCTAGCTTGATTGAAGAAGTTGATAGCAAGTTTTATTTTATTGACTTGTATAATTTAGATGGAGATGCGATTAGTAAATTCTATTGTCCACCGCCCGGGCAATATAAGCGGTAAAATTGGGTCGCTGCTATATTATATTGCCTCGGCGGTTCGTCGGGATTGCAATCGGTAAAATGGCCACTGTGCCGGCAGTCCCCGTATGTCTACCTATAGACTAGACTGATCCAATTATTTTTCTTAAATGGTGACTAGAAAAGAATTTAAATGCAGAAAACCGTCATGTAGTAGCAAAAAATAATCTCATAAAAAAAACTAACTAAAGGTGAAGTGAAGTGAAATAAAATGTAAAAGAAATTATTTGTGCGAGTTTTTATAAAATATTTGTAAAGAAATTAACTACTTATTTAAGTGAATTTCAGTTCCGTAGTCCCAATCCAGGTGACAACATCTTTGGTGAAACTCTGTGTATCTATAATTGAAAACTATCCAGTTTTATCTTTCTCTGAAAAACTGCTCTGTTTTTACTTTAAATAATGTTATTTTGACTGCGTGATTAATATTTAATCTTGTGACTGTTAACGTTTCTTTTGCAACTAACTTTATTTTTGACTACGCTATAAATATAAACAGTTTCTGTCTGACTGTGCTATTAATAGTTTTTGTTGTGGTTCTCGTTAATTTTTGAGATTTTTTTTAAATTAATAAACTGCTTGAATCATTAAATTGGAATTACTATTGTGATTAAAAATATATAATTATTATAATGAAAATATAATTAAAAACATCGGAAATAATTTATAACGCTATTCTCCACCTTTACCGAAAATATGTGCATCTACTTGAAAAAATCAAAGCAAAGTGTAAAATCTTTAGAATATATGAACATCTACTTAAAAAATCAAAGTAAATATTAAAATCATTAGAATATATGTACAATGTACATCTATAAAAAAAAGTCAAAACTAGAGCTAAAGTTGCCGATACCGATTATGTTATAGTTACTATTATTTCTTTAGTGAAAATGTTGGTTCCGAAACATACCAGAACATACCGCGATAATATAACACCATCGATCACACAAGAATAATAATTATTTACTAAAATTCTATAAAATTTTATTTCTTTAATTAAAGTCAAGTAATGTTGAAACTAATTATAACTAATTATAAAATAATAAAAATTAAAAAAAAATGTATATGGGAGATAGCTCATGAGTTCAACGTCAACTACGTAGGCTGGCTCAACCTGGCTACAGCTAAAGTCAAGTTGAGGTAAGTTATACTTAATTAACAACAACATTTTTCCTTTTTCGGCGAGCAACGACTGAGTTTGATAACTTTAGCCAGTGAGCAAATGAGCGTCAACAGAGCGTGTTGATCATCGCTTCATAATTAGACCCAACCATTGTTAGTCTTCTTGACTTCCGGAACTTTGTTGTTGACAAAAAATGAAACACGTGTATTTTATTGTCAAACTTTTAGTTTGTTATGGATACTTATTCTAAACGGTAAGAAAATAATTGAAATTTTAATCGGCTACCGATTATATTTCGAATTGCCGATTACCATTATGCCAATTAGGCCAATAATCGGTGTCGTTATGTGTATTCCGATTAATCTGGCCCAGCTCTAGTCAAAACATATGTCTAAAACCTTTAAAAAATATGTACATCTTTATTAATTAATTGAAGAATCAATCATTTTGGCAAAACTGACAGGACAACAGCATTTTTACCGCTTATTGCCCCGGCTACCAGCTGAGTAATAGTCATAACGTAAAATTGCATGCATGCAATATTGCTGGCCGTACAAATGAAAAAAAACTTTTTTGTGAGCCAGGGCTGTGCTATACATCGTTATATGGGGTCTTTAAAATGGAATCTAATGGTATAATTGATTTTTCTTCGGTTCAACAAATAAATAAATTATAAGCCAAAAATGACGATTTTTCGAACAAAAAATGCATACAATAAACGTTAGCTCTTTTTTGATAGATTATTACTTTTTTCAAACTGCTGCACTTGGAATTTCTGAGATGCTTGTTTTTAGATAATTCAATTATAAATCCAAATTTGTAACTCTCGCTTATATAACTTAATAAATAAAAAACATTCTAATAAGACGTCATACCATGTACCAATTTTTTCCAGCTAAACGAAGCGTAAACAAACAGGTGAACATACAAATGAGCCTGGCTCCCTGCGGCTATTATGCCAAGTGGCTACTCATTAGCACATCCTGCTGGCTTTTAACGAGCATAGGGGAAAATTTTATTTTAGAAAAAAATCAACTTTTTTGTTTGTTGAATCGAAGAAAAACAAATTATACTATTAGATTCCATTTTAAAAACCCCATCCAACGATGTATAAGCCTGGGTGCACAAAATTTTTTTTATTTAATTTGCACAGCCAGCAATATTGCTAACTTCACACCTAAATTTGCTCAGAGTTGGCCCAGAATGTTTTTTTTTTGGCTTTATGGTTTTTTGTGGTGCAAAAATTGGTAATCCTATCAGAGAGGTTGTAGTAAGGCAACACAATTTGATTGACAGGAGATGGTGTTGCCAGTCTTTGTTATTTCAAAATAACTAATTTTATTTTGTCAATTTCAACTTGTTTATGGGTTATAAAAGCTAATAATTTAATTATCATCACTAAATTTTTCTTGCTGTGAATCTGTTTCTTTTTAAAATACCACGTTTTTGTGAACTAAAAAGAAGAAAATAATTTTTCTCTGGGCCGTGTGAGAAATGTCTTGATGGAGGCAGGCATTAATTATGGACATTCGTGTAACGAACAAGCTATAATTTTTAAAACTTAAAATGTGGGGCGTCTTTTATATTTATATACAAAAAGCGTTCTATCCTGTTTGAAAAATAGCCGATGGTTAGTTTGAGTAAAGTATTACTATAAACAATAGTAATGTATTACTATAAACAGTAGTAAAACTTATTGCATTTAGAAATTGATTTGCATAATTTAAAAAATATAAAGGTGTGTTTTTAAAAAACTTTGTTTTTTGTACATTCTTGTTTCAGATTTAAACTTTATTTTGGATGAATCATAGGAGTAATATTTATAATTTTACGATGTCCGTACCTAAATAAGCTGGGAGAGTTTTGACTTTTTTCTATTTGCATAAGGAAATTGTATCTGTAGTTATTGGAATTTAAAAATTAAAAAAAGTTATGAAGCAGCTTCATTTTGACTATTGCATACATAATCACTTCAGTGTATAAACAAGAATGAGCATATCCATAAACTTATAAAACAAGTTAAGCCATTAAACACATGTAATGTTGATGTCAATAGTTTGTGGAAGTTTAGGATAACCACATAACTCTAACACAATTATATTTCTGGACTATTTTGATTTTTCTATCTAAAACTGTTGGTTGCAGAAAAATTGTTGGTTGTACTCAGGGATGGAAGAACATTGATTGGTTATTTGAGAAGTATAGACCAATTTGGTGAGAATTGTTTTATATGTTTAATATTGTTCATCATTATCAGTAACCTATTTTATTTCTTTTTTTACTATTATTTTATTGCTAATCAATTAAGTGGCATAGAATGTTGTGTAGTTGACGGTGTTAAAATAATTTAAAAGTTTTTTTTCTATTTAGCCAATCTTGTGCTGCAAAAGACAATAGAACGAATACATGTAGGATCAAAATTTGGTGACATTCCCAGAGGAATTTTTGTTATTCGAGGAGAAAATGTGGTGCTGTTAGGAGAGATTGTGAGTTTGATTCTATTTTTTTTAGGCTGCTCTGATTAGTACAGAGGAAGGTTGCATAGCAATTAAAGCTTGTGTAAGCTGAGTACAGTCATGGCCAGAGATTATTTAATTTCAGAAGTATTGTTAATTTCAGTTTTGTTTTTCAACCAGAATTAATATTCGAAATTCAGTTTTAATTTCAGTTTATAAAGATTGATAACTGCGGGGTTATCCAGCATTGACTGTTTTTTTTTATATATTTCTCATTTTTTGCCAATAACATGTTGAATAAAGGACATTTTTTAGATCGTTAAAACCATCTCTTTAATGAAGCAGTCCTAATGTGGGTCCTGAACACAAATTACTTTTTTTGTGATGGCCAGCTGTCCCAATAGTAAGAGCGCTTGCATTTTTTAGGCAAGGCAGTGTTGCCGATGACAAGCAGGTTCGATTCCTTCTAGTCGTATAAATCTTTGTGTTGTTCAGTTCAAGTTATCTTTATTCCAACCATCATCAAACTGGTCACACAGGTTGGCAAATGCCAGCTGTCCATTGTAAAACCTGGCTCGAGAGGTCTTTTTTGAATCTCATTAACTAATCACCATCATGAAGGAGACGCATACAGGAGCCTTGACATCACAGTTGATTTGAAGAGCGTCTGTGTCGTCTCTTCATTCCATGGGTGCACAACACGCACAGCCCATAAAGCTTACGAGCAGATGAGGATAAGATGTCTGATACATATTTTTCCACCCAAGAGTTTGAGGCTCGTCACTTGATAAACGCCATGTAGCTTGGGCACTTTGACAGTTGTTCACGGTCTATGAAAAAACTTTCTTTCAGTTTAATGTCAAGTTGTTAATCACAAACCATGTTTGAATATAGTGCAGCTCTGCACACCTGATGCTAACATTGATCGCTGGGACAATTAGATTGAAATCATCTGTATATTTTTTTTATTTCATTGCCATAAGTCAAAGGCCTCAAATCTGATGCCGTAATGCCATAACACCCTGGTCCAAAGCATGAACCTTGTATGGCACTTGAGTTCACTGATACAAATTGTGACTTAGATCTACCAAACAACATACAATGTTTATGAAGTGTCGGGTAATTAATTGATCTAATTGTATGCCTGCGAGACACATCAAGTTGAAAGTGATAGAAATGATCCCGATACCTTCGAATTTGAAATCAAAAGCCCAATTGAATTAGCAAAAGAAAAGAACAAAGCAGCACAACAAAGAATATAAAAAATAATTCTTGAAGGTCAGCTTCCTTTAATGGAAGTTGAAAAGAGGGTCGACAAACTGGAAAAACAAAAATAGTTGAACACAGAATTCGAACTGGTAATATAGTGCCCCTTCGACAACTGTCACGAAGGTTACCACTGGCAAAGCGTGACGAGGCTAGAAAGATGCTAGAAAAGATGAAGAAACAAAGAGTTATAGAGCCATCCAATGGTCCATGGAGTTTACTGGTTGTACATGTTAAGAAGAAAGATAATATATTGCATTTTTCTGTCGATTGCAGAATGTTAAACTAGGTTACACTCAAAGATAGTTATCCTCTGTCCCGAATTGATGATGCTATCGATACACTTGAGGGATCTCGAATGCTTTCTGCTTTAGATCTTAAAAGCGAATATTGGCAGGTGAGCATACATGCTCAGGATCGTGAGAAAACAGCCTTTTTGATAGATAGGGTTGTGGGAATTTCTCTTGTGCAACGCACCTGCTACTTTCAAGCATGTAGTATGCGTTACAAGGACTAATCTTGCTGCACTTCTTATAGACCCATGCATGGCTTGAGGTGCATTTGATGGAATTTGAACCTGCTCCTTTACTACTCAGCACACGGGTACTTTCCTGACTTGATCCAAAGTAGCATTTCGACATCTTATGACTTTTGTCTTGCCCAGATTTACTCTCAGTCCTTTCTCTTCCATACCTGCTTTCCACTTCATATTCTCAGCAAACATTTTTCTGTCAGCAGAACCAGACCATCTGCATAGAATAGCTCCATAGGTAGGCCTTCTCTGAATGATACTTTATAATATTATTTTTGTTACTTCAGTTTCTACATAACTGTTTGAACGAAAATAAGAGTAAGTAGAAAATACCAAGGTATTTCTTGTCACAGGTCATAATTAGGTCCGGTTTTTTATTCCAATCCAGACTTGGGACTGGCTCACATAAAGTGGTGCAGAGTTAAAACTCCTATTATATTGCCATCATCAATCTATTAATTGAACTTATCCAAGGCATCTTGCAAATTTTGTATATATTTTCCTATGCCGATTGAGAGTACAAGAATAACTTGTCATTTTTAGGACACAGATCTAGAATACAAGAGCAACTTGACAGAGGTGAGTATTGATGAAATTTTGGTTCTCCAGCAAGGTGAGAAAGAAGAGCAGCAGGCTGAAGAGGAACTGAAAAAGAAAGCTATGAAAGAAAGAGGGGTGTTTTACATACCTCATAACGACTCAATGCTAGATGATGTTTAATCATGTGAAGTATGCATGAATAACTTTAAATATAATTTCATTAATGTTTTTGTTGTAAATTGGTGATGAGTCACTGGATGTTTTGGTGTTCATAATAGAAATAATGTGACAATGTTTAATAGTGTGGATGTTGTTTTACTGCGGCTGCGGGAAGACCAGGAAATTTTGCGAAGACTGTTGGCTAACAACAAATAATTGGGATTGGAGTGGGACAAAAGTTATTTGTGGTATTACCAGTTGGATCGGACTTAATAAATCTCGGGGTTTGTAGTTCACTTAATGCTTTATTACATTTATTCTATAAAGTAAATCAACTGTCATCCAGAAATACTGATAATTTTCAGCTTTAATGTTCCAAGGGTTAAGAATGCAGTGGCGGATGTGAGAGATAAGCACTAACCTCCCCAGAAACACCGCAGTAAGCAATGGCTTGCATTTGTCAGATCCTTCACGAGTAGTTTAATTAGCTCTGGAGGGACCTGTGCAATCTGACTCCGATATAGGAGAAAGCGAACTCTTAGAGAGTATAAATCTTCGCAGCCTTGCGTCTATGTCCAATAAGGGAAGAACTAAGAGACTGAGTCCAGGAGAAATCTGAAGTTGTGGTCCTCAAGATGATTTGACGTAGTAGTTTCATGTCGTTTCGGCAACTTTTGCAAAGTTTCGGTGTATAGGTTTGTTTTTCCTCTAAGATACATCGGATGCATGGCAAGGGGAATCAGTTGCATAAGCAACCCTATAGTAATTTCTCGCTAACTTGGAAAAAGGAGTTGGGAAAAGTTAAAAAGATCAAATTATGATCCGCGACAGGAAGTACTTATGTGCTTAATACGGCTATTTCAGTCTTAAAACACCTGGTGTAAAGAACTATAAACCATTATAAAAAAAATTGAGCAGAGCTATCTTAGTTTTTTTCTAGACAAATCAGCCTAGGGCCACAGTTTTGACAGCAAAGTCGTGCAGCGTAAAACAGGCTCCAAATATTTTAAATAAGGTGCAAAAATGAGCTCAGATTTTGCCCGGGTTAATAGGGCAAAGGGTACAGGGGTGGAGGTTGTGAAAATAGGCACGGTAAATGTGGAGAGATGGTGGATATGTGTAACAGAAGGCACTTGTACAGGGTAGTATTCAAAAGTAATCAGCCTCATTTTGTCCTGAGAGAGCATATCTCTCCGCGTGCTCCATTTGCCACGCGACGTAATGGGTCATCCATATATTACACACGCACCGAGGAGGGAGGGGATGGCAATACATGAATTTAATGTTTCCGACTTAAATTAGGACTTAAATCAATTAAAATTATTCAAATCAAATTAATTTCTGCCATCTAGCGACTGTAATAATTTGTTTTCGTATAAGTCGCCAGAGGTAACGGTTGTTTTAGATTCCAAAATTTAGTTCGTTGACTCAAATAAAGAGGAAAATAAAAGCTTTTTTTTAATATTTTCTATCTTTACTTGTTTGCGTATAAGTGCGTATGGGGATAAAAGGGGCTCCAAGAAATGCGTATGTACACAAAAAAATGGTAAATATTATTTTTCTAATAGTAAGTAGACAGAACGACACTATATACACAGACTGCTACTTGCGTCGACGCATATATCAGTGTCTTTATTACCGTTTGGATCGTTTTATTTGGCGAACCTGGATTTTCGGCTCTGACAGAAATTAAATCGAAGAAGAGAGAACGACTGCAGGTGGTGGACAATGAAATGCGTGTCTGCTTGTCGAATCTCGGGTAATGTCTCGAAAACCCCGAGGTCCATTAATCCAGAAGTCCGCTAATCCCGAGGTTCATAAATTCCGAGGTCCGTTAATCCCGAGATTCATAGACAAGTTAAACCACACGGCAAATTAGTATACTACTACTTGAAATTCTGTGTCATCTTAACTACGCACTAACTCCAAATGTTGTCGATTAAAAATAAAATGTAGCTACAACTAGCTATACAAGTTCTCTTACTAAAATAAAAAGTAACTAAATATAGCTATACAAACAAACTAGATTCAAACAGTATTGTTGTCGATTAAAATAAAATGTAGCTACAACTAGCTGTATCTGCTGTAAACTGTTAGAATCATTGATTAAGGATGAATTAATAATACATTTTGATAGAAATAAGCTTCTAGATTATAGGCAATACGGCTTTACGAGAGGAAAGTCAACTACAATTCAGTTGTTAAAATTGATGGATATGTGGAGCAGTGCATTAGATAAAGGGGAAACAATAGACGTGATATATACGGATTTTGAAAAAGCGTTTGATCGTGTATCTCATGCAAAGTTAATTGATAAACTAGAAAATTATGGCGTCAATGGAGGCTTAATTAATTGAATTAAAGATTATTTAACAAACAGAACAAGTAGTGTTAGGGTTAATAATAGCACATCTAATAGATTTAAAGTTACAAGTGGGGTACCTCAAGGTAGTGTTTTAGGGCCACTACTTTACATAATTTATGTCAATGATATGTTTGAAATAGTTAAGAATAACTCGGCGGAGCTGTTTATGTACGCAGACGACGCCAAAATATTTAAAACTATAAAAAGCAGTGATGATCGATTGATATTGCAGAGCTGTTTAAATTCATTAGGAGATTGGAGTAAAAAATGGGAAATTAAGCTAAATGCTGGTAAATGTGTTGCGGTGAGATATGGACGCCAATTAGATGATCGTCGGCTATATAATATAGAAGGAGTGGAACTTAATTTTCTTGACAAAATAAAAGATTTAGGTGTTACATTCCAGAGTTCACTAACATTTGTAGATCACATTTATGAAACAATTAAAAAATGTTTTTCACTGTTAGGTATAATTTCACGAAATTTTAAAGATTTGACAAAAGATTCTTTTATATTGATTTATAAAGCTTTGGTTAGATCCAGATTGGAGTATGCAGTCAGTGTGTGGTCACCATGGAAGAAAAAAGACATAGAAGCCATTGAAAGAGTCCAGAAGAGAGCAACAAAAATGGTCAAGGCATGCAAGGGATTGAAATATGAAGACAGGTTGAGAATTTTGAAGCTTCCTTGTTTAAAGTACAGAAGACTGAGAGGGGACCTGATCATGCTCTACAATTTTACTCAAGACAAAGAAGGACGTTTGTGTTTTCCTAATATAAAGATATCAGAAGAAAGAAGAACAAGAGGTCACAAGTTCAAACTGGAAACACAAAGATTCAACGGCAACTGCAGAAAATATTTCTTCCTGACCAGATCGACTGCAATTTGGAACAACCTCCCTTCGAAAATCATAGAAGCCGATCAAGTTAATGAATTTAAAAAATTAATCGACTGTCATTTCGAAATAAGCAACATTATGTACAACTATAAAAAGGATTTTTAATAATATATACATACATTTATTTATAGAACACTAGCGGGGTTACCCGGCGTTGCCCGGGGTTTTTAGAGGTTTTTCTAATGTTTGTCTCTCTCGCTCCCGTTCCCTTCTCCACTTTCCCGTTTTCGTAGCGTTCCCGGTCGCATTTCCGCTCTCGGTCGTTTTCCAGCTCCCGGTCGCTTTCCCGCTCAGAAGTTCTGTTATCGATTTTCTCTCTTGCTCGCGTTTCCTTCCAAGCTTGCTCTCCCGATTCCAGTCGCTTTCCGCGTTCCCGGTCGCTTTCCGCGTTCCCGGTCGCTTTCCGCGTTCCCGGTCGCTTTCCCGTTCCCGGTCGCTTTCCCGTTCCCGGTCGCTTTCCCGTTCTCGGTCGCTTTCCCGTTCCCGGTCGCTTTCCCGTTCCCGGTCGCTTTCCCGTTTCCGGTCGCTTTCCCGTTCCCGCTCACGCTTGCTCTCCCGTTCCCGGTCATGCTTGCTCTCCCATTCCCGGTCACGGTAGCTCTCCCGTTCCCGTTTCCGTTCCCGCTCATTTTCTCTTTTACATTCTTTCATAACTTCTGTTAGCCTATAAAACGCAAAATAGATTTGCTAAGACTATATATATATATATATATGAATGTTTGTGGGTTAGTTTGTCTATTATAGAAACGGGAAAGCACCCGGAACGGACAGCGAGCGGGAACAGAAAAGCAAGCGTGAGCGGGAATGGGAGAGCAAACGTGAGCGGGAACGGGGCAGCGACCGGGACGGGAAAACGACCGGGAGCGGGAAAGCGACCGGGAGCGGGAAAGCGACCGGCAGTGGGAAAACGACCGAAAACGGAAAAGCTAACAGGAGTGGGAAAGCAGGTGGGAAAGGAAACGGGAGAGAAAGAGACAAACATTAGAAAAACCTCAAAAAACCTGGGCAACGCCGGGTATCTCCGCTAGTACATACATAAACACACACACAGACACACATACATGCACATACACATACATACATACACACATACATACGCACATACATATATATATATATAGTTCCCGCTCGCTCACCCGCTCCGCTCCGCTCATTTTGTGACGGATTTCAAAAATTTTTTTTTAGTTTTGATTTTCATTGACTCTCAAGGTTGTGTGAAAATTTCATTACGATCGGATGAATGGTGTAGCAATGCATAAAGGACATTAACATAAATACAAACATTCATTTTTATATATATAGATATATATGAACAATATTTTATATAATTCTGGATATGGGCATAGAGACATATAGTTTGCGCCCATCATTTCCTTTATGTTTATGTTATGTTATGTTGAAATTCTTGTTGAAACTGTGGCATCTTAACTACGCACTAACTCCATTATTTAAAATCCAGTTGTTCATTACACACGACGTATTCCCAACCAGATGGGTCATTGCTCGCCAGTAGCGATCCAACGAAATCGCTCCAGTTGCATATCGGTGTACCTGTCGTCTGATGGTTCTGTTGATACGTCGCCATTTGCAATTTGGACGCTAGACTGGCTCACCTCTGTTTGCTGAATCGACTGAATTTTCGTTCACTGTTTGCGCATCTTTTAAGTGACGAATGAAGACCCAAATGCAAGGATGAGAAACCTGGACACGTTGGTTGCACGCGTTGTGATAATCTGACCACATAAGTAACCATAACAATTTGTAATGCAATGCATAATTTTCGCAGCCAAAAGTATTTTTTGTCACTTTAAAAACAATATTCACTGCATATGTTATGCATGCAGAAACGGCCGACAAGTATTTTTTAGGTTACTTAACCATGCGATAAACAACATTTTCACTTTTACCTACAAACCATCATTAGAAATTGTGTAAATATTAAGTTTTGTAACTTTATTACATGCTATGTAGATGTCAATTATATACATACATGCAAAATTGTTAACTAGACATACCTTCTACTGCGTTATTTGTTTGCGTCCTTCGATTTCTCTTGTAGACATTCCACGTTACTGGAATAAAACGGCCTCTGACGTAAGTGTTGTTCACGTAGTTCATAAAACGGTTTAGGTTTGGATACTGGATTACAAGACGTTGAACTGTTCGATTGACAGCCAACACGTCAAAGTTTTGACGGACAAGTTGCAATGGAAAAAAAGCCAAAGCCATGACTTTGCTGCAAACCCTTCTAAACACTGGATCACGCTTGTATGAAGTGGTTAGGCTCAATTCATGCAATTTTCTGTATAGACTACCGAAAATGAAACAGACAACCGCATACTTTACTTCTAAGCAGTTCGGTGTCAACGGCGGACATCATTGCCTGTTCAAAATCGCAAACTATCCGTTTAGGCCTCCATAGCTGACCTGAAATATTTTGCACACTTGTCTTAAGGTGTTGCAGAATTTGTCAGTAATGTCCATGTTTTACCAGCAACTAGACACGTTAACAGTGCTATTACTCTGCCATGGTAACAACCGTGAATGGTAACAAACTGACAGTACGGTTATGGGACTGTTTTGAATGTGCCGTCAATGAAAACATCACGGCACTGTTGTAATACAGAAACATTTTCATTTGTTCCAAAGAAATTAAGCCCTATCCATTATCTTGTTTCGGTCCACACACCACGTATGTTGACGTCATTGATGGTTCTTGGAATCCTGCGAACATCAGCTTGCTTAGCGCGGTTAACGCTGGACCTCACTGTATAGAAGTCTGGTCAGAATGACGCATAGACGCAAATATCCACCTCTTGCCACTGTTGATGCTGTTGCATCATACGCTCTCTTTATTGGGCGCGATGGATCTTCTCTTACCAATGTCTTGACAGCTTCACGGAATCCGTCACGCTGAATCATATCTCCGTCATCATCGGACTCATGATCGTGCTGAGATGGCTGACTCAGAACAACAACGGCAGCATTGTCGTCATGTACGTTGAACTTGTTCGTCTTGACAGACGCAGAACAAGACTTGCGCCAACAGGTCCAATTAATTCCTGTGAAGATTGAAATTTCTCTTCCTTCAGCCAACAGTTGAAACTTATTCCGGTTATACTAGTAACAGCACAGTCAACAAAAAGATAAAGCCGGCATGGGCATATACATTCATAAGAACAGGCTGGCAATTAGTTCCACATTTATGTCTTCACCAATGTGGACTTCATGTTAATCTACGTTAGTGTGGAAAGACTGCACACAACATGGGGAATTTTATACCACAATTCCACAAACCGTGCGGGCTTATCACTAGTGGTGTGTGGTTTCACTATTGTGTATCACGGTTCGGTTTTGGTTGTTATGTTATTTAGCGGTTTGGTTTTCTGATATATTATATATAAGACGTGTTGGTCTAGTGGTATACGGAGACGTGTTGGTCGTAGGACCTGGGTTCGATTCCTGGTCCGGGCACGTAATTTCCTTGAGCAAGAAACTAACTCACATGTGCTCACGTCAACTCAGCGTTTCGTCCTTTGGTGGTCGATAAATGAGTACCAACTTCGGTTGGGGGTTAAAGTCCTTTGTGCGCTTGTGGAGCTAGCGAGTATAGTATGCGGGGCTGCCAGCGGCGCCGTAAACACCGCATAAGCCGTTAGTCTTATCTGCAAGTTGCCAACATTGTAAGGTGGCCGGTGGTCTGTTCAGTAAGCGGCACTCAAAAATAAATCTACTTTAGCTTTTTTAACTTAAACGAGAACGGAACAGAAAACTGGATCACTGTCACTGGTGTTCATATATGCAGTGTATACATATATCATATAAGAATAATTTGTTAGAAGCAAATCACAGGTCCAAGCCAACAATCTAGATATATAAAAATGAATGTTTGCATGTATATATGTATGTATGTATGTCCTTTATGCATTGCTACACCATTCATCCAATCGTAATGAAATTTTCACACAACCTTGAGAGTCAAGGGGAATCAAATACAGAAAAAAAATTGAAATCTGTCACAAAATGAGCGGAGCGTGTGAACGAGCGGGAACTATATATATATATATATATATATATATATATATATATATATATATATATATATATATATATATATATATATATATATATATATATATATAATGCATTTTAAAGAAACAACGTTTCTCTTGCGCCCTAAAAAGTATAAAATAATATTCCTATAATTCATATACAACAAAAAACGTTGCGGGCGCATTGTTTTATTAAAGTGGATCACTGTTGTTGCCGATACCGATTACGATGCCGATTATTTTATAATTACTATTTCTTTAGTGAAAATGCTTCATCCGAAACATACCGCCATAATACAAGCGCGTGTTTTCCTGCTTGCATGCGCTAGCCGTGATAATTCAACCAACGTTCACACAACCATAGAACAATAATTATTTATTAAAAATCCAGACAATTTTGTCAAGTCATTCAATGTTGAAACTAATTATAGTATTGAAAAGAATAAAATAATAATCCAGTAGTTAATTCTAAACTAATAAAAATACAAAATGGATAAAAATTTATATTGAAGATAGCTACAGTTCAAGAGTTAATAAAATAATCAAAGCCAAGTTGAGGTAAGTTATATTTAAGTAATAATAGCATTTCTCCCTTCTCGGCGAGCAATGATCCACGCCGATCCGAAAAAATTTCTCCAGCGCCTTTGAAGAGCTGCTCACTTGGCACGCTGGTACAGATAAATAGCGTCTAGCTAGCTTCGCTAAATAGGGATACTGAAACCTGTGAAGGTTCCACCAACTATACATGTCTTCCTCACGTGGCAACAGAGGGGCTGCCAGATAAAGCTCCAGCATGGCGTCAACCGCATCATCGCCTTGGGTAGTGGTAGTTTCATTTGCAGTTCCAACAGGTTCATCACAAGCCTCAGAAAACAAGTCCCAGAGGCGCGATGTAGATGGACCAGTGCCATTTGTTTCGGTTTCAATCTTTCTTTTTTTGGTCGGAGGCGGCTCTTGCTGTTCGGCAGACGCAACTTTGATACATACGCATAATCGGCGCCGATTATTTTTGCCGATAACCGATATGTCAATAATCGGCGCCGATTATGCGTACGCCGATTAATCGGGCCCAGCCTTAATTAAACTATAGTTTTTTAATCCAAATTTACAGAGATTACCTGAGCTTGTAGCATTTTTTAACATAATTTCTACATTATAGCCCCCACCTATGCATATCAAAACCAGTAAATTAAGACACACTTGTTTCAATTTAAACAAGTTTATTGAAATTCCTAGAATCATAAATTGTGGAGTTGTTGACTAAAACATTATAAGCATGAACATTTTTAATTTCAAATGATTTAAAATGGTGGATGAATAAATAATATCAGATCAATTTTTTAGAGTCAGATATCATAGTTGTATTATTGTTATATTATATCATAGTGAAACACAAAGCAGGACCAGTATAACTGAGTATAATAAATGAATCAAAAGACATCCTCTTAACTCAAACAGATTTATTGAAACTACGAATAACAAACTTTCAACACTAAGACACGCGACAACCAAACATCATTATTAACATTATTAGCATAAGAAAGTAATTAACACATCAAAGATCATGGTCATCAAAGAGCAATAGAATAACGGAAAACTGGTTACATGCTTCATGACAACAAAGTAATGAAACGGATGTATGACCCTTTTAAGTTTTAAGCTTTGTGGCCTTGCCTTCTTTAAAATTTAAGTCAGAGTCTTTAATGATTTTATTTTACTTTGTTTACAAACAGCGACAGGATATATGAGCTCGGGAAGTCAATTAACACTAAGTATAGTTCTGATACAGGTTTTTCAAATAAAAAACACAGCAACATCTAAAAAAAAAAACTAGAGCTTTAGCAGATTTGTCATGTATCGTCATAATACACCGGCAACAAATATCGCTCAAATGAGCAAATGTAAACAAGCTCAGGTTGAAAATGGCAGCTTTCAAATTGTACAGGAAATAGATTTTTTTTTTTTTATGATAGTTTATAGTCCTCTACACTAAGTGTTTTAAGACTGAAGGAAATAGATTGATATGTCCCATCTATATATCTATGGTTGTTGCCGTAGCCTATAATGTGCACGCCGTTTTCCGTTGCATATGAATTATAGCAATATTATTTTATACTTTTTAGAGCGCAAGAAAAACGTTGTTTTTAAACAAATGTATTTTTTATTATGTTATTTAATTTCTAGTCTGCAGTGTTTATATTAAATCTTCGCCAGTCCGTCCCTTCCGATTGCTCTTTTTAGTACAAAATTTAAATTTTTACTATATTGTAATTTAATTATAATATGTTTTATTCAAATTTTTATTGTTTTTCATCTTTTACTAAGTGTTTTAACTAGTGGTTACTTTTCATCGTGTTTATAACTGATAATATATTACTCCGCCGTTTCTGAAAATGAAAATATGGGGTGCCTGTGAATGTGAACTTTACCCCCGACTTTTATTACATAAATATGTATATACTATGATATTCGATCATCGTGTCTTATCCGATAGTCGATTGCGTTTTTCTTACTTAAAATACATTCATAAATTCATAGTCTTTTATAATAAACTTAATAAAGTCGAGCTTTTTTTCTTGTTCAACACAAATGTTTATTTATTGTTTATTTCTAATTCAAATTTGAAACCATACGAATAGAATGGATATCTATATAACGTTGGTTCAGAGTTATTCTGGACGAGATAAAATTATGAGGGCTACAAGTTATGCGGCGGCACTGACAAGTACTTTTCTGAAAAATAATTGGTCTAAAAGGTGTGGTCTGCTGGCTAAACAAATAAGTTCATCAAGAGTTGTTCTTCGGCTATATGAAGACATTCCTGCTTTCAAGACTCTGCTAAAATTTGGATGTGATGTAAGGAAGTTGGTAATTTATTTATTGTATTGGGATAAATAATAAACGTAAAATCTATAATGCGTGTGAAGTAAGGAATATTGCTGGGCGTGCAAATTTAAAAAAAAATTATGTGTGCACTGGGGCAGTGTTATACATAGTTGGATGGGGTTTTGAAAATTGAATCTGATGGTATAAATGGTTTTTCTTCAGTTCAACAAATATAAAAGTTATAAGCCAAAAACAACGATTTTCCGACAAAAATTGCATAAAATAAACCCTCTTCTTTGAGAAATTACAACTTTTTTGGTAACTGCTGCACTTGGAATATTCAAGACGCTTGTTTTTAGATAATTCAATTTCAAATCCAACGATGTAACTCTCGCTTCTATAACTTAATAATAAAAAAGTTATCGAATAAAATGTCGGACCGTATATCAATTTTTCCTAGCTAAACGAAACAATAAACAAACACTGAACACTGGGGAGCATACGATGGACAAACGAGCCTGACTCACTGCGGCTTATCTAATCGTATGCTCTCCAGTGTTATATATATATATATTATTTATATCTATATATATAAAAGAACATGTCCTGACTGACTGACTGATAATCAACGCCGAGCTCAAACGCCTCATCCTAGGAACGTGAAATTTGGAACTTATATTACTTTTATTGCGTAAGCATCCACAAAGAAAGGATTTTTGAAAATTTTGCTCCTGAGGGGAAGAAACTGGAAAACAAACTATATCTCGAAAACCAAAAATGAGGAGATTTTGAAATTTGGTATATGGATTCTTCTTGAAAAATAAAAAGATACGTGTTTCACCATTTTTTAAAAATTCGGTTTCCCGGACCTCAAATGTGGGTTGGAAAATTGGGTTATTTGGTTTTTAAAGTAGCTGCTACTCAAAAACTGTGAATGCTACAGAAGTAAAAATTAGTATTTAGTTTCTACTCCAAAAATAATGAAATACGTGTTTCAGCATTTTTTGAAAATTTGGTTTCCAGGACTTCAAATGTGGGGTGAATAATAGCGTTATTTGTTTCTTAAAGTAACTGCTACTCAAATACTGTAAATACCACAGATGTAAAAATTAGTATGTAGTTTCTATTCTAAAAATAAAGATATACATGTTTCACCATTTTTTACAAATTTGGTTTCCAGGATCTTAAATGGGGGTGGACAATAGGATTACTTGGATTTTAAAGTAACTGATACTCAAAAACTGTAAATGCTACAAAAGTAAAAATTAGTATTTAGTTTCTACTCTAAAAATAATGATATACGTGTTTCACTATTTTTTGAAAATTTGGTTTTCAGGACCTCAAATGTGGGGTGGAAAATTGTGTTACTTGGTTTTTAAAGTAACTGCTACTCAAAAACTGTAAATGCTACGAAAGTAAAAATTAGTATTTAGCTTCTACTCTAAAAATAAGGATATATGTGTTTCACCATTTTTTGAAATTTTGGTTTTCAGGACCTCAAATGTGGGGTGGAAAAAAGGTTTCTTTGGTTTTTAAAGTAACTGCTACTCAAAAACTGTGAATGCTACAGATGTCAAAATTAGTATTTAGTATTTACTCAAAAAATAATGATATAAGTGTTTCAACATTTTTTAAAAATTTGGTTTCCAGGACCTCAAATGTGGGGTGGAAATAAGGGTTATTTGATTTCAAAATAACTGCTACTCAAAAACTGTAAGTGCTAAAAATGTAAAAATTAGTATTTTGAAGTTTTGTGCAGGTTAAAAGTAGCTAAGTCCAGTTTATCACCAGCCGGGCCAAGCCGTTATTTTAGAGTCTTCACACGGGCCAGGCCAAACCTTAAATCAAAGAGGTTTTTCACCAAGTATATAGATATTTTAGTGATTTTAGGGTCTTCAGTTGGGCCGGGCCAAACCTGAAGTCAAGGTGGGACGGGCCGAAGTTTTTCATCAAGTATATAGAACTTCTAGGCCTGTAAGAATGGGCCGGGCCTAATTCAGACGGGCTGCGCCGGGCCAGGAGTTTGGGTTTTTAAAACGGGCTGGGCTAAGTTGTCGACGGGCCGAGCCGAGACCTAAAAAATTGATCTCTACTATGGATGCACGGTTCAAACTCTCTAATTTTATGCGAGCGAAGCCGCTACGGGCACTGCTAGTATATATATATATTTTCTTACTCCAAACATGCCCCAATTGACAGGAAATTCCTTAAAGATTATTTGACAACAATGGAAAGATATTGAGTACCTCTTCATTGATGAAATAAGCATGGTTCCTTACGAGATGCTTTGCATGATTGACTTAAGATTAAGACAGCTGAAAAATAAGGAGTGATGTTTTTGGAGGAATCAATATAATTTTCTTCGGTGATTTGATGTAATTAACGCCAGTAAAAGGAGCACAAGTCTGTAAATTTGAATATAGCTCGGGCGATTAAACTAAACTACAATTAGTCATGGTTCAGTTAACAAAGCGAAACGGTGCTAGACCGTTATTGCTATGCTATTGCTAAGAACCGTTGTCCATAATGGAAGTGTAGCAAACAATGGGCATATAGGTAAATTGCACTGCCCATACTGCTGCTGTACGTCTTTAATTTTCTGACTTTTACGCGTGATGTGCTGAATACCGATTGTTCAATACCGGCGGAACCGGTATTGCCAAAATCCGGCCTGTATACCGGCATGAAGATATACCGGCACAGCCCTAATATATATGTATCAATTTTCAGATTCTGAAATAAAATGACTGACAAATCCGACAACTGTCGTTTTTCTCCCACGTTTCGCCATGTCGAGAATCTGGCATGCAAATTAATTAATGCCAAATGGGAGGTAATATTCAACGGAGCGTGTATTAAAGAAACTATAATGCCAAACTGTGCTCATAATAAAATATATAATATATATATATATATATATATATATATATATATATATATATATATATATATATATATATATATATATATATATATATATATATATATATATATATATATATATATAAATGACTGTCTGTGTTTGTCTGTTTGTCCTTTATGCATTGTTAAACCATTCATCAGATCATAATGATATTTTCACACAACCTTGAGAGTCAATAGAGGAATGTTTTTGTGAAAAAATTGAGATCGGTCACAAAATGAGTGGGAGAGTGAGTGGAAACGAGAACTGGAGAATGAATGAGAACGGAAAAGTGAAAACGGGAAAGCCACCGGGAACGGGAGAGCAAGCAGGAAAGGGAAAGCAAGCGGGAGAGTAAGAGGGGAAGAAACCGGGAGAGAGAGAGGAAAACGATAAAAAAAACCCGGGCAAGGCCGAGTACCCCACTAGTAGATTATAAATGTTGTTTCTTAAAAAAATTTTATCACTTGCTTATTTGTTTTGATTATTGAGATCATTTTTTATGAAGTAACCTGATAAAAACTAAAACTGTCTGTTAGACTTTCAAAGAGATAAGTTTCTCTATTAATTTATCTTAAAGACATCTGAAAAGTCTTAATTGTGGTAATTCTATTGACATTTATAGTTTGGATATTAGAAATAAAAATAAAGATCTGGCCATATTTGGTTATTATAGTATGTTATTTAGTAATTGAGTTATTTTAAACTTTATTGTTTATTTTTGTTGGTGTAGAATTATCGCTATTATTAATAATGTGAAAAGTAGAAGTTATTTACTAATTTTTATTGGAACAATCTTTAATTCATAAATAGGAAAGCGACCAGATTAATCGACTTTGTGCCATAGTGTCAAGTGCTGCTACGCAAATTTTCTACATTAGTGAACATTTGGCATGGGCAGGTGATGTTGGACTGTTAGACCTTTCAGGTACTGACAAGTGGCGGACTCTCAGCACTCTCTGTTGGGCCACGTCGCTATTCTTTAACTTAATAAAGTAAGAAGTTTGCTAGCTAGTTCATTGTTCATTAGTCAGAGCCTTTTTGGGGCCAGTGTTTTATGTGCTTGAATATTTTTTTGAATCCACTCACCGAAATATCATTTGATTATTTTTTGCTATGTTAACTGGAATTGCTTATAATTACATATATTTGCTTAACTTTACAACAGGTGTGTTAGAAAAATCTTTCTTCTTCAGATCAGGAAGCACTTGTTGCTCAAAAACTTTGAAATTTATCTCTTAGGAACAGAGTAAGTTTCTATAATAATGATTTATAGTGGTAGATCTAGATCACAATTGTTGAAAATTGGGAGGGGAAATTTTTAGGTCTTACTGGAAAGCAGCATCAAGCGCAAAGGGACAGCGGTAAAAGTCTTTGACTTTTGAACTTGGGGTCCTGGGTTCAAGTCCCAGGTAAGCAAAATCCCACATCGCGTAACTTCCTTGAGCAAGGAGTTCACTCTGAATTCAGTCGATCTGAATGCTCAGGTCAACTCAGCCTTTCATCCTCCTGTGGTAGTCAAATGAGTACCGGTGGTTTCACTAGGGATAAATAAATCTGCAATTAGAGTTGCAGACAAATTTTATTTATTAAATTAGCACAATTTGTATAAAATTAATTTTTATTGAAACTTGTAAGATATGATTGTACAAATATGCACACCAAACAATAATAAACAGGAAGTGAAGGGGATTTGTTGGTGGTTCCACTTCAAGTGATAATGGCTGTTTTGAGTTGACCATCTCCCCAGGCACTCATAAGTATTAGCAAAGTTTAGTTTATTCTAAGAACACATTATAAGTAACTTATCACATGACAATAAGTTTATTATATTTATTTAACATGCTCTCTAAAAAAGAAGAATTTCTCAGAGTAGGATGTTTTTACCAATGCTTTTATTAACTCGTCGTCTCTGTTTCTCTGTCTGTCTGTTTAAAATTTAAAGTTTAAAATTTAGTGATATCACCACCACATTACCAGTATCTGCATTGTTTAGAAAATTTGTATCAATACAAATTGCACCAATATGCCTTTAGCAGGTGTGCATCACAAAAAATCAATCACTGTTTATTGATTTATTGAAGCTTGCTTATTCATTAATGAGTCTAACATAACTATCATTATCATCAATCAAGTCATGTAGGCAATATGTTACCAATGATTCACATCCAATTACATCCCATGACAAATGATATAATACTGTTATAGTTTGCCCTCGCTGGCACTTACTGGTTAAACTCTACTGATATTAAAATTACAATAAACACAAAATGCTCACCATTTACTATAAACCCAAAAGTGACATAAAGTCAAATTTTTCAATTCAACCCCGTATCTGTTGCCATTCCTACAAACTGATTCCATCTTTGTTTTGTCTTCATAAAACGTTTCAATTTAATTCAATTTTTCTTATATTACTCTTTTATTTTATACTAGCGGGGTTACCCGGCGTTGCCCGGGGTTTTTAGAGGTTTTTCTAATGTTTGTCTCTCTCGCTCCCGTTTCCTTCTCCACTTTCCCGTTTTCGTCGCGTTCCCGGTCGCTTTTCCGCTCTCGTTCGTTTTTCAGCTCCCGGTCGCTTTCCCGCTCAGAAGTTTTGTTATCGATTTTCTCTCTTGCTCGCGTTTCCTTCCAAGCTTGCTCTCCCGATTCCAGTCGCTTTCCGCGTTCCCGGTCGCTTTCCGCGTTCCCGGTCGCTTTCCCGTTCCCGGTCGCTTTCCCGTTTCCGGTCGCTTTCCCGTTCCCGGTCGCTTTCCCGTTCCCGGTCGCTTTCCCGTTCCCGGTCGCTTTCCCGTTCCCGGTCGCTTTCCCGCTCACGCTTGCTCTCCCGTCCCGGTCATGCTTGCTCTCCCGGTCATGCTTGCTCTCCCGGTCACGGTTGCTCTCCCGTTCCCGTTCACGCTCATTTTCTCTTTTCCATTCTTTCATAACTTCTGTTAGCCTATAAAACGTAAAATAGATTTGCTAAGACTATATATATATATATGAATGTTTGTGGGTTAGTTTGTCTATTATAGAAACGGGAAAGCGACCCGGAACGGACAGCGAGCGGGAACGGAAAAGCAAGCGTGAGCGGGAATAGGAGAGCAAACGTGAGCGGGAACGGGACAGCGACCGGGAACGGGAAAACGACCGGCAACGGGAAAGCGACCGGGAGCGGGAAAGCGACCGAGAGCGGGAAAGCGACCAAGAGCGGGAAAGCGACCGGGAGCGGGAAAGCGACCGGCAGTGGGAAAACGACCGAAAACGGGAAAGCGAACAGGAGTGGGAAAGCAGGTGGGAAAGGAAACGGGAGAGAAAGAGACAAACATTAGAAAAACCTCTAAAAAAACCCGGGCAACGCGGGTATCTCCGCTAGTACATACATAAACACTCACACAGACACACATACACATACATACACACATACATACGCACATACATATATATATAGTTCCCGCTCGCTCACCCGCTCTGCTCCGCTCATTTTGTGACGGATTTCAAATTTTTTTTTTATATTTGAATACCCTTGACTCTCAAAGTTGTGTGAAAATTTCATTACGATCGGATGAATGGTGTAGCAATGCATAAAGGACATTAACATATATACATATATACATATATACATATATACATACAAACATTCATTTTTATATATATAGATTAAAGTCGAAATATCTTAATTATATCGAAATATCGAAATTAATTAAAATTAACTAAATTAATTGACTTATTGTAAAACTAATAATTGAATATTGCATTGTCTTCTATTTTGAGCATGTATGCAAAATTTGAAAAAAATCTATCATCAGGAAGTGACTCAAAAATTGATTGCAAGATTTGAAACAGACAGAGAAACAAACAGACAGACAGAGAAACAAACAGAGACGACGAGTTAATAAAAGCATTGGTAAAAATCTGACCTTTTAAGGTTTTTTTTTTCTTTTTTAATAATCAGGTCTGAAAAAAAATTTCCTTCTTCACCATTGCAGTCGTCATTGCCAGCAAAAGTCTGTAATGGATATACAGATGAATGGAGGAAATGTTTTTTCCAATTAAGAGAAGAATGTTTCAACCTTGTGAAAAATCTTATGGATTTTGTGTTGGCTATCTCTTTTCTTCCATTTAAAGGTATGATTTGTTTTCATTAACTGTATAAGGGTACGGTCACAGTGGTGTGGCAGTAAAATGATTGACATTCATTTTGCATGTTTTTTTTATATTAAAAACACGTGTTACAAAATATGTGTTGGAAAAAGGGGTCCTTTTTTAACATAACTGTGTCTGGACAACAGTGATATGTTACAGACTTGAACATTTATATTTTTTTTAATATTTTACAGTCCTCTACACGTTGTGTTTTTAGACTGAAGTCACAGTATGTAGGAATTATAGAAGTATTTCCTGTTGCAGATCATCATTTGATCTTTTCCCCTCCTCTTTTATCCAGACTTGTGACTGGTTCACATTATGCGAGGCAGAGTTAGAAAATTGATATCTAGATTGGTTTCAAGATGTTTAATCATGTGCTTCTGCACTTTTCATAATTGCATGCAAAATAAACTTTCTTCAAAAAATACAACATCTCTTGATACAGATAACTTTCTTAAATTAACTGGATCAACTACTCCAGGGGTGGGGAACGTTTTTGTTAATGAGGGCCACCTTACATAGAGGCCGCATTGAACAAATAATTTTTTTTGTTTGTCATTTTACCCCATAGGCCTTGGCCACTTAGTAATTTATTAGTAATGTAATGAAAGAAAGGTGAATAAAAATCGTAAATTGACATTTTCAAATATTTTACTGAAGTAGGAACTTTTATGCAAGTAATAAGTAAATGAATAATAATCCTTAAAAAAACGACAAGCTTATAAAACTGAGAACATGCAATCTTTCAATTTTTCATTTTGCCAATATTTACTATTTATTCAAATTAATGACATTTCTGATTTTGCTTTTTTTGAGAAAGCTTTTTGATATCAGGTTCTATCATCGTGGTTCTTAGTTTCAATTGGTCCTCTAAATGCTCATCTGTCAACTGTGTTCTCAGTGAATTCTTGATTTGCGTTATGTACGAGAATGTGGATTCGCAGTAGTATGTTGTAGAAAAGCAGGAAATCAGTTGGCGTGCATGTTTTACGAAGACATGGATATTCTATCGCCCTTTTCCAAATTTCATTGGGATCGACCCTATTGTCAAACTGGGATATCAGAATATCATCTTCAAACATTTCAATGAGTTCCATTTGTAATTCTTCGGGATCCTTAGATACATCAAATAAGTGTGGCTGAAAAGCAAGTTTCAGTGTTATGTCATGTTTTTCAAAATCTCTGAATCTTTTATTGTATTCTTCTACTAATCAGTCTAAAACTGACTTGTATTCTTCAAAATATCCAGAGATCTCTTCATTTTCACTCATTACCTTTGTAAACTGGGGAAAGTGTTCTTCTGAAAGTTTTGATTGAGCCAAAAGAGACTTGTAAAACAACAACTTTTTTCTGAATGTCTGAATTTTTTGCTACATATCATAGATTTATTTCTGTCCTGCAACGATATGTTCAACTCATTTTGCTTCGACATCACATACCATAAAAATGCAACATCTCTGTAAAAGTTTGGATCTGATCATTCACAATCTTTGTTGTTTCCTGTGAAGAAGACAATTATCTGCTGTCGTAATGATATAATTTTGTCCAGTACTTTCCCTTGTGACAGCCACCATACTTTTTAATGATAAGGCAAATCAACACTAATTATTTCATCATCCAACATCAGCATGCTCCTAAATTGACGATGCCTTGTGGAATTTGCACGAATATAATTTACAATACCTATAACCTTTTGCTTTCTTGATGTCTTAGCATCGTATTTCTTCATGCCAGCTGTAATAAAACCTACCAGAATGAACTGTACCACTGCCACTAGTATTGACATTATATTTACAAACTATTAAAAAATTGTATTGTTAAATTCTTGTTGATGATATATCCGATCATTTTCCAATCTTTCTTTCAGTTGATCTAATGCTTCATTTTAAAGTTAAGCCCATCTCTTATATTAGGAAGTCAGGAAGATAGATGAAAGATCTAAATCTGAGTTTAGTGAGATGCTGTCACGGGAGGACTGGTTTTTTGTGACTGATTATTGCAATGGAGATCTGTATTCAAGTTTTTTAGATAAATACTTAGAGATTTTTAATACCTGCTTCTCCCTCATTTGTTCACAGAGGCTTTTCGGAGTAAGAAATGAATGGATGACACCAGATCTTTTGTGGTCTTCCATGAGGAAGAATATTTTGCATCGAAGATATTTAAAAAATCCAACAGACGCCAATAAAATAAAATTAACATTATATAGAAATGAATTCAAATCGATGAAAATTACTGCTATTAAACAATTTTACTCTAGAAGATTTACTTTGTGCAAAGAGAACTTGAAAGCTACATGGAGATTAATAAACTTACTTATAAATGAACAAAACCTAACGTTTTCTGCAAGAATTTTGTGGCTAGAGATGGTACATCACTGACATCATCCTCTGATATTGCAAACTACTTTAATACTTATTTTGCTGGTATTGGTTCACATCTGGTGATAAAAGTAATATAATTAACTATCGTCCAATCTCAATACTCAGCTACTTCCTAAAGTTTTTCGAAAAAATTATGTACACTAGGCTCTACAACTATCTCTCACAATTTTCTATGATAACTGAAAATCAATATGGGTTTAGAAAAAACCATTCCACATTTATGCCATTGATTCATCTACATTCAAAAATTTCTAAAGCCTTAGATGACAAGAAATTCACAGTTGACATATTCCTGGATTTAGCCAAAGCCTTCGACATGGTTGACCATCAAATTTTGATGAACAAGCTTGAATACTATGGTGTTCGTGGAGTTTTGCTGATGTAGTTCCAGAGTCATCTGCGTGACAGAACCCAACAGGTTTACTACCATGAGACATTGTCATTATCTGTGAGCATCTCCCATGGCGTGCCCCAAGGCTCAATTTTGGGTCCACTTTTGTTTCTTATCTATATAAACGATTTATGCTCAATTTCAAATTTTTTCCAGTTTGTTTTGTTTGCTGATGACACTAATTTATTTGTTTCTGGGGACAATTTGTCAAAACTTTACTTGGATGTTAATAATGAATTGGTTATTCTGATATTTAAACTGTAAATAATAAACCCAGCAGTGTCTTGTTGAATCATCTATGAATGTTAGAAAATACTTTGCGCCACCAGCTGATGGGATGTCCATAGGTCCACAAACGTCGGAGTGTACCAGATCCAGAGGCTTGGAGAGTCGTTTTCCTTCTGATGTCTTTAATGGTTTCCTCGCTTGTTTTTCCTTTGCACATTCCTCACACTTAATGTATTGGTGATTCTTGAAATTAATTCCAACTGCCAACTTATTCTTTACCAACATCATAGAGGGTTAATTTAGATGTCCCAATCTTCTATGCCACATGTTGTTTAAAGACTGTGACCTGGCAAAAAATGATCGATGAGATTTCATTGTATCCAATTTATACATCCCTTTAGTCTCTGCTGCTAGAATATCAGTTTTGGGGAAATCAATGATCTTTGTGATGATTCGGTGTCGATTTTTATCAAACACAACTGATCTTCCATGTCAAGCAAATAGATTAACAGCAAGAAGATTCAGTCTCAGATTTGGTACATGGACAGCATCCTCCAGAGTCATTGAACCACTAGTTTTTAACGGAATTATAATTTTACCGGTGCCTTTAGCCTTTAAACGACTTCCATCAGCAATAAAGATGGTGTGATGATCATCAGCAGAAAAACCTGTGATACAGTAATCTCTTGATGTTAGGTGGGCTGTCGCACCAGAATCAAGATACCAGCCGCTGTCCAAGTTCTCATAAATCACTGAAATAAGCAACAAAGTTTGACTGATTCAGTTTTACAACTGGTGATGAACTTCTATCATATGGACAATTTGTCTTTATATGGCCAAACTAGTTGTAGGAGTAGCATCTATGACCTTTAGATTTGTTCTGAGTTTTTCTGACTTTACTACTGAAGGCAGTTTTTGAGTTTCCTGAAGAACTCATCTCCTTAACACCATCTTGAAGTAACAGATGCTTGACAAAATCAACTGCTGTATCTTGTCCTGAATACCAGTGGCGGACAGGTAAACTTTTTCAGTCCGGGAAAAAGTTAAAGCAGCCCTTATATTATGTGACTAATATTATATGAAGTATAGTTTCAAACTATTTATTTTCTCCTTATATAGAAAATATACCTGAGTGTGAGTCTCAAGAGTGAGCTGACACGCCCTAAACATAAACAGTTTCAACTTTCAAGTTATTCACCAAACTGCCAAAATTAACGTGTGACACGCAGGCTGTTACCCAGCCTCTAATTCCTTGACTTTCTTTTTTCAGTTCACAGTTCACATTAAACCTGGTGCCTTTTTTTTGAATAATCCGACAACCACACTCTGCTTCCATTCTGAAGGCAAGGTTCCACCTTCCAAAGAACAATTTATTATTTCTGATAACCAATTACTAATGGCCACATTAAGTTCTTTCAACATCTTTGGATGCAGTCCATCTGGTCTGCAACTTTATCAGTGAGGCACTTATGTACTCATTGATGTGTTTAGGTGGCTTAAACTGATTTCAAACCTGGACCTGTATTTATGATGCGCGCTTACGTTACGCATGACTAAAGCCCAAAGCTCTGCATTGCTAGTTTCAGACTGGCAGCCCTACGAAAGCGGTATTCATGACGGGAGCATTGGGTCCGGACGAGCTATGTTGCTCACCGATTTGTTTTCACTTTCTCCCGTCGGCTTTCCATTTTATTTTTCATCTTGTGCGCATGTGCAATGACACATATACGATCAAATTAGACAGAGTTTCAATTTGTGTGAAATTTGATAGTGATTATTTAGAGAAAATTATATTAATATTTACATTAAATAAAATTGCTTGCATCTAAATAATTAAAGTCCTATTATGTAATTTACTACATTAATAAATATAAATTAAATACATTGAAACCTGTTATTTTCCAAATCGCTTATAACAAATTATTTAAGTAACAGTTAATCTATTAAAAGTTTTAAACACCAAATATCTCTATAAATACAATTGAAATTGAAATTTCGCTGAAGTTTTTTTTCAAACCTACGTTTGTAATATAATAACAATCCATTTCATGTTTCAAAAGAAAGTAACAAAAAGTTGTCAAGTATTTTACGCAACTTTTCAACAATTATAGTCTACTTATTGTCATCAAACTATTGAAATAAAAACAGTAAGTAAAGTAAAACTTAAAGCAGGAGATAAGTTACAAGAAATCATAAAATAAAAGCAAATTCTAAGTAATCTCAAATCATATATAGTAGGGAATTCTCCATATTACTTTGAACTCTAATACATGTTATATAAAATTTCCTGCATAGCACCAATAAGCTTCCTGTTCCAACAAGGAATCAAAGCTCAAAATTATTCATAAGCAATAAATCTTTCTCAAAGGATTTTTATAGCATTACTTAGTTTCCTGTTCAAATAATTCAAATGTTAAAACTTAATTTACTAAATTAATAAATACATTTTAAATTAATTGAAACTTTTAATTCTTAAAATATAACAATTTACCTCGTATCTCAATAGAAAATAAAAAATATAAGCAGCTTTTCAACAAGTATACTCTTGTTGTCATAAAGTTCTCACAATTAGGAAAATAAAAAATCATCAAGTATGTTAAGCAATTTACAACAAGTATACTCTTGTCATCAATTTATTGAAATTAACAAAAGTTTAAAAAATTCATAATCAACAAATCTAATTGTCCTAAACAGGAGAATTGAATTTCCGCAATCAATCTTTGGAAGAACCAGGGCAGTTATGAGAATTCTACGGGCGTCAATTGAAAGATGAGAGGAGATGCTGCGAATCTCTCTGAGAAGGCATAGCAGGAACGGGTCGTGTTGTTGATGTGACTGGCCATAGAACAATCTGAATCCAGCCAAATCCCCGGATTACGAACACGTCTTACTGGTGGGATCAGGTCGGAGCAGATGTCACGGGTACCCGACCCGAACCCAAAGTTTGGTACTACCCGGTCTTTTTGAATACCCGAACCCGAAATTTTGAAAATGAGAAACCAGAACCTGGTGTTTTAAAAAATTAAAACCTGAACGCCGAGCTTTAAAAATTTAAATATAATCTCAGATTTGTCAAAACTTGGTACATCTAATGAAATCTAGTTTTAAAAATCATTTTCAGGCATTTCGTTTAACGAACAACATTCTTTCTGTAGTATGGTTCAATCAATAGATGATTAGCGCTTCTGAACAGTTGTTTAAATAGAACGCTGGTTAATGGGTAGATAAATAGCGTTTAGTTTTGATCACCCAGGTCAGTAGTTTGTTTACTACTGGAACAGATCTTTAAATGGAAAATTATTTTGCACATAAATACATATAATAACAGTATTTAAAAAGAGTTATAACACAAACAACAATTAATCTTGTGGCATGAGTTGATCTGGTGGTTTAGAGGCCGGCTTGGGTATCCATACTACCCCGGTTCGATTTCAGGTTTGGGCAATTAGTTTTCTTGAGCTAGCAACTCACGTTTGCACAAGTCTAATCAGCCTTTCATTCTTAACTGGTTAATAAATCAGTCTCATGACCTTTACCTTTTACAACAATATTTTAATACATTTAATAAGTTTTAATGACTGGATCTAATTTTTGACAGAAGCGTCCTTTAAGTATAGTTTTGTCTATTATTTTAAACCTCAAATAAAAAAAATTGAGGATACTTAAGAATTGTTTATTTTATGTTGTAGCTATAGAATTTGTTATGATAAGAACATTACGCTCTTATGTAATGCTAGACCAATTTAAAAAAGCCACTTTTAAACAGAATTGAAGAAAAATATAATAAAATTATAGACAATATTGAACAACATAAGTATTTATTGTAGTACAAATATTTCACTTAATCCGTTTAGCCAATAATAAAATATATATATTAGTGCTAAAATCACTCTCAGGCGCACTTCCAAAACTATGAAAATTGTACTACCCAAACTCGACCCAAGCCCGAAGGTTTTTTATTTGGAAACCCGAACCCTAAATTTTGAAAATCAAAACCCGAACCCGATTTTTGGAGAAATGAGAACCCAAAAATTCAAAATTCAAGAGCCTGAACCCGAAAAGTCCAAAAAATCCTATTCATGACATCCCTACTATATATATTTATTTATTAATTGCATGGTCAATCATTCCTGCTTTTAGATGAGCATTATAGTATGATATGATTTTTATAGATTTTTTTAAGCGAAGATAAGCCCATAAACCTGCTGGTATTTCTTTTGTATTTTCCAGCGACTCATCCAGTTCAATAACCGGTGGGACAAGAGCAGTTGATTGATTGGCCATCAAAATCGGTTTTGCAGCACTTAATGATCTACCATTACCTACTAATTTCAAAAAATAAAATTTTGAATATAAATAAAATTGAATATAGCTGGATATTTTATTAAAACCCATCCAAGCCCTCAATAAACAGCACACAAAATTTGATTTAATCAGTTTAAAAATGTTTAACAATATTTAAAATTTCATAATTATTTATTAAGGTACATTACCTGGTGGCATTGCACGAGCATCATGTTTGATAGGATGATGAATAGTAAAACTGGGCTTCTGTGCCAGCTTTGGCCTGCAAAAAAAAATTTATGGAATGCATGGCTTAAAAATATAAATAAAATATACTTGGCATTTTCTGCTGGTTGTTCTTCTTCACTGTAGATACAAGTGGTAAACTCTCATCAATCAGCTGACTGACCTGCTTGATAGTTCGCAATACCATTTTGTCACCAGGCAAGAACTGGAAATGTTTTGGCTGGGAAGCGAACACTGGGCCAAAGATTGAGACCAAGCTCTGGGATTTTTTAATCATTTCATCGGAGGCAAGGACTGTTTTGAAAAACGTCTCAATTTCATTTATAAGTTTGTCATCAATCTGTTCTAGGACTCGGATTCAGACGATATTCATTTGTGTGAGAATATTCTTGATATTAATTTTTATGGTAGGTACCTTATTCTCCCTCAACAAGATCCAAGTTTCATCATCATCATATTCAGACTCATTCATTTTTAGGTCAAAAAGGAACAATTTTAAGATGGAAAAGTCAGGTTCATGAACGTGACAGATAGAAAACAAAAAAGCAATAAAGTGACAAAGATTTTAGCATATTGAATGAAAAGTTGCGTCATCTGATCGACATTGCCATATTTTAAAATTTGGTCACCCTGAACCTAATTTCGGCCTATGGCTGGATTTAGGTTCAACCACCCCTGGATTATGGACATTTTGTTGATCATTGAGCAGTGCTAACCACCTTACTGAGTTAAAAGGCGATTTAAATATATAAATTTTAAAATTTATATTTTGTCATTTTAAAATACATTCCAATCTATGTATATAATGTATATCATACCTTTTTATTCTATGTTAATCTGAAATGTTGACCAAAAATTATTGATTTTATAGATAAAATTTGATACTGATGTATTTTTAAGTTGCATTCATAAATAAAAGCCTAAATTTCAAACTGAAAAACGGGATTAAAGGAGTGGCTCAATTTTGGTCAATGGCTTTGATTTGGTCAAATTACCCTATTTGTCAGACTGCTTCTCATCGTAGACAGCTCTCCACTGCTTAAAGAGCTAAAAAGCATGGCCTCCACACAAATGTTGGCTTGGGCTTTCAGTTTCTTTGCTAAGTTGCTGCTAAAATAAATTTAAATTTATTGCCAATTCTACCCTCTGGAAAGAAAAGTTTATAGGTTTTGTCGGAGGAGGGAGTCCAAGCTAAAATATTCTAGACACAACTGTATTTACCTTTTTTTAGCTTGTTTTTATTGTTAACTAGCAGTGCCCGTAGCGGCTTCGCTCGCATGAAATTAGAGAATTTGAACCGTGCATCCATAGGTGTCGGCTCGGCCCGTCGACAAATTGGCCCAGCCCGTTTCAAAACCAAAATTCCTGGCCGGCACGGCCCGTCTAATTTGGGCCCGGCCCGTTTTTACAGGCCTAGAAATTCTATATACTTGATGAAAAACGTCGGCCCGTCCCACCTTGACTTCAGGTTTGGCCCTACCCGTCTGAAGACCCTAAAATTACTAAAATGTCTATATGCTTAGTGAAAAGCCTCGGCCCGTCCCACTTTGATTTAAAGTTTGGCCTGGCTCGTGTGAAGACTCTAAAATAACGGCTTGGCCCGGCCGATGATAAACTGGACTTAGCTACTTTTAACCGGCACAAAACTTCAAAATACTAATTTTTACATTTGTAGCACTTACAGTTTGTGAGTAGCAGTTATTTGAAATCAAATAACCCTTATTTCCACCCCACATTTGAGGTCCTGGAAACCAAATTTTCAAAAAATGCTAAAACACGTATTTCATTATTTTTGGAGTAGAAACTAAATACTAATTTTTACTTCTGTAGCATTAACAGCTTTTGAGTAGCAGCTACTTTAAAAACCAAATAACCCAAAAAATGATGAAACACGTATATTTTTATTTTTGAGTAGATACTAAGTATTAATTTTTACATCTGTGGCAATTACAGTTGTTGAGTAGCAGTTACTTTAAAAACCAAATAACCCTATTTTCCACCCCACATTTGAAGTCCTGGAAACCAAATTTTCAATAAATTGTGAAACCCGTATATCATTATTTTTAGAGTAGAAACTAAATACTAATTTTTACTTTTGTAACATTAACAGTTTTTGAGTAGAAGCTACTTTAAAAACCAAATAACCCAATTTTCCAACCCACATTTAAGGTCCGGGAAACCAAATTTGTAAAAAAATGGTGAAACACGTATATCTTTACTTTTAGAAAAGAAACTAAATAATAATTTTTACATCTGTGGTATTTACTGTTTTTGAGTAGCAGTTACTATAAAAGACAATTAGCCCTATTTTCCACCCCACATTTGAAGTCCTGGAAACCAAATTTTCAAAAAATGCTAAAACACGTGTTTCATTATTTTTGGAGTAGAAACTAAATACTAATTTTTACTCCTGTAGCAGTAACAGTTTTTGAGTAGAAGCTACTTTAAAAACCAAATAACCCAATTTTCCAACCCACAATTGAGGTCCGGGAAACCGAATTTTCAAAAAATGGTGAAACACATATCTTTTTATTTTTCAAAAAGAATCTATGTACCAAATTTCAGAACAAATTTTTAGAAAAAATTTTTAGAAAAAAGTTTGTTTTCCAGTTTTTTCCCCTCAGGAGCAAAATTTTCAAAAATCCTTTCTTAGCGGATGTTTACGCTATAAAAGTAATATAAGTTCCAAATTTCACGTTCCTAGGATGAGGCGTTTGAGCTCGGCGTTGATTATCAGTCAGTCATCTGTCAGTCAGGACATGTTCTTTTATATATATAGATTGTAATTAATTCTTTAATATTGTTTACACAGGTTTCTTGTGGTCTGGTACGAGTGCTCCTCGAAGGAATGCCATTGTTGGATTGATATCCACAATTGCATCGCTGATACCAATGGTGATAGCCTTAAGAAATTCAAAAAGTCAAAGATGAAAATTTTTGAATAATTATGTTCAATAATGATAAATTTAACTGGACTTTTAACACGTCATTTGTTTATCAAGTACTTGTTAATGTGTGTGAAGGAAAAGATGCCACTTAGCCTAAAATTTCTTAAGCGCCATTAATATCTCAAGTTCAACATAATCATTAAAACAAATATTTAAATTTTTATGTTTAGAAAATGGAAAAGACACAACTAAATAGTCAATTAGTTTATAGTAGAATGACCAGAATTTTAAACTGAATTAATCATTTATTTTCTTGTTAAACTTTAATAAACTTGTTATTGACCATATATAACTCAATTGATTTCAATTTTTTATTGTTGCCAAATTGCTATAGAGTTTCGTAAGTTCTTCAAACTTCTTTCGTTGCCTTCCATTGTACCTTATGTATCTGGTTGAGGTCCACAAATTTGTTCGTGTAAAGTTATGGCCCATTGACCTTTACTCGAAAACAGCACCAGATAGAAATCGTATATAATCCAGCTAGCAGGGGCGCATCCTAAACGCTGAAAAAGTGACAAGGACTTAAATAAGCAACAACGCAACCAGCAAAAAATGTTGGGGGGGCTCAAGTTTTAAAACGGGACGAAAGCCCGCCGCAGGCGAAAACGTTGTTTGACTATCTCTGTCTGTAGGCTCTTTTTGGTATCTTTAATAATTTATTAATGAAAGAAAAGAAAGACTGCAAACTGAAGATAGTCAAACTCAGTCTCAAACCAGTTAAAACAATTGTTAAAAGAATAAGTTTATGAATAAATGTAGCACCCCTACCCAAAGAAAAACTCATCATATTTGGAAAAATTGCAGGGTCCTCCGATTTGGCATGGGGGGCTTGCTCAAGTTTTAAAAAGGGAAGAAAGCCCGCCGCAGTGGAAATTTGTTTTTGACTATCTTTAGTCTGCAGTCTTTTTTTGGTATCTTTAAGAATGTAGGGGAGAGTAGTACTGAATGGCCACACAATTTTACACTTTTATTCAAATCAATCAAACAAAAAAACTATAAGTGATAGAATTAAAAATTTTTCACATAATGAAAGCAAAAAACATTTCACTACTAAAAACAGCTCATTAAAACTTTTCAAATTATAACAATTTTATAAAAAACGATAAATAACGCAACCTCTCCTAAAATTTCTGGGTGGCCATTCAGTACAACCTGGTAGTACTGAATGGCCACTCATGCAATTTTTATTATAGAAGACACAATTCTCACCAAATGGTAAGCTAAATGTTTTATTTCACAGACAAGTCTTTATTAATGTTAATTAAAAAAATCATAAAAGCATTTTGTCATTTTATTAAAAAGTTGTAGCCTACAATCCAATACTATATGATGAAAAGTCAAAAGAAAATTTGATATGCCCATTTCTTCTCTTGGATTTTTAAAGGATTGGATCTCTTAGTTTTAACAATTTGATCTAAATCTGCCTCACAAATACCTTTATCCCTAGACTAAAATTTGGCCTCTTCGGTGTCTTGTACAAAAACTTCAAAAAACCAGCAGAAACTTTATCGCCTTTGACTTCCATGATTTTGCCAACATAATTTTTTTTCGAGTTTTTTCGAGTCAAAAACATATTCAAAAATACATCAATCCCCTATTTTTATCTTAGGGTTGTCAAGGGCAAAATGAGCATTTTTACTGGTGGCCATATATGTAGATGTTGATTCCCCGTCAGGCTCTATTCGATGTCTGGGAAGCTTTTTGAAATATCTCTTCTTGCTGCAAGTTTTGATGTTTTTAATTTGGATCTCCTCAAATCTTTTTCTGCTTCTCAGCTGCAGATTTAACTGGCAAGCAAGCTGTCAAAACATCTTCTACTGTTCTTTCCATGTTTTTTTGAGACCATCCCCCCCTTCAAAGCTGTAGATACACGGTCTCTCATTCTGAAACATAACCAGAAAACATTATTAAGAAGTGATTAATATGTATATGTCTTGAATATATTAAACAATTTCATTGGTTACATTAAAATTTTGATCAATAATGAACCTCAACACATTTATGAAAATTTAAACATTCAGCAATACTGAATGACTATGGCCATTCAGTACGACCTTACAGTGGCCATTCAGTACAAACCAAGATGTACGAGCATTTTAGTGTGCCAAAATGTCAAAAAATGGTGAAACACAATATCCTTATTTTTAGAGTAGAAACTAAATACTAATTTTTACTTTTGTAGCATTTACAGTTGTTGAGTAGCAGTTACTTTAAAAACCAAATAACCCTTATTTCCACCCCACATTTGAGGTCCTGGAAACCAAATTTTTTAAAAATGGCAAAACACGTATATCATTATTTTTAGAGTAGAAAGAAACTAAATACTAATTTTTACTTTTGTAGCATTTACAGTTTTTGAGTAGCAGCTACTTTAAAAACAAAGTAATCCTATTGCCCACCCCACATTTAAGGTCCTGGAAACCAAATTTGTAAAAAATGGTGAAACACGTATATCTTTATTTTTAGAATTGAAACTAACTACTAATTTTTACATCTGTGCTATTTACAGTTTTTGAGTAGCAGTTACTTTAAAAAACAAATAACCCTATTTTCCACCCCACATTTGAAGTCCTGGAAACCAAATTTTCAAAAAATGCTAAAACACGTATTTCATTATTTTCGGAGTAGAAACTAAATACTAATTTTTACTCCTGTATCATTCACAGTTTTTGAGTAGCAGCTACTTTAAAAACCAAATAACCCAATTTTCCAACCCACATTTGAGGTCCGGGAAACCGAATTTTCAAAAAATGGTGAAACACGTATCTTTTTATTTTTCAAGAAGAATCCATATACCAAATTTCAAAATCTCTTCATTTTTGGTTTTCGAGATATACATTGTTTTTGAAAAAAGTTTGTTTTCCAGTTTTTTCTCCTCAGGAGCAAAATTTTCAAAAATCCTTTCTTAGTGGATGCTTTCGCAATAAAAGTAATATAAGTTCCAAATTTCACGTTCCTAGGATGAGGCGTTTGAGCTCGGCGTCAGTCAGTCGGTCAGTCAGTCAGTCAGGACATGTTCTTTTATATATATAGACTAGAAACTAGCGGGGTTACCCGGCGTTGCCCGGGGTTTTTAGAGGTTTTTCTAATGTTTGTCTCTCTCGCTCCCGTTTCTTTCTCCACTTTCCCGTTTTCGTCGCGTTCCCGGTCGCTTTTCCGCTCTCGGTCGTTTTCCAGCTCCCGGTCGCTTTCCCGCTCAGAAGTTTTGTTATCGATTTTCTCTCTTGCTCGCGTTTCCTTCCAAGCTTGCTCTCCCGATTCCAGTCGTTTTCCGCGTTCCCGGTCACTTTCCGCGTTCCCGGTCGCTTTCCCGTTCCCGATCGCTTTCCCGTTCCCGGTCGCTTTCCCGTTCCCGGTCGCTTTCCCGTTCCCGCTCACGCTTGCTCTCCCGTTCCCGCTCACGCTTGCTCTCCCGTTCCCGTTCACGCTCATTTTCTCTTTTCCATTCTTTCATAACTTCTGTTAGCCTATAAAACGTAAAATAGATTTGCTAAGACTATATATATATATGAATGTTTGTGGGTTAGTTTGTCTATTATAGAAACGGGAAAGCGACCCGGAACGGACAGCGAGCGGGAACGGAAAAGCAAGCGTGAGCGGGAATCGGAGAGCAAACGTGAGCGGAAACGGGACAGCGACCGGGAACGGGAAATCGACCGGGAGCGGGAAAGCGACCGGGAGCGGGAAAGCGACCGGCAGCGGGAAAACGACCGAAAACGGGAAAGCGAACAGGAGTAGGAAAGCAGGTGGGAAAGGAAACGGGAGAGAAAGAGACAAACATTAGAAAAACCTCTAAAAAATCTGGGCAACGCCGGGTATCTCCGCTAGTACATACATAAACACACACACAGACACACATACATACGCACATACATATATATATAGTTCCCGCTCCGCTCCGCTCATTTTGTGACGGATTTCAAAAAAATTTTCTCTATATTTGATTCCCCTCGACTCTCAAGGTTGTGTGAAAATTTCATTATGATCGGATGAATGGTGTAGCAATGCATAAAGGACATGAATATATATATACATATATACATACAGACATTCATTTATATATATATAGATAATTAAAAATTTAAAAAATTATTAATATTTTTGAATATGTCCTTTCTTTTTTCATTTGTTTTGGAGTGCATACGAACGATAAAGCAATTTCTATCCATTTCACTTAATTAATCAAATAAACTTATAAAGCGCCTTTTCCTTTTTTTAAATTCAAAGGCGCTTGCTCTCCAATAAATTTGCTAAATAAAAATGTTCATTTATATCGCTCCATCGCCGAGTTCCATCTTCGTTATAACTATTACAGTATTACACACGTTATAACTATTACCAAGGCAGTAGGCGCGGTTTGCCGGGGCAATAAGCGGTAAAATTGCTACTGAGCCGGCGGTTTTGCCAAAACAATTGATTCTTCGATCAATCGATAAAGATGTACATATTTTCTAAAGGGATAGGGTTATGGTTAGGCCCCTTCTTTCTAATGAGCAATTAAAAAAAAATTTAATGCTACACCTACATATATACCTAGTAGAGATCAAATCACACAAGCAAAACATAAAATTATTTCGATGCTTATACCTAAACTTAAAAAATTAACATCAGACACAGATAAAAGGTCATACAAATTCTGAGCTACCAGATTGGTCAAATTTTATTTTTGGACAAAAATGTTTTTGTTTAACCAACAGGCTGTTATATTTATGACACTCATATCATAATAAATAATGTAGTTTTAATTATTTTAGTGTCACTTACAACAAAGACCAACTTTACAATAAAAGAATGCAATTTAATTGTTGGAAAAAAAACAAAAAAAACCGAATTTCGTGATAAATAGCCAAAATGTCAAGACACAACTGTGAACTATTGCAAGAATTCATCGTAGACAGATGTAAAGAAAAATGTTTTGAGTTTCTTTTTGAACAGATTTGTGTCAGTTGTGAGTTTTAGGTCAACAGGCAGCTTATTGCAGAGGCCTCCAATGCAGTCACACAAAATGTTTTAGCTGAAGAGACCAGCCTTGTTCGAGGAATGACTAAAAATCATGGTTTCCTGCAGAGCATAGACAGACAGACAATTTAAGCCTTTGAGAAAACGTGTAGGGATGTAAATTTTGGCCACAGGAGTGACCAGCTTAGTGAGGTACTAAAGTGCAGGACTGTTGATAGTGAACAAGGAGACTAAGTTTTTATTTAATTCGTTTTGAGATTGCCAATTGCCAGCCAGTGAAGTTCAGAGAGCCTGTGACGTGGTCTCGAGCCCAATAATAAGCCGAGTTGCAGCAGTTAAAATTCTCTGAAATGACGCTAGCGTCGAAGCCGGTGTATGGGCAAGATCAGAGTTGATTTAATCCAACCTTGAAATTTCGGATACCAACGTGCATCGCGTCTGAGATTGCGCCACACCAAGCGCAGATGGAGGCAGTAGACACAGGTCTTTGTTACTTGGGTCACCTATATCTTCATGCACAGACAAAACAAAGACACAGGTTACGAAGCATGTCATATCCAAACTGAATCAACAATTTATCAACAGGATCCACCAAACATAGTCTGGCTACAGATCCACACCAAGTATCTCTTCTAGGAGTTCAATGGAAGATGTTTAGAAGCACACAAGCTTGCAGTCTTGTAAATTCGAGACCATATCGTTTTCGTTACGGGGTTCCGCGCTTTGACGACCCTGCATGCCATAGGAGAACAGACGCTCAAAAGTATCTTACACATCCTCCCTCAACATAGCAAACGAATAGTCTTTAACAGAAACTTGGTGAACACCAGCAAGCAATGGGATTACGGACGACGTGTCATTACCAATGTTAATACTTGAACTCGACCATCAAAATATGAATGAAACTAGTACAGTGATTCATGAATGTAGAACATCAATTATGATACGATGATTCACGGCGTCGAATGCCGCTTACACTCATGTCATAATATATAATGTAGTTTTATTCACGTGACACTCATATATAATGTAGTTTTAATTATATGACACCTGTCATAACAGATGAATTTAACGCCAGCTAAAATATGCACAAGAAACATAAAATCAACACTCATAAATATAATAAATGTAAAGGAAATGTGAACATAAAATCGTTTAAATAGAGATACTTTTTATTTACAGCATCTATCTTATAATTAAGAATAATAATCTACGACATAAATATGATTGTACACGAGTATGTACATGATCCAATAACAAAATTAAACGATACAAACCAAACTATTTCATGCACAAGCTTTCCACAAAACACAATATAATTTTTCACGACGACATAACTCCAATGTATGATTAATTTTACTATAAAAATATGATTGAAAAGTACACACTCTATTTGCATAGAAGCAAATTTACTGTCATCGAATATGATTAAAGATGGTTAATCATTCCCAAAAATTTAGTTTTATTTTACCATGACAAATTAGTAGTAACATTATTTCATACTACACATTCAATTTACATTATGATGAACCAGCTTTCAGTAATAATAATAATAGCATAATAAAATGGAAAACAATACAGTTGACTGCAAAAATAAGATGAGAAGTCAAATCAATATTTTCGGTGGTAAAACAGTTCATAACCATGACAATAGGTGTTTCACTTTTTCATTTCAGTAACATACCAACACAATTATATTTAATATTTATGTATCATTATTGTCAGTCACACTGGCTGCTGAGACAAAGATGAAGATGTTGAATATTAATTCAGAAAATGGAAAAAGTTAGTTTTTTTAAACAGTGACAAAAATTTAACATTTTATACAAAATATTAACAAGATATAGAGTATAAAGAAACCATCACATATTGATGAAACTGTAAGAGCTCAGAGCTACTAGCCCAACAAATTTAAGATTATACAAAAATTGACTCTGGTTAAAAACATAAGAAGTATTCAAACAAAATGATGACTTAAGAGACTGATGAAATAATTTACTCAAAAATTTAACATAAAATTGTCCAAGTTAAAAGTGGTAGTCAGCCTCTGCCATATCAATGGCCCATGCAAACTTCTCTCTTTGAGTTTTGTTATAGATCTTTTCAATAGGAATGTTCCACTTCTTGCACCTGCAAAAAAAGACATTATCTTAATTCTAAAAAACTGCAATTATCATTTTACAATCATATTTGCTACATAAACATATTGCTTAAATTAATTATAAAAAATTCAATGTTTTACAAGAAATTTAAATAAATATTTTAAACACCTTGGGTCTACAGATAACAAATGCATATTAATTGCATAACAAATTGCAACTCACATAAAAAGCTGCACTCATACAACATAAAACTACAAAAGCTTAAAAAGGATGCCTACTGCATATTCTTAGCAAACTATAATTTGTTTGTCTTATTGATTAATATCCTTATCTGAGCATGTCAATTTCGACTGTAGAAAACCATAAAGAAAGTCAATGTGATTTATACTTTATTGTTTAGGAAACACCCTTAAGAAATTACGATCGGCACAACATGATTCACTCTTGAAAAGATAACTTTTTTATTATGAAATAATAACAGTGCTCTCAGGCTATATGCCCAAAACTGACTTTTAAGTCGTGTGATTAATTTTTAAAACAAAATCTCTAAACAGATTATAAATAAAATGGCAGTAAGCATATGTTGTATTTGAAAGTTCAGAAAAATCAAAACATTAAGCAGATCAGACCTACAATCAGCCTAGGAAACTATTGTGATTCCTTAATTTCATTTTACAAATAAATCATAAAAACAAGAAATAAAATCAAAATAATATCGATAACATAAAGGATTGTAATTGTGCTGTTTCCAAGGCTCAAAATTCCAGACTTAGTCTGTTTTTAAAGGCATCCCTAGGTTTGGCACAATATCCTTATCAAGAAGGCCCAACAGGAGTCTAATTTATCAAAGCTCCTACGTATGTGAAGTACAAACTGCTACAACTCTTCTATTTTATTTGCAGATTAAATAACATTCCTAAAACCATGAAACAAATTGTGTCAAACGTACCAGGCAATGCTGATCCTTGGGTCCAGATAATTTAGTTTAGATGTGCTCAGAGCAATTTCTTTGTTTTCATCCTGAAAACAAATAAATAATAAAAAACTTAATCTTTTAAAAATCCCTTGAATTTTTTTAATTTATCGACTGCAACTTTTTTGCAAAAATTTTTTTGATAATAGTAAATCTATAAAATATGAAAACATTGACCACAGCCTTCTAAATACTTAATAAGTGAAGTATGTGAGGATTGAAAATAGAAGAAACTTTCAGATAAATATGGAAAAAACATATTTTTTATTATAAATTTTAAATATATCTTTCTTCAAATAAATTAGAAATTGATAGTTCGTTTCTTTAAATACAAACTGTTTTTGACACAATAAGCACAAACACTGTATTACGTGGGTTATCTTATGCTTTAAGAAACCCTTTTGGAATAATTAAATTTTCATGCTTCAGATGTATTTATATGGTATCACCTGTTTTGAAATTTTTTTACCGTTATTACATCTCCGTTATCTATCGCTTGCGGGTCCGTAATTTTTCATACAGAAGCAGCCATATTTCTGGCACCTAACCCCCATCACGGTAGGATTCAAACAGCCGACCTTTATGCCTACAGGCAAAAGCTTTATCGCCATACCACCAGCCTCGACAACTACATAATGAGACTCTAGCTGTCTACACATAAGCAAGATTAAAAATCACGAAATTACCTTATCTGTTTGTTGGGCTTCTAGCTTGGTCAACTGGTCTGCAAGTTTATCATAGGTCTTTTTCTTTTTCTCCATAGCACTGCAATAATTAGCCACAGAACATCAAATAATAGAAGAAACTTGTCTGTGCTACTTTCAATTTTCTAAACATTATATCAATTATGCTTTTTTTATTAACAATACCCACATTTTAGCAGCTTCTGATTTCTTAGCCTTGTAATCAGCTTTAGCATCTTTTAATTCTTTCTTGGCAGCTTTCACCTGAACCTTTTTTGCATCAACCTATTATAAAAAAAAATTAGGCTGTATTGACCCCACTCAGATATTCAGAGTAATTTCTACAAACTTTAGCTTGGAGATTTTCCATTTGCTTTTCAAAATTCTTTGGTGCAGCTCTCTGATGGTTACACAGGATAGCAACCTGCCTATTTGCTCTGTTGTAGGAGAGAAGCTTCGTAGGCAAAGGGTCATCACCTACATAGGAAGTTCAAGTTTAACACTCAATTCTCAAGGTAAATCACGTTATTTTTTGTCACAATGAAGAAACGCCTATGTACATGTGCTTGTACGAAATTATAGCTAAATAGCACATATCATTAAGTCTTATGAGACTTCCGGATAACAATTTTGATAATGTTATAGCCATGTGCTATATGTTGCTAAACGTACATTTTTTTATTGATTAATGTCTGTATCTGTGAGACAACTTAGACGATATCTACACTTATGTGGATCAAAACGAGTGTCTGTGGATCAAAACGAGTGTCCGTGGATCAAAACAAGTGTCTCTATACTATTTGTGGTTTTGGAAACAGAAAGGCTGTCAAGGCACAGGGCTCGATTTACCCGAGACGACCAATACAACTGTGAAATCGGTGTTTGTTTGTTCACTTATAACATTCAAACTGCTGGACGAATCTACATAAAATTTGGTAAAGAGGTAGTCCTGGTAGGGGATAAGGTTTCGAGGTATGCTAACCCTAGGGTTTAGTCCTGTGAATGCAACTGAAATTATATAATGTCACTAACCATTGGTTAAAGCATCAAGCTGTTCCTGTAGAGTTCTAGAGGCATTGTAAGTTCTGAAAACTTTTGCTGACAATCCATCCATCAAACTTTGGAGATGTTTGTTTAAGATAGTAGTCTATATAAAGAAAAACATCTGTCACAAGTCACTCAAATAAAATAAAATAAAACATGTAGGAAGAAAGGTTTCTGAGCTGAATTAGATGTATTTGTGAAAATATTCATCACTTCTACTTATTCTTAAATGAAATGAAAATTTGCTACTGAATAAACAATTTTTTTAAAATACAATTATTATCTATCATAAAAATGAATGTAAAAATAAAAAAAATTCATATAATAGTGCTTTAAGACAATATTTAATGTAATAAACTACAATCAAATTTCTAGCAATAACGAACACAATTATATCTGTATATAAACTCACATTAAGCCTATCAAAGAGATCATCTCCTGGTTGCTTGTTTTCCAAAAAAAGCTGAAGATTCTTGAAAACTCTCTTTTCAACAGCAACGGCATTCGTGTACCTGATGGAATCTTTTCCGAGAAAATCGAATTCTACTACATGTTCTTTTCCGTCATGATGGTCATGTAATTTGACGTGCTCCACACGAAGAGAACAACAACCAACAGTGTCAGCTGTATCTTCATCTTTTTCATTGCCTGCCCTTAGAGCTAGCTAAATATACCAATTAAAACCAAAATGTTCATATTTGTAAAACCTTCCAACGTAATATATAATAAAACTCGGATTCATTATCATTATCATTAGGCAAAAATTCTTCATACTTTATCAATGAAATAAAGTGCAGTAGCCCTCTGTCTGATTTTCATCTCTTTGCATTTGAAGTCCTCATAGTAATTGGCTCTGATTTTGTCAATGTGTTTGTGGAGTTTTCTTGCGGTTTCATATTTCATCCAATCTTTTTCACCTTTGAGTCTTGAGGCAGCATTCAACATGACATATTTTATTGATCCCTGGATGTTTTCTGACCAGGATGCCAACCATGTGACTGTGTTGTCGTGTCTTACTTCTTTCCATTTGTGCCCAGGTGGAGGAGATGGAACATTTGGCCCTCTTAAAGTTTGAAATCAATTATTATTCATATTACTAAAGTTTAAAAATTTAGTTTAATTAAAAAACCTACTTGCTACAATTAATAATGACATCTTCTGGCCGAACCCGTCTCTTCAGCATACCTTGTTTCGGGTGATCTCCTCTACCTCTGAACAGACCTGGTGGTTCTATCTTGAAATTTCCAATTTTTTGTTTATGCCCATCTACGATGCAGAACCCATATTCACTCACAGTCTTTTCATTAGCTTTCTTCAATTCCTTTTACAATAAACAAAATATTGAAGGGGTGAAATGACTACAATAATTGTGTGTGCTTGCTTGAACTCAGTCAGTGTTACATTCGCTGAGCCACTTTTAATATTGAACAAAACATGATTTGTATTTGTGAGCTAAATACTTAGACTAAGCGTGTCCTAAATATCTTATTCATTAAGATAGAATATTGGAAATCAAAGTACATTCTCAATCTTCCATGAAAATTCTGGGTTGCTTCTCCTTTCATCATGAATAGTAAAAGAACAATCAGTTGAGCAGGTCTTATTATAAATGTGATTACCATTGGTCAAGCTAGCCACTCTGAAAAGCTCATATACTTGATGAAAAAATAAGTTTCTTATACAAAAGTAATTATAGGAAGTCCCTTACATGCACATCATAATGATTGAAACCTCAATCTTATCCAAATGTCACAAACTTATAAAAAGCAGTCAATTAAGAGAAAGTTGTACTTTTTAAAGCCCAACCGACCATAAAGATTTATCTTATTTAATCAACCAAATCAAATTAAAAACTGATCAAAACAAAATATATTAAAAGTCTTGGTGAAAAAATGTATAGATAATCAGTTTGAGAATATAGCATCATGCTGTCTTAACAGCACTGTATCAACACTCTATATGCATTTGTTTTTACTAATTAAGCTACTAAAAATCACCAGAAATCACAATGGATGACCACTAGGCCAGAAACAGTTAAAAACCAAATAAATATAATCAAGTGCAAAACTTATTCATCGACTCACATGTTTTTCTTCTTTTGTCATATTTTTCCTTTCTTCAGTTTTTATTTTGAAGTAATCATACATCTCTTTGAAATTACATTTCTTCAGGTCTGTTATCAGATTTTTCTCTTCACTATTCATCACCTGAGATTAAGTTAAAGACAAGTCTAAAACTGAACTAAATGACATTTAAACCCCAAAAACATAGACGGTGAAAAAAATTAATTCTTGTTTAATTGTGAATCCCTAATAATTACCTACCAATGAATTGCACGCCTATTTATAATAAAAAAGTAGAGTTACATAATTTTGCTGCATGAATCAATGCAATGATGTTTGTAAGTCATATAGTTTGACAATTAAAAATTCAAATACCTTCCTCCAGTCTTTGAAAAAGTTCTTATTAAAGAGATCCCTCGTGGTGTAGTCGTGGTCAAGCATTCGAGCATAAAAACCAGCCACTTCTTCTGCCTCGTCTGACAATACGATGTGTTTTCCCTCATAGTAAAAATGAACAGATGCAGGTAATCTTTCATATAGGGGTGCAAATACAGGTCCTTTGTGTTCTAACGTTTTCCACTTCACACCTTCATCTTTCTTCTGTTCTTCCCACCTACGACAGATACCAAAAATACAGTAAACAATAAGCACACTTATTCAAGAACACATCAAATAATAGAGAAACTTCAGACCATAATAAATCTTAAATAACCATGAAGTCACAAACGATCCAATCATTTTTTTTATAATTCGATGCTGATAAAATTTACTTGCCATTTCCACTTGGTTTCTTCTTCATTAGAGTTCTCTTTGGACTTCCTGCCACCCTTTTTAGGTGATGAATCTGGCTCTGTTTTGACTTTTTTTTCTTTTGGTTTTGACTAAAGTGAAAAATAATTACAATGAATAATTCAATTTCTAATTATAATATCACTTTTATAAGTTATAGAAACCTTTGCATCGTCATCTTCATGCTTTCTTTTTCTGGCACTATCTGGATCAGACTTATTCTTTTTTGACTTTTTTGACCTTTCTGCCAGAGGCACATCATCTTCATTATCGTGGCCGTCTGATTCTTCTTCAGCTTTTCGTTTTTTTGTTTTGTGCTTTGACTCTGGTTGGCTCGTTGGTTCTTGTTTGACCTGCTTAGCCATTCGTTCAGTCTGAAATATAAAAATTGCATCACTTATTATGAGCAATACAGTCTCTACCTATCAACGATCAATTAAGCAAAGCTACTAACAAGTGGAATGTCATCTTCATCAACATCATCACCATTGTTCATTGATCTATTTCCTTCTCCTCTATCTCTTGAATACTGAGAAATAATAGCAATAATAATAACTGGAAGCACTAACACTAAAAAACAATTTCCTACCGATTGGTTTTCACTGTCACTGCTAAGGGATTTTTTCATAGGTGTCAGAGGTTCTTGTTTCACTTCTTTTTTCAAGTGGTGCTTTGTCCTAGTAGCACTTGATGACTTTGCTAATACTTCAGCAAATGACAAAGCACTTGAAGACTTTGGCTCATCTGGTGAGCCCAACTTTATTGCTTTGACTTTGTTACCACTGCTGCTTCCTGGTGACAAATTTTTGCTGTAGCCATTCTGTTGTTGAGTACTCATTTTCTCATGCTGTTTTCCTGACGATGATCCTAGACCATTCAGATGTTGATTGTCTTTTGAAATCATCAGAAACCATTAATAAGACTATAAAACAGATGTGAGCAACATGTGGCCCACATAAAATTTAAAACTGGCACCTGTCATGTATCTGAAATCTTTCTTGAGCCTACCACTCAAGATTTTTTTAACCTAGTTGAAGTTAAGTGTACATTATGTAAGATGGTGAACATGTGCTTTGGCATTTATGTTGTGTGGCCAACTGCCAGCAAATGAATTATTATTGAATTATTGAAATGATTCAAAATTTTTAGTCAGTTGAATGATCACTGTGTATACTGACAACAACTTGAGTCAGCAAACTGTGACAATGATATCTCTTATTACCTCCTATCAGAATGTTTGTGACTAGTACAACTTTGTGACTAATACAACTTTCACTGAGCAGATGATCGAGGAATGCTAGACATACTGTCCAGGTGAATAAAAGCTGTCTCAAAAAGCAAAAAACCAGTGATCAGGCCAGTAGACCAGCGTACAGACAATCCATTTAATGTGGAAGTAGCACAGATACCTCATGGTACTTTTACCAATAGTACAGCAGCACATTCTACCAAGTAATAAAAAACTGACAGTTTGGAGTGACAAGTGGTTAGCCTAAAAACACCAGATTACACCATGCAACTGGCTGGCGGGCACTGGTGTTATAGCTGTAAGATATTCATCTGTATACCTTAAAGTCGGTGGTTTGAATGCCACCGTCGTGACCAGCGTTTGCAAGAGATGTGGGTAGGCACCTATAAATGGCTGCCTCTGGTTTTTCTGTAAAATGGGCCCACAAGTGAGTAAAGTTAAACAAGTGATTTGTGGCCTAGGACTAGAGTCACGTTAAACATGTCACTCAGTTTGCTTTGCAGCTGGGAACAATATTTATTAAAAATTAAAAAGAAATAAAAATGTTAAACTGAAAATAGTTGAATAATTTTTTTCATTGAAATGTAGGAGGTCCATCAACCACTCCAGGTAGAAATGCAGTTTACTAAAAGGCAGCAATGCTTATATGCTGTGATAAAAACAAAACAAAATAATCGTTTGATTGATTTTTGAAATATTTCTAACTCATTATAATTTCAATGCAAAATTTATTCTTATCAGAAATAAATTTATTTTTAACAGAGATTATTTTCCACTACCAGATCTGATTTTTTCTAAAATTAAACATTTTTGAGATTTAAAAAAAAACTAGACCTATGCTAAATATCAACAATTTTATTTATTAAATTAAATTTTAAAAATAATATTATTAAATTTATATTTATTTCTTTAATAATTTATCCTTACTTTTCATCAAATACTTTTTATAACTGTATCACTCCGTCGACCAGCACTTAGCTGCGAAGTATTTTTGAGAAAGATCATATTATTGTTCTGTTACAGATTTTATTAACGCAGTAACTAGATATTACCCAGTAATCTCCTGGGTTGATTTCGATATCAAAATCAAGGAATAACCATGTTCATAAAATCAGCAAACGAATAATTATCAAGTGCAATAAAAAGAATGCTCCTTTGCACAAAAATACTTAGCAGCTGAGTTTTTGAAAATCTAAAAAAATTGGAGCGGAAAGATAAGAATACATTTTTTAGGGAAGTTTCAATAAATTATAAATATTTAAAAATGAGTTAAACAAATATTTCATTCTATTTTCACTACTGCAAATAAGCATTGCAACGTGGAGGGGTTGACAGAACGCCTAGACTTTAATAAAAAAATATTTAATGTAATAGTTTTAAATTTAAAATGTTTATTTGTACTTAATTTCTAATAAATATTTTTATTTTCATATAATTCTTTTTTGGTTCACATTAGTCTTTTAATGAGTTCTTGCTGATATTTACACAAAAATACCAGTTAATTCGAAATTGATCAGGACGCTATACTAAGAGATTACCGATTGCCAAATCAACATTAACTATTGTGGCTAGGCATGAATGAAAATAAAAACTTTTAATAAGTATTATAGAAGTAACTGATTAAACATGTTGTTAAGCTTGTTTTTTTATCTTCAACAGGTGGATTATAGTGTTATAAAATTTCGTGCAATTACTTAAATTATTGGGATGTATTTGGTTCATAAAATATCAGTATCTAAACACCAACCTGAATTCATCCTTATCACTTTCTGAGCTGAAACACACAAAAAATTACGACTATTATTAAGTAACCAAAATTATATAAAAAAGTTAACAAGCAATGCACAAATCATAGCTTGTACCGGGTCTTATCAGTGCATACGTTTCGATCGATCACAACCGATCTAGAAATGTTCGGCCATTTTGACTCAGTCTTTTATATATATATATATGCCTATGTAGCCACTCCAGCTTTGAATTAGTTTAAAATTTTAAACAGCTAAAATTCCAAAAAGTGAACATTCAAAACAATGAGGTTCTAACCTCAACAAGATAAAATATTTCTCAGAAGCTATACACCCTCGATTGATTTTAGCAATAAATATATCTAAACAAATCACGCCACGAACCAAAAGACCTCGCGCACAGAAGGAAGCTGCGTGCACAAAACATCGACGGCGAATATTCTAAGTTCTCGAATGTAGCTAATGCGCTTGCGTGACATATATGTATATAAATATATATATAGATATTTATGGAGAAACAGTAAAAAGTCGGTTCAAATTTGTATATTGAGTGACCGTTAAACTTCAAACACAAGGTAAAAAATGGAAGTAAAAGGTTAAAACGTTATTTTGTAATAATTTTGTTCTACATACAATAAAAAACGTATATTTAAAAAAAAATTCGCTTTCATTTATGTAACTACTATCAATATTATTTTAACCCGATATACTTATTTCTTTAAATATAATCTGCTCAATTAGCCAATATAATAGCCAACCGTGGGAGATGGGCATTAAGCTTACCATTGATATATATGAGGCTTACACTTACATAAGAACGTATCGGTTAGTACCATAGATATATATGGTTAGTACCATAGATATATATGGTTAGTACCATAGATATATATGGTTAGTACCATAGATATATATGGTTAGTACCATAGATATATATGGTTAGTACCATAGATATATATGGTTAGTACCATAGATATATATGGTTAGTACCATAGATATATATGGTTAGTACCATAGATATATATGGTTAGTACCATAGATATATATGGTTAGTACCATAGATATATATGGTTAGTACCATAGATATATATGGTTAGTACCATAGATATATATGGTTAGTACCATAGATATATATGGTTAGTACCATAGATATATATGGTTAGTACCATAGATATATATGGTTAGTACCATAGATATATATGGTTAGTACCATAGATATATATGGTTAGTACCATAGATATATATGGTTAGTACCATAGATATATATGGTTAGTACCATAGATATATATGGTTAGTACCATAGATATATATGGTTAGTACCATAGATATATATGGTTAGTACCATTGATTACCAATGGTTAGTACCAGGGCCGTAGCTAACATGCCGATTCTGGGGGTGTAACCGTCTCATTTTACCGACACATTTTCTAGTCATTTCTTAAGAAGAAATCACTGGTTTTATAAAGTCTTCATTAAAAAAACATCTAATTTCGGTAGTGGCGGATCCATAAATTTCATTAAGAAGAGGGTCTGAAAATTTGTATTTTTTTAAAATTTTGATTACTGTAGTTATGCAGCCCTTTTTAAGTCATTTATAATTTCTTTTATTCAGTAAAACCAAACAAAAGGATTTGAAGTTAAACTTTTTAATAACTCATTTTATCCCTCTTTTTTTTATCTCACTTTCTTTCTGTTTTTTTTTGCTTTGTAGCATTATCAACACAAGACACCTTTTTTTTATTGTGCTGCGGAGTTAGGCAGTGGCGTAGTAACCTAATATTTCACTAGGGAGCGAAGGAGAAGAATGCCGCCCCTAATTTTTACGAATTTTCTCAGCATCTTCACCGAAACTATCTTGCCTGTTGAGCATTAGCACCAATTAGGTGTAACTCCGTTTTTAAGTTTAGCAACATTTCAAGCAATTTTCACACATTTTCACGCGAATTGTCTCATTTCCTTTAATATTTTATATGAATCAATGAATCTTTTTTTATTGGTTATGAACTGGCAAAATAACAGTTATTAAACTAAAGTAAGACATAGCATTGTAAGCATGAATAATATACAGGAACGCAATATAAGGGAGACCGGGGCATGTTGAACCACGGGGTATGTTGAACCAGATGGGTAAATTTGGTTATTTATAGAAATTTTTTTTCAGAGTTTCATAGTTTGGACTAATAATATAAATAGAAGTAGCTGTGTTGATTTGGGATGTTTATGTATGTTAATTATAAAATAATCGCGATATAAGTGATTTTGCCGGTTTCGAGTAATTTTGAGTCGTTGACGTTATTGTTCTCTAAAACACAATTGCAAAGAAGGTGAGTAATTTTACGATACAAATTTTTGTTGTGTTTTTATCCAGTAACACAGTACGTGTTTTCTTTCTCGCATCAGTAACATGTTAATCAGCCTACAGTTATAATGCTAGGACTACTACGATTGGGGCACGTTGAACCATTTTGTTAGGGGCACGTTGAACCAACAATATTTTATCATGGTGATGATTTGACTTATAATTGTTAGATATTTTATTAGATAATTTTAATAGACATTTTTGTCAGTTATTAGATATTTTTATCAGTTATTAGATATTTTTATCAGTTATTAGATATTTTTATCAGTTATTAGATATTTTTATCAGTTATTAGATATTTTTATCAGTTATTAGATATTTTTTATTAGCTGTTTTGTCTGGGTTTTTGTCAGGGTCATTGCTTGTTCTCACAATAACCATTCTAAAACACACAAGTTGTTACAGTAATTACGTAAGTAGCATTAAGCAGCTTTAATGATTTAATCCCTAGCGTTTCGTAACACAAGAACTTATTATTAGTAATATTAAAACCGCTTCTTAATTATAATAATTACGCAACTCTTGTAATAAATTAGATGAACTTAAAAACCTCAATTACAACAAAACCAAAAAATTGCGAAATCTGAATTTTATTGGAGATATAAAGTAAAAAATGAAGATTGAAGAAAAATCAATTTGACTTAGATAACATTTGTACATTTGAAAATGTTTCACTAGAACAATAACTGCTTATCAACAGCAGTTATAAAATACTGGTTCAACGTGCCGTTAACGGGGTAAGTTGAACCACATGACGGGCTGGCGAATATTTTCTTCTAAGGTCAAGGAAAATTCTTAATATTAAAAATAATTTTTGGTATACGTAATAAACATATTTGTTTATAATAATAACCTATTTCAAGATGTTTTACTGCAATAATAAATGTGTACTGAGTAAAGTTATAAAAATTGGTTCAACATGCCCCGGTCTCCCTACTGGAATGAAAAAGTACAGCATCACATCTTTCTTGCTTAAATGGCTGCAAAATCTCTCAATATTTCATCAGCATCGAGTTTTTCAGCAGTTTCCTTTTCTATGAAAAGAATAGCCAAATTTGTAAGTCGTTTCTGAGTCATAGTTGATCGGAGAAACGTTTTTATAAGCTTTAGCTTAAAGAAGCTGCGTTCGCAACTTGCCACTGAGACACCAATCGTAAGGAAAATGCGAAGAAGAATAGTAAGTTTGGTAAGCATTCAATAAGAGCCTACTTCATAATGCACTGCAGCATCTCCAAATATCCAAACTGTGAAACGTCTTCTCCCGTTATGTCGGAAAAACTATTTGCATGTGTTCGAAATCGTTTTCTCTCTTGAAGCAAGTCAGTCGCATTAAAATCTGTATAGGTATTTGTCACACAATTAACATTCTCCTTCATGGCAAAATCATTATTTACGTCTAGAAGATAGGCTGCTTTCAGAAAGCCAAAGTGAATGTTAAGATTGCGGAGCTCTTGCGCACGTATGGAAATTTTGGCTGTGAGTCGATCCATCACTTCAAGGTGTTCCATCCGCATTTCCTGTTGCATAGTCAGTCATATATCTGCTGTCTCTTTTCTAGGCAAACGTTTCTTCTTCTTTATTTGTCTTTCCATGGAAATATCCATTTCCTCACAAAACGCAACAGCTGCGCATGAGCCTCTAAAACAACAGAATTTCTCTCTTCGGCCAGGAAAGACAAGAGCGACTTCATCTTTAATGCACAGGCATCAAGTCCTAGGCCACGAGTTTGTAAGTACTTCTGTGAGTCGTTAATCTCTTTCAGTACTTGCCCCCAGAAATGAAGATACGGAACGAATTTGTAGGTCAGAATGCTTGCTAAAAGGCGTCCGGCATCACCTCTTGTCTCCAAGTTCTTTGACTGGTCTTCACGGAGTTCCTCCAGTGAGTCTAAGATAAGTGATTTTAGATGTGAGCAAAAAATTCGATTCTTTAAAAGTTTTTCCTCCTTTATTTTTAAAAAGGTCGGGTCACTTTTTTTCATTACCTCAATTTTGCCGCCCCCTCATGAGTGCCGCCTGGGGCATTTGCCCCGTCCGCCCCCCCATTTCTACGCCACTGGAGTTAGGTCATCAAAATGTTCAAAGCAGAGTATAACTTCTAAGCTGTGGTATTAAGTACTAGAATCGTTCCAATCAGACGGAAAAAATTATCACTTATTTATTACAGATGGCGAAATATTTTTTTTCTCGAAAAGAATGGCTTTTTATCAGAGATGTAGTACTTAGTAGGTTTTTTAAGTACTCGTACCCGTACACGATTTCCACTCAGTACTGAGTATCAAAGATATATACTTAATACTCGTACTCGTACTCGAGTACAACTTGAGTACGTTTTTCAAGTACTCGTACTCGCACCATCTCTGCATTTTTTTGTTCATTGGTAGATGTTTTTGTGGCAGTGACTATACGAGACTCTGCCATGTGTTAACCTCTAAACTGGAACGATTCAGACCAAACTTGAAAAGCTCGACTACTTCTATGATTTTGGAGAGCGAGATTTGTTCATGGCTACAGGAATTACACGAGCAGTTGCGCTTACTTTGGGAACTTGTCCGCCTTAAAACCGTACTTTTAGCCGGTTCATGAAAGTGTGAGAGAATAAATTGAATTTTTTTTCTAATACTCTTCTGGACCACGGAAAAAGAGGTGTCCTGGGTTGACATTGCTACAGAAAAAAATACAGAAAGAAATTGAAAGAGAAAGATAAAGAAAAAAGAGGGATAAGAGTGAATACAAAGTTTAATTTAAATTTCCTATGTTTGGTTTTACTGAATAAAAAAAATCAAGATGACTTACAACGGACTGCAAAACCATAGAAATGAAAATTAAAAAAAAACTAAAAAAATAATTTTAGGTCCCTCATTACGAAATTCCCAGATACACCGCTGTATACCGTGCATTACTTAGCTTCGGGTTTTCTCGTTAGGTCTGCTATTCTTCCGAAACCTAGCTCTATCAGAAATTCCCAACGTGCTCGTGTGCTAGTTTGCGCTTTCGTTTCACAATGTAGCCATGGACTTCTTAATATATATATATATATATATATATATATATATATATATATATATATATATATATATATATATATATATATATATATATATATCAGTCCATTGTGCTGGATGGTCAGCACTTTCCCATGTGTGTGTGTGCGCTCTCATCCTACAGCGTAGCCGACAGACATTATATCACTGACATTATATTTTTACCGACAATATATTTTTGACTGACAATATAAGTTGTACTGACAATATATTTTTAACTGACAAAATAAGTTGCACCGACAATACCTATATTTTTAACTGACAATATAAGTTGTACCGACAAAATATTTTTACCGACAGCGTGTCGAATAGTGGGGGGGTGCTACTACAAATAAAAATAAAAATAAAAATATGAATATGAATATGAATATGGATATGGATATGAATATGGAATATAGTTCCCGCTCGCTCACCCGCTCCGCTCCGCAAGTCAGCAAATACCGCCAAAGAAAGCGAATGACTTAACGATAGAAGAAATCGAAATATTTATGGGAAATCAATTTAACCCATCAAAGTTTGTCGTCCGAGAAAGGTACAAATTCTGGACCGGAATGAAACGAGAACCAGGTGAAACCATCAACCAGTTAGCGGCAAGAATTCGTCAAGCAGCGACAACTTGTGATTTCACTTCCATCGATAATCCACAAGACGAAGCAATGAGGACCAGATTCATCTGTTCAGTCAACAATGAAGCAGTCCTCCGAGCTCTGTTCCGCATAAATGACGATGAGTTATTTTTTGCAAGAGCAATAGAGATAACATGCGAAACCGAAGATGCAGCTCAAGTTGCAAAAGAAACCGTTTGCGAAAAAGCCCCATCACCTGAGAGAACGTCTCAGGTATTCAAAGTTGATCGAAGAAAGGAGAAGAAACATACGGAATAATCAGCAGCACGCAACTGATAAAACGTCAAATGTTTATAACGAAAAGTGTCGACGTTGCCGTAAGAACAACCACACTTTTAAAGAATGTCGTTTTGCAAACTACATATGCAATTTCTGTCAAAAGAAAGGACATCTGCAAGCTGTTTGTCTAAAAAAGAAAAGACAAGTTCAGTGTATATTTGCAAAAGATGAATTCGTGAAAGAACACGTGTTCACCATGAAAGGACGAAATCCTTTGTTGCAACAGTTGACTCTCAACAGTCAACTCTTCAGTTTTCTCATTGATAGTGGTTCCAGAGACAACTTTTGTTCACGAGCTGCATGGATCAAACTGGGGAACCGAAGTTGCAGCTGAATGATAAAAGATATTGTTCAGCAACGGGAGATGACATCCCAACAATGGGCACATTTGAAACAGAAGTAAAATTGAAAAACTCAGACATCCAAAGAAGAGTGTGGTTCAATGTCACAAAGGTACATGATCTCAACTTACTGGGATTTGAGGCGATACGTGATATGAAGATTGACGTCACCGTATTGCTGTCAAAAAACTTCAGTTCCGTTCAAGTTATAACGGAAACAACAGAAAACCACCTTCAAAATGAATGTCAACTTTTGTGCTCTGAATACAGCGAATTGTTCGATCCACAACTGGGGTGTCTTAAAGATGTCGAACTAGAAATAAAGTTCAAACCAGACTCGGAACCGATTTTCTGCAAGCCCCGGACAGTACTGTTTGCTATCCTGGAAGAATTGAACAGTGTGTATGATGCAGGAATAAAAAAAGGCATATGGATTCCAGCTCAGTTCAATCATTATGGAACCCTGGTAGTTCCAGTCAGAAAACGGATTCAACCGAATCAGAAAAAGGCAGGACTAAGAATCTGTGGAGACTACTCGGTAACGATCAACTCTCAACTTGAAACTCATCGTTACCCAATGCCACTTCCAGAAGATCTGATGAGAAAACTAGGGGGACGTTTTTGCTTCAGTAAAATCGATCTCGCAGATGCATACCTCCAGATTAAACTGGCACCAGAAAGTCAAAGAAGACTAGCGTTGAGCACGCACAAAGGTGTACTTCTACAAACACGTCTACCTTTTGGCATCACTTCAGCTCCAGGTTATTTTCAAGAAATAATGGACAAATTAACGTGTGATCTACCAGGAGTAGCGGTGTATTTAGACGACATTCTAGTGAGTGGAACCACAGCTGACGAGCATCTGAGAAACCTACGGAATCTTCTTCAAAGTTTACAAGAAAGAGGTTTAAAGTGCAATCAAAAGAAATGCGTTTTTGCTCAACCGTCAGTGGAATACTTGGGACATCGACTCACCAGAAATGGCATAAAAAAAGGAAAACGAGTAGATGCAGTGACGAAGATGCCACCGCTAACAAACGTTTCTTCTCTGCGATCGTTTCTGGGATCGGTACAGTTCTACGGAAAGTTTATCAAGAACCTTTTGACCTTAACCGAACCGTTAACTCGTATCCAAAAAAAAACACACCATGGCAATGGGGCGTCAAAGAAAATGCAGTGTTCCAACATCTTAAAGATATTCTTGCGAATGAAGTTAGTCTAGCTCATTTCGATCCTACGGCTTCCTTAGGAATGTCATGCGATGCGTCGGAAGTAGGAATTGGAGCAGTGCTGTTCCACAGATATGGCGATGGTTCTGAACGTCCTCTTTACAACGTGTCTAAAACATTGACAGACACACAACGACGCTACAGCCAGATTTAAAAAGAAGCTCTTTCTATCATTTTTGGTCTGCAAAAATTTCATCAATTTTTTTACGGGCGTAGATTCATCCTGGTGACAGATCATAAACCACTCCTCACATTGTTTGGTCCGTCAAGAACTCCGGTGCCTGGCAGCAAATCGTCTAGCAAGATGGGCCCTGACATTGAGCCAGTACAACTACTCATTTGAATATCAAAAGACCGGAGAACACGGAAATGCAGACGTCCTCAGTTGCCTACCAGCGTGCGAAGACGGAGAATTTGACTCGACAGAAGAAGATGCAGATGTTTCAACAGTTTGTGTTATTAACACAATCAGCCAACAAATGTCCAATTCCAGACTGTTATCAAAAGAGTCAAGTAAAGATCCTGTTATCTCTACAGTGATACAATTTGTAAGAGACGGCTGGCCTCACAGAATCATGCAACGGAATTAAAATTGTATGAGAAACTTTCTGATTCACTTTCAACAGAAAGTGGTTGTCTACTCTTTGGAGCAAGAATCGTGATACCAAAAAAATTACGCGGCAAGATTTTAGAATTGTTACATACAGGACACTTCGGAATGCAAAGAATGAAGCGTTTAGCAAGAACTATAGTTTATTGGCCTCGAATTGATTACGATATTGAAAATTTAAGTCGTTCATGTAGTTCTTGTGCTGAAAAACAAAACAAGCCACCAAAGATGATGAATCACCCGTGGATGATTCCTGAAAAGCCTTGGGACAGAGTGCATCTGGATCACGCCATACATTTTTTGGAACCAATTGGCTGGTTATAGTAGATGCCTAATCGAAATACCCGTGTATACATCCGACAAGTTCCATAACAGCAAAAACAACAACTCAGTTTTTGGATGAAGATTTCGCACATTTTGGTTTCCCCACATTTTGGTGACTGATAATGCTCCAACCTTTACTTCTGAAGAATTTCAGAATTGGTGCAAAGAAAGAGGCATCATTCATCTTTCTGGAGCTCCTTATCATCCTGCAACCAACTGGGCAGCTGAGCGATTGATACAAACTTTTAAAAAATCACTCACGAAGTCTGCACATCCTCTCCGAAGAGCTTTGGAGGATTTTCTTTTGCAATATCGGAGAACGCCCTTGGAATCTGGATTTTCCCAAAGTGAACTCTTGAATGGACGACAAATCAGAAGCAAATTAAATTCTTTTTTGCCATGTCCTCCTTGCCTTGCTCGAGAGATGCAGGATAAACGAAGCCAAAGAACAAACAAAGAATCTTTCCAAATACAACACAAGTACAAAATTGGAGATTTTTGTTACGCTCTACACTGTGGTTCCAGACAGGGTAAACAACCAAGATGGATTCCTGCAATCGTCAAGAAAATATTGGGAGCACGAAACATCCAAGTACGATTGTGCTCAAATGGGTCGATTTGGAAACGCCATGTGAAACAACTCCGCCCACGTTATGTTACACGTTACTCCACATCATCGAGTCTTGGAGACGACGCATTTGATACCACGTCAACGAGGAGACCAGCGAAAACGTCAACGAAGAGTCCAGCGACCACTTCAACGAAGAGTCCAGCGACCACGTCAACGAAGAGTACAGCGACCACGTCAACGAAGAGTCCAGCGACCACGTCAACAAAGAGTCCAATCCCGACGAAAAGTCCGGCAACCGTGTCAACAGGAAATCAAGCGACCAGTTTGCCAATGAGTTCTCCATCCAGTGCGACAACCGTACCAGGAGAAATTCTACCGACGGATCTGACAAGATCAGCAACGCAAGCGAATACTTCAGTTGAAACCGGACCACGACGTTCGAGCGCCTGCGGTTGAAGAATTTAAGATTTTGACACGATTTTTTTTCTTTCGTTAGAAGACATTTTTACATTTAGTTTTTGCTTTTGAAAAGACTCAAAAGCTTGTGGGAAGGTGTTGTGACGAGACACTCCAGGTGTAGTCAGGTGCGCCTTCCAAGCTAGCTACCGAGTTGTTGCGAGAAAGTTCTGTTTAGTGTTTAGCGAGTTGCGCGGTTTTTACATTACATGTTTCTTGTTATTTATATTGTGTGTTATATCGTTTTAACTATTTATTAGAAAACCAAATATAACATAAAACAAGTTCTTTTAACTTAAACTATTCAAATACACAACGACTATCTCTCGGTAGAGTTCACTAGAAGCCACGGTGTAGACAGGTGAACTCTGTACGATTCTCTTTTATAAGCCGTCGCACCTGTAGCCTAAATTCTAATTATTAGGAATTGTTCGGGTTCCTAACAACTCCCTCTTAAAAAGGAGTACGCAGATGCCCATCAGGTATATGACTGAGCTCTTGGATTTATAATCAGACGTGCAGGTGGTCGTCGAAATCTCACCGGACGATCGGTAGGCGATGCATATAATTTCTGTGGCGAATGAGATGATGATTGTGTCAGTCGTTTCTCAAAAGAAGAATGTTTTCCTGTTGTCCCTTGGGTAAATAAATTATTCAAAGGAGTACAACAACATGATCATCCTGTCCTTGGAGATTCTGACAAAGAAGAAGTACTGGTTCTCGGTTCCATGAAGGAAGACGCGCCAGTCGATGGCGTATGAGAAAATCTCGACATCGGTTGTGAAGACTCCGGTGTGTATCTCTGTCGTTGTTTGTAACGATCTTTATCTAATTTTCTCAACAAATGAAGCCGAAACTCCATTAATTCCGGAGCTTTTAGTGCAAAGATGAATAGTAAGCATTTAAGGGTTTCTATATCTATTCTACCGAGTTGAGCCTTTTCACACATTGCATTTAATTTTCGGGCAAAGCTGCCAATATCCTCACCGAATTCGAAAGTTATTTGAAAACATTCAAACCTTTGTCGAAATAAACTTTTCTTTGGGCCAAACAAGTTTTTCATGATGTCGTTCAATTCGTCCCAATCATAATCACCAGCTGTTCTAGGTAGAATGCGGTTTGCTAACGTTTCGTAAGCTTCTGTGTCAAGCATAGAAACTAGTAATCGTTTCTTTTGGTCTTCTGAGTAATTAGGATAGTCCTCAAGGTGATCGGAGAATCGACGAAGCCAGACGTCGTAATGGTTATCGTTTTCTGGATCGTATGAGAACTTTTCCATTCGACGAAGAAATTCCGTTGTGAGGGGGTCCCCTTGTTTAATCTCGACTGCTGATATTCTTTCGACCATTGCCGATAAAACTTCGTTTTGTTTAGAGAACTGTTGCTGGATATCTTCTCTTTGTTGTTGCATTTGAGCAACCAGCAGTTTAAAAAATTCCTCAGACATTTTGTAAAGGTGCCGAAACAAAGTTTAATCCTCGTCGCCAGTTGTTATATCGTTTCTATCGTCTTAGTTACTACGAGTTAATTCGTTTTAACTATTTATTAGAAAACCAAATATAACATAAAACAAGTTCTTTTAACTTAAACTATTCAAATACACAGCGACTATCTCTCGGTAGAGTTCACTAGAAGCCACGGTGTAGACAGGTGAACTCTCTGTACGATTCTCTTTTATAAGCCATCGCACCTGTAGCCTAAATTCTAATTATTAGGAATTGTTCGGGTTCCTAACATTGTGTTTTGAAAGAATAAAATTTTCTGAAAGACACAACAAATTATAAATACATAGGTACAAATAGGGAAGGGTGGAGGAATTTCTGAATCCGCCACTGTGTATAAGGGGCGTGAATGATTTAATAATATTGCAGGGGCAGGTACAGGATTATTAAAAAAAAGATGTCCAAAATGGGGTGTGTAGGATTTTGTTTTATTTTTGTGTTATAAATAATAATAACTTTGATATCGACAGCTGTGAGGGAATCAACATTGTATCAATACCACTAATAGTGTGAAGTTCCACGAGTTCGCTGATTGTATTTTGAACTATTTTGGCACAGAAAACAGCTAAACTTTTGACCGACATTGATACACAATTTATTATTCTGCATTTATTGGTAAATCTAGCATCGAGCTCAGATATAAAATTGTCTACACACGCAACAAGTGAAAATAAAAAGTAATTTTTTTTACAAATGCTTTTATTTGCCTCTTTATCTGAGCTAACAAACTAAAATTTTTGAATCTAAAACAACCATTACGCTCAATCTTGTTAATTATTTTGGACCTCTGGCGACTTATAAATAAACATCCGTACTGTTTAATTATTTTGGACCTCTGGCGACTTATACATAAACAACTTATTACAGTCTCTAGATGGCAGGAATTAATTTGATTTGATTAATTTTAATTGATTTAAGGCCTAATTCATGTCGGAAACATTAAATTCATGTATTGTCATCCAGAATAAAGCTTTCCAGAAAGTTTAAGAGCTCTAGGTTGTCGAAAAGTGGATGAATTTTTGTTTCTAAGATTTGATCGCCACAAACAAACAAACAAACGAACAAACAGAGAAAAAATGAAGTTAAATAAAAGCATTTAAAAAGGATTCCAATACGCATTGAATCATCACGAGGTTGATTAAAGTTAAAATTAACAATATATTTTATATTATTATTATTTATTTCTCCAACAGAAGGACCCGTAGGCCACTAACACCGTTCAGACAGCATAAAGCGTCTATTTGGGATTTTGTCGGCCATATTGTCCACCATATTAAATTGAATTTGTTTCATAATTATCATAAACGAAATGGTTTCTCTAAAAAATAAAGTTTTGTACACCAATTAAGTATATTAATGTTGTATAATTAGAAAATTTTTTTTTTTTATAATTATTGGTCGCCATTTTGAAAATTCAAGATGGCGGACTTATGCCCAATTTTTGGTAATTCTACCTAGTGCCGTTTTACAACTATATGAGTCTGCTACTCGAAAAAACATTCAAACTCCGTCCTTTTCAAAGTGTATGCGGGTCTGTAGGACAGGTCCTGGACTATTTTAAACAGCAATGTATAGTGCTTGTCCTATCAATAGTATATATCAATAGACTTAAGGCTCAAGATCTGCTGCAACTACTTTCGATATTCAAATCGCTATATCTTCATTAATTTAGGTCACATAATAAAATTTTTTGCAAATTTTTAATTCTGTTAATGTAAACTTTAATATTTTAAAAAAATAAAAAAAATTTAAATTTTTTATGCGTTTTCCTACTCTATAAGGCAGCACTACCAAGGACCCTAAAACTAACAACTAAAAAAATCCTTTTTTCAATCACTAACATGATACCATACTAAAACTACAAACAAGTGAAGCAGAAAACAAAGTTTTTTAAAAACACAATTTTATAAATCGATTGTGTAGGCCACATTCTGTTACATAAACAACAAATCAATCAGTTGAATTTATATAGCGCTTTTTACTATCGTTCAAGAGCGCTAGGAAACGAACTTTTTAAATAAATAAGTCTTAAGTCCTCGACGGAAAACTGTGAGAGAAGTAGATTTAGTTAGAGAAGTAGGAAGAGAGTTCCAGAGATAGGTACCAGAGTAGGAAAAAGAGCGTTTAACAAAAGAATGCTTAACAGAAAAGATATGAAAGTGGTTAAGAGAAGAAGATCGAAAACCAGACTTAGGAGGGATTTTTATTAAGTTAAGTAGAGTGGAGAAAAGCAATTTTTAATTTTAAACATTAGTAAGCAAATTTTAAACATCACCCTATATTTAAGAGGTAGCCAGTGAAGAAGAACAAGAGATGGAGAAATATGAGAAAAGAAAGAGGTGCGAGAAACTAAGCGTGCAGCACAATTGAAGGCAATAGAAAGAGGATGAAGGGTAGAGTGAGGTAGATCATAGTAGAGAGAATTGCAATAGTCAATTCGAGACAGAATAAGAGAAGAGACTAGAAGTTGTAGAGAAGGATCATCGAGCAGTGGAAGAAGTTGTTTAATGCGTCGTATATGGAAGTAGCTTTAATGCGTCGTATGTGGAAGTAGCAAGATTTAGTGACAGATAATATTTTAGGAGTTAAAGACAAGTTGGAGTCAAAGAGAAACCTAAACAACGAATAAAAGGGAAAGGGGAAATAGAAAGAGAAGATTGAGGTGGCAGAACCAAAGGAAGTAGAGTCACAGATTTAGAGGATTAAGCTTAAGACCCATAGAAGAACTTCAAGAGATAACAGATTGAAGGCAGGCAGTTATTTGATTAACAACAGACTTAAGAGAAAAGTTAGAGAAATTAGAAAAGACATGAGTCATCGGCATACATTTGACTATTGAGAGAGTGAGAAGATATAATATAAGGAAGTTCAGAAGTATATAGAATAAACAGTAAAGGGCCAAGAATAGAGCCTTGAGGAACGCCATAATTTAAAGATACAGAAGTAGATTTAAAAGATTCAACAGATACATAAGAAGATCTACCAGATAGACATGAATTAACCCATGAGAGTGATTTACCAGTTATAATAAAAGATTTATCAAGTACATTCAATAACAGTGAGGGATCAACTGTATCAAATGCAGATGAAAAATTAAGACAACGAAGAAGAGTAGAAAGGCCAGAATCAGAAGAAACAATCAGATCATTATAGAGTTTAAGTAGAGCAGTTTCAGTAGAATGACCAGATCTAAAGCCAGATTGGGAAAGAGGAAGAAGTGAGAAAGTAGTCAGATAAGCATTTATTTGCTCATATACAACTTTCTCTATGATTTTAGAGATAAAAGATAGATTAGAGCTAGAAAGAGAAGACAGACCAAGAGACGCATGACCAGATCTAAAGCCAGATTGGGAAAGAGGAAGAAGTGAGAAAGTAGTCAGATAAGCATTTATTTGCTCATATACAACTTTCTCTATGATTTTAGAGATAAAAGATAGATTAGAGCTAGAAAGAGAAGAAAGACCAAGAGACGCATTTTAATAGTAGGTATAATAAATGAAGATTTAAGAACAGAAGGAAACACAGATGTAAAAAAAGATAGATTAATTAATTAGGTCTAATAAGATTGGATAAAAAAGAAAAGAAAGTTCTTTAAAGATAGGAGTAGAAATAATATCCAAAGAGCAAGTAGAAGAAGACATAGAGTTAATAAGTTTAGTAAGATAGTCAAGTGTAATAGGAGAGAAAGAAATAAAAGTTTCAGTCGAGAATTTAGAAAAAATAGGAGTTTGACTATTATTGAAGATCTAATGTTATTTATTTTAGTAGTTAGAAAGTTGTAATAGTCATCAGGAGAAAAAGAGGGAGGAAAATTTTTTTATTGAGAAGTTTAGACAGAGAAGACCACCTATCTCTAGAATTTGAAGCTAGAACAATAGATTTTCTTAAAAAAGCAGAGAACTTATCAAAATGTAGCTTATGGTATTGTTTGAGATGGTATTGCCACTCATACCAAGAAGCTTTAGAGAGATTAGAACGATAAACTCGCTCAGTTTTACGGGCCCAATGCTTAAAGAGAACACAATCACGATCAAACCAAGGAGCTCTTTCAGAAAAGAGCCAAAGCCTAGACGTCTTAAAAAGAAGCAAAATTTTCAATAAATGAATTGACGTCAGTGAAAGAAGAAGAAGAAAACCCAAAAGTAATAAATAGATCTAAAAATTGAGTTTTATCAAATCTAGACCGACACCGTTTAGTAACAAAAGAAAGATTAGTTAAGGGTTGAGAAAGAGGTAAATTAAAAAAAACAAAGTAGTGATCAGTAAAGTGAAGTCTTACAGATGAAAGATTACCTATATTAGAGAAGAGAGGAAAAATAATGAGATCCATCCAATTGTGTTGCCCCGATTATGAGTCGAAGAGACACAATGCTGAAAGAAGTTAAAAGTAGATAATATTTCAAGAAATTGAGAAACAAAAAGGGTCCTTAGTTTTATTAATAGGAATATTAAAATCCCCAATAATAAAAAAAAGCAGTAGATAGAGAGAAAATAGATTCAGAAAGTTTGTAGAAATCCTCCAAAAATTATAGAACATTTTGGAGGCCTATAGATACCTATGAGATTGAACTTAAAAGAGTTAATTTTAACAGAAATAAAGAGGTATCCAAAAGATGAGAATTTAATAGAAGAATTTAGAGAAACAGAGTAGATAGACTTAAAAAGAAGGCAGATGCCACCATAGGAAGAATGTCGAGCAGACCAAGGATCAACAGGAGGCCTAGCCTGCTCAACAAAAGAAAAGCCAGTAGGAATAGAAGCAAGGAGAGAAGAACAAGCAGATTCATGCCAGGTCTCAGTCAGAAGAAAGAGATCAAGACAATTAGACAGGGCCAAGTCAGAAATATAGGGTGATTTATTATTTGAAGAACGAATATTAAAGGTTGCTATATTAAGGTTTTTAGAGTTATTATTAGATTTAAGATTATTTATTTTAAAAAGAGGTTTTAATTTAGAATTATCGGAAGAAGTAGAATTACAATTACAATTAGCAGTTTGTTTAATTTTTATAATATAATTTAAATTAAGTATATTACAAAAAATAGATCCTACGTCGAACAGCATGGGTAGGCAGAGTAGAAAATTGAGAAAAGCCTAGCAAGAAATCCCTAGAGTACATTATAAGATAAAGAAAAGTTAAGAAAAAAGAATAGTAAAGAAAAATACTCACAGTCTCCGAGAGGAACAGAAAACAAATCGAATTCTATGTTGTTCAGACCGAAACGCCATTACAGCGCTAAACCGGAAGCTCACTCAACGAGCAGATTAGCATAGACAATAAATAGTTCGACGAAAATATCACAAATAATTATTCAATTAAATTGTGTCCAAACGATCTGAAAATTTTATAAAATGCACTGTTAATCAGTTCGGAAGTATGTTTAAATTTTTAAGTCTGTAGCTCATCGGGAAGTTAGTTTAAAATTGATTGCAAAATTTGACGACAGACAGACAGAAAAGTCAAATTAAGTAAAAGTGTGTAAAAAACCTTTTTCAATTCACTAACAGGAAAACACACTATAAAAAAGCATCAATGGTGATGACAAACATTCTGAAAAAAAATAAAATAATAACAATCAGGAAGATAAAGAAATACTAACAAATCAAATATTAGGTCAAATTAAAACACATCTAAGCTCTTATAAAAAAAATACAAACCAACAAATCAATCAGTGAAGAAAACACAAAGGAGTTGCTAAGGCAAATTATTGATACGCCACACTGTTAGGTTACGCTGCAATCGTTGCTAATTAATTTTGATTTTTTTTTAAACCTTTGTTAGTTAATAAATAATGGCACAAACATGCTCAAACATTATCATATTTAAGATGTGCCAAATCACTCTTCGCATAGCGCACTTTACCCATGATCGGTGGTTCGTGTTTTTATTAGATGTTATTTTCTGCCGGTCTAGTCATGGAAATGGAAATGCTTGAGCCTTCCCTCAGAAATGTCGTTGATCAGACGTCACTTAAATGGATTTTTGTAGGTGGCAAAGGAGGAGTCGGTAAAACTACATGCAGGTTTGAAATACAAACTCAACTTCTATAAATCTATAGACGTGCCTGAAGTTAGCTCAGTGAGCCAAGTCAAGTCGCTTGTAACTAAACTAACATTACTAACACGGGAAAATAAAAGTTCGTGCATTTGTGCTTAATATATATATATATATATATAAAGTAGATATTTTGGTAATCATGTAGAATAGGTCCAGAAATTATTTTCGGTGTTTTTAATTATTTTTTTAATATAAAATTAATATAATTAGAAACAGAATAAAATTACCAATCGGATGATCCAAATAATTTATTGGAAATATAATTAAAGAAGAAGTTAATGACAGAAAACCGCCAGGTAGTAGGAAAAACTAGGTTCATAAACAGTAAACTTAACTAAAGGCGAAGCGAAATGAAATGTCAAATAAATTAGTTGTCAAATAAATTTATTGTGCGAGTTTTTATAAAACAATTTAAAAAAAAATTACTTATTTTAAAAAAGTATGAATTAATTTGTATGCCTTAATTGAAAACTATCGCATTTAACATTCTATGAAGAACAGTTTGGACTTGAATAAACTTACATTTTTTTTGTAAATAATGTTATTTTGACTGCGTGAATACTATTTCTTGTGTTACTTTTGCTAATAATTTTTTTTAAGCGCTCTAAATATTTCTTGTCTGCGCTATAAATAGTAATTTCTGTTTGACTTCGCTATTCATAGTTTTTGTTGCTGTTCTCTTGCGCGTTTCGTGAGTTTTCCGAGAAAATTTTATTATCAAAAATTAATAAACTGCTTGGATCATTAAATTGGAGTTATTATTGTGATTACAAATATATAATTATTATTGCGGGAAAATAATTAAAAACACCGAAAATAATTTCTGGACCTATTCTACATGATTACCGATATTTTATTACAAAATTAATGGTATAAATTATTTTAGGTATCCCGTCAGAAAGGTTGTATTGGAAAAAAATATTTTTTGAAAACGCACAAACCCTAACCATAGCCCTCTAACGCCCTAACCCGGGGTCACTAATTGTGCATAAGTGGGGGCACCGCCAATTTCTTGACATACGGCCCGTAGGGTTAGGGGTAGTGGGGGTAAAAATGGAGAATAGCGGCAGAAATTATTTTCTGTTTTTAATTATTTTTCACTTATAATTTATAATAATTATATTTTTGTAATCACAATAATAACTTCAATTTAATGATCCAAGCAATTTATTAATTTTTTATAATAAAATTTTCTCGGAAAACTCACGAAATACGCAAGAGAACCACAGGAAAAACTATGAATAGCGCAGTCGACAGAAACGGTTTATAGCGTAGTCAAAAATAAATAAAGTCATTTGAAAAAAAAACGTAACAATCACAAGCTAAAATATTAATCACGCAAATAACTAAAAAAAAAAACAAAAATGATAGAACTTTAAAAAACATTTAAAAGTTGCTCCCGAAGCTAATGTAGTTTCCGATGAAGATCTATTTGTCAATAGCGATAGAAGTGAACAGTAGGAATAAATAAAATAAAAACTAAACACATTTAGAAAAAGACAATTTAGGAAGAGAAATAAAAAATTAAATTATGGAAGTTAAAAATTGAAAAATAATAGTTTGTTTTAGAAGTACAAGTTGCGTAACCCGCTCCATGTCTAAAACAGTTTCTTTAAATGCGGCGGTTTTGTCAATATGCCTTGAGACAATTAAAATAAAACATTAAAAACAATAAATTAGCAACAGAACACCAAGAAAATATAAAATAATATCAAAGTAAAAGTACTTGGCGACTTGGCTGTCTTTGGTACTGTTTCGATCATATTTCTTGGAGCAGAAATTCTGGGTTTTGGAGGTCATGTGGCTCCAGAATCGTTTGGAGAGCGAAAGAGCGGGTCAGAAAGCGACCAGGAAGAGGAGAGCAAGCGGCTTGAAGCGGGAAATCGATCGTGAGCGGGAAGGAAATCGGGAGAGTAATGCGGCCAGGAGCGAGAAAGCAAGCGGGGAAGGAAACGGGAGCGAGAGAAAAATTATAGAAAAACCCCGGGCAACGCTGGATCCCCCGCTAGTCATAGATAAATTTCTGCTCAGTGCTCTGATTTTTTAAAATCTAAAATACATATTTTAAAATTAAAATTTTTTAAATGTATTTGTTATTTTATTTTAATATTAACTTTTCCTTACTTTTCATTTCTTGAATTGTATTATTCAGCATATCAACACTGCCTTTGGATAATTTTGCTTAAAGTCGGTTTTTAATAAGTTTTTCTGTAAGAAAACTTTTTCGTAATTTGTTCTGATAATGTTCTATGCTTATTCTATTAAACAGTTTTTTAAACCGTGTTTTTATAGAAATCGGTTCGGGACGCTATACTAGAACTTTACCAAAAGGCCTAGCTGAAGCATTTTTAATTTCTAATGCCAAAACCAATCATCTAGTCAAAATGAAACTTACATTTTCTGAAACCTTATGATTTATCCTATTTATAAAAAAAATAAAATAAAACAAGTGTATGTAGGAATTTTTTTTTAATCATTTTACGCCAAAATCCCTTACTAAAGTCCCTATGGAAAGGTTTTTATTTTTTCACGCCTAAACCAAATAATTTATACCATTAATTTTGTAATAAAATATATAATTTTTTGATATATATTAGGCACAAATGCACAAACTTTTATTTTTCCGTGTTAATTACCAGCGACTTGGCTCACTGAGCTAACTTCAGGCACGTAAAACTTGTGCTTCGTAAGAATCTATTCTATTGCTATTGACCTTGTCGCGAAATTTTTTCCAAAAACAACTGATGAATTAAAGATGATGGAGAAACTGCGTTATTTTTTCTACACCAATAAGGTAAAACCGTCTGAGTTGGCTGAGCATGATTTTATGGTTTTTTAAGATTTTTTTGGTTTTTAATGGTGCAAACATTTACTGACTGGAGTTAAGCTAGCAGACTCGTGCAACATGGGATTAGGTAAGCAGTTGCACAGAAATTTCAAAATATTTTTTTTTGGAATAAAATAATTATTTGAAAAAAAGAATACAATTGTAATTCAAAAATGTCAATTTACAATTTATTCTAGCCGAGATATATCAATTTTAAAACAGCAAGCCATGCCATGAGACTTACCATGCTATGCGCCACTGGCAGATCAAGGGGGGCCAATCGGGCCATGGCCCCCCCTTCTGGCAGATCAAGGGGGGCCAATCGGGCCATGGCCCCCCCTTCTGGCCAACCTAATTCAGCGAGTTGAAAGAAAAAGACGCTAACAAGTTTAGGAAGCTAAAAACTAGACTGTCACATTAAAAAAAGAATGAGAGGAGCCGTGACTGATGTCAAGTTTTGTTTTGACTCAAGCACTAAGCGTGTTTACATTTTATTGCTGGCAGATCCTGGAGTAGAGGAAAAATAATGGCCCCACTTTGCCTTAAATAACAAAATCACAAGGGGCTGATTTGACCAATCTAATCAAGCAGGTTTGAAGAGAGAGAAAAGAGTGATATGAGGTGTTAAAGCTGTCCACATAAAAGATATAGATGCTAATAAAGTTAAGAGCCTAGCAAAATAGGTTGCTCCTATGGAGAAAAAGAAAGTTGCTAAAAAGTATGCTGTCCACGTAGAGAAATAAAGAAGGCTAGCAAAAAAGATGGACTACTTGGAGCTTTAGAGAGCTTGTGCTCGTGCCTTGGCAAAATTTTTCATTTAATTTTGAACATTTGTCTCCTGCAAACACGAGATGTGTTCAACTTTTGTAAATAGAGCTATGCAACTTTTGTTACACCAATGAGGTCAGAAATTCAGTAAATACAATTTTAAAGGGAATTGAATAGAATAATATTTAACTTAGTTTTTTTGTAAACAATTTATGTAGCGCCGTGTTTAGCAGAAGCCGCTTAAAGGGCGCTTTACAATGTTGGCAACTTGCAGATGAGACTAGCGGCGTATGTGGTGTTTTAGGCACCGCTGTCAGCCCCGCATACTACTCGCTAGCTCCACAAGTGCACGAAGGACTTTAACCCCCAACCGAAGTTGGTACTCATTTATCGACCACTTAAGGATGAAACGTTGAGTTGATGTGAGCACATGTGAGTTAGTTTCTTGCTCAAGGAAATTACATGCTCGGACCGGGAATCGAACCCGGGTCCTACGACTCTCAAAGCAGGTGTCTATACCACTAGACCAACACGTCCCTGTAAGGTTTAGTTTTTTAGTTTTCTCAAGTTGTCTGCTTCACTCTGTGCTTGTTTAGCAGCTGCCTTCCCTAGCATTTATAAACTTTTGTTGGTTTTCTCTTAGTCTCAACACCAGAGTTTTCTATAAAGTTGAGCACTTTTTCACAGCACTCGAGAATTGTTATAGAGCTCTTATATTCTGCTACAAAAACAACACAAAAAAACTGTATGATACAGAACTAGTTATTCAAAATTCAACGAAACAGTGAATCTTTTAATTGATTTATCATTTTAAAAACTTTATGGTACAGAACTACTTATTTGAATACCTAATGAACAATAGGATCTCATAAAAAAAATCAAATTTGCAACTTTTTGCCAACTGACTGTTTTTTAATAAAAAAAATCAATATAAGATGCTAGCCCAAAAGCTTAAATTACCCTTAGCATTTTAACTGATTAATAGTACAAATTGATAATTACCCCAAAACATTTTATTGGCTTTGTCTAGCACTTCTTCAAAGCAAAACTTTTCAACCTATTCTTAAATCAGCTGACCCTAGAAACAATAAAAATTAGTTTTTGTGGAGACCAATATACACCAGTTCAATGGAATCACAGCTACTTCCTTTAATACAGTGAATGAGGAACTACAAGATGCTGATACAGATGAAAACATTGGATGAATTTTTGCCAAAGTTCAATGTTATGGCTCTCAATAAACAATTTTAAATAATAAATTGAAAAAAATAAAAACCATTTGAAAACCATAAAAAATCTAAAACCAGTTTTCTAAAATTTTAAAAAGATGGGGTACTATCAACTCATCCAGATACAGTGCCTTATTAGACCAATGTTTGAAAAACAAACCTGACTCATACATTCAGAGAATGTGGCTTAGTGTTTATCCATTTAATTTGAATTAAGGAGCAGTTTACATTTGAGTGCATGGCATTTTCAACTTTCAAACATCTGTTGTGATATCTTGCCAGAAATTAGCATAATAAATTTTTCAATGATTGCTGGTCTAAAACCTGGAAAATGCTCACATTCTATATCAGATTAAACTACTTATTACAAATATAAAAAATATTTAAAAATATTTAAATGTTTATTTGAGCTTTCTAAAAATAAATCAAACTTTTAAAAAGTCATAGCCTAAATTTATGCGACGCCATGAAAAACTGTGTTCAAAAAACGAATCATCGTCCAAAATGGGTTAATAAAATTAGTAAGATAAAATAGAAATTTAATTGTCTAAACAGCTTTTTAGCATTCCATTAAACAGAAAAGTGTGGATGTTATATCTTGTATGCTCCTGTGGTTTAAAACCTCAAACTTTGTACTAATTATCCTTTTTTTCCTAAAGTTGCAGTTTGGCAATTCAGTTGTCTAAAGTCCGAGAATCCGTTTTGATTATATCTACTGACCCAGCTCATAACATATCTGATGCATTTGATCAAAAGTTCACCAAGGTTCCCATGAAAGTCAAAGGTTTCTCAAATTTATTTGCTATGGTTAGTAATTTAAAGCATATTTGTAATTAAGTTTTTACTTTTTAGTGTTTAAAGCATATTTGTTACTAAGTTTTTAGTGTTTAAAGCATATTTGTAATTAAGTTTTTAGTGTTTTTTCTTATCATTTGGGTGAACTAATTGTAACTGCAATAAATGTTCTCTGATTCTGTCATTTGTTTTATAATATTTTGGTTTTAATAAATTCTATTTGCGATTAAAGGGACCCGAAAAATTAAGACCTCAAATGTTTTCAGCACATTTTTTCATGCTTTTATTTATTTTCACTTGTCCATGGGATGTGCCTGGGATTTATGTGAAAGTTTCAAAGTTCTACAATTCAGCCATTTCAAAATATTTTAAATTTGAGAAATTAGGATACAAAATAAATTAAAAATGCATAATGATAATAATGACAAAAACTTTCGTCATCGTAGTAACTATAAACATCTTTTGTTTACTATTCACCTGGTAATGTTTTTACAATACAATGTTATTATGTATTTTTTCTCACTGTCTTAAAAGCATGTTTTAGTAACAAAAAAACGCTTATATTTGTTGTTTATTTTATGGAATTTTTTAAAGCTTTCTTAAGGCTCTTCTAAGGGTTGTATGAAGTTGATTTTTTGCATACTGGTGTATATCTGTTGACAATATATCAATCCGTTTTCAGATTTTAAACAAAATTAAAAGAAAATATTTAAACATAGAAAAACACATAATTAGGAGAAGCTTCTACCAGTGGCTAGGAATGGAATGTTTGTACATGCCGAATGCGAAGTTATGAATGTGCACCCACAAACACGCACATACACAATGGGAGCTATGTTGTATGAGGAGTAGCATGCATAGAAAATCATGGTTTAAAAAGGAAGATTGGAAGCTAGTGATGTTTGAGATGTGCATGGGCAAAGTTTAGGGAGTTGGCTCCAATCTTAACCTCAAGAAGAGCATTACTGAAAGTTAAAGGTCAGGTTTACAGAACTTGCATACAGACAGTGCTGGTATATGGCAGTGAGAGCTGGCCAGTGAAGACAGAGGATTTGCACTGCATGGAAAGAACAGAACTGATGATGATTCGGTGGATGTGTGGCGTGAGTCTCAAGAATAGAATACCAAGTCCTGGACTGTATGGCTGACTGACTTTGGATGAGGCTGCAGATATTGTGAGGCGTGGTTGGCTGAAGTGGTTTGGGCATCTGGAGCAGAAAAGCAGAGATGATTGAGTACTTGCTTGTAGATCTTTTGGGTGGTTGGGACAATGAGCAGGGGCAAGAAGTCCTGGGGAAAATGTATCAGTCATGATCTGGGCAGTCTGGGCCTTAGGGCTAAGCTGGAACAGGATAGAGCTGAATGGAGGCGTCAAATTGAAAGAAACCGTCCAACCCGTGAAAACACTGAAAAACAGAAGTGAAACCGGAAAAGAAGAAGAAGCTGTGAATTATAGTTTATGCCTATAATCAGTTGCTACTAAAAATAGTTTGTTCAATCTTCTTTTTTTCGTTTTATGTCCACTTTTCTGTGCTTGCACGGGTTAGACGTTTTCTTCCAATTTGGCGCCATATGCCTCATTGAAAGTTTTGGAGCTAATTTTATGACGGATGCCCTTCCTGTCGCAACCACTCGCAAGCCAGCGATAACCAAATCTGAGTTGGTGAAAGGCCTTAGGGCAAAGTTTTACCCTTAGGACTTCCTGTAAACCTCCTATGAGTCGCCTTTTACGACACGCATAGAAGGATGCACGGTGGTCTTATTTTATTAGCCTGAACCACAAATACTTTAATTAATAAAAGATCCTAAAGGATTTTGTTCAACTACATTAATGTATTACTTCTATTTCATTGCTTTCACATAATTGGTTTATAAGTTAGGTTTGTGTAAGCATAACAATTTAGATAGAAATTCACTATTATTAATTGTTTCTTATTAAAATTTCAGGAAATTGACCCCAATGTTGGAGTTGGAGAACTACCTGATGAATATTTTGATGAACAAAGTACTTATTTACATTGAATTGGATAGTAGAGTCTCATTTTAAAGTTTTTTTTAAAAGAATTTTTAAGCTTAAAGATTCATAGAATTTTGATACATTTTTTTTGGCCTTGAGAAGCTTGTAAATTGTTATTCATTCGTTTCTATTTTATATATTAGGTGCATTAAGCATTGGAAGATCAATGATGATGGATATAATGCAAGCACTGCCAGGCATAGATGAAGCTATGAGCTACTCTGAAGTAATGAAGTGAGGTTTTTCAAACTGTTTTGCTTTATATTTTCTTTGTGATTAAGGGTTTGCTTTTATCAAGCATGTAAAACATTGAAAAATATTTGTCTGAAAGTTATAGCAAAAAGTGTTATGTTTAGTGATAAAATCTAGTTAGTATGAATACTATGTGATGAGATTATAGTTGCACCGTATCCTTAGCACCACTTTGCACTTTTTTGTGTGCTTCTTTTCTTGCTGGGCCATTTTACAGTTACAAAAAGGTGGTTTTTCAAGGCTCCTAACTACAACTGTCATCGTTCTTTCTCTGACTTGCTGACTTCGAACCTAACTCAGCACAAAAACACAAACCAAGCCAATCTTGGCTTTTATATACAGCCTGTTAGCAGATCACTTGATTTTTGCTATGTCCAGCAGGTTTATAAATTATGCAAAAAACAAAACAAGGTCAATTCAAAAGGCCAAACAGACAGTTCACAACAACATCTAACTAACCAAAAAGATTAACTGATAACTTAATACAAAAACTGTACAATAGGCGTTTTGTATGACAATATGCTGCTAAGCTGTACTTAATCATGCTCCGTCTAGACACCAAGGTGACAACACCTTTATGGTTGCTCACGAAACGAGACATATTTGAACTTCCAGTTTTACTGCTATACCACCATTGCCCCTGTGTGCATGACAGAAATTTCTGCTTTAGTTGCAAATTTTGTTTAATATTTTCATTACAGACTTGTGAAGAGCATGAATTTTTCTGTGGTAGTGTTTGACACAGCACCTACCGGACACACTTTAAGGCTTCTCTCTTTTCCTTCAGTGGTCGAAAAAGGACTGGGCAAACTCCTGAGACTTAAAAATCATCTTAGTCCTTTTGTATCCCAGGTTATTGTGTTACACTTCTTCAATTTTGTTTTTACATTTTTATTCCATAAAAAATGATCAGGCTACTCTTTTAATATCTTTTGCAGATATTTTTTCTAAGAACAAAAGCCTAACATTTATTAAAAAATTGAAGTAACATTATTAATAAAGTTGAGATTTGGTACTTCCAAAGCTGTATACGTTTACCCAGCTGAATGCCAAGAAAGTTTGATTGATACAAGTCAGCCCCATCAAAACGATCAAGTTGAAATAGCCCTGACAAAAAGACCAACAAAACACCCCCCGTCATAACTGCCGCTGACATAAGGGTCCCGACAAAAGGGCCCACATTCTTAGCCACAATGCTTAAAGCCTACTTTGTATAGCCTTGATTTTCTGTACATTAATGTCCCGTTATTTTTTTGAAACGATACGATACGACTTCTGAAATTTGTCTTGAATAAAACGATATGATACGAGATGCCTCGACCAATAACGAGACAAATCCAATACGATTTGATATTGGGATCTTGAATGAAATGTCAACTGTGGAAATTTTGTCTCGAATAAAACAAGAAATAACGAGACATTAGAAGATAAATCCAGTCATATTTTTTATTTCATAAAAATTTTAACTATTTAACGATATTATAAAAAAATCACTGTCCACTGATAGTCAATATTAACTGTCAATATTTTTAATTTTTAATTTGGCTGGGACATTGATGTTTGCTAGTCAACTGTGATGGTCCTGGCAGACTATCCTGACTCCTGACACTGCTGGGAGTGTCCAAAATAATCACATCTCTACCTTCATCCTCGGCCTTGTCATCACCAACACCAATATTTTGTTGGCAAGGATCCAATTCTTGATGGTGACCCGATCCTGATTCTGCTGAACAAACAGCAGCTTGTCAACAAAGTCTGGCTGCAGCCTTGTCTTTTTACAGTTGTCGATTTGTCCTCCTGCCGAAAAAACCCGCTCGGATGTAGCTGAACTTGCCGGGTATAGTAATAATAACATGAATCTGAAGTCAAGGCATTTTAAAAATTAAAAATAAGTTTTATTCCAATTTACTCAAACTAACTTTGAACTAACTAAATCAACAATTCATATTATTTGCGACACTTATATTAATATATTTATTAATATCAACAACATAACATTGAAAATGTGAAATTAGAGTGCGATTTACCTCTAGCCTTAAGCCACGCCCCTCTTAGGCTGCTAGTCGACCTCTGAATTACTGCATACTACTACCATTTAGAAATATGCATCCGGTTCACAGACTAAAAATAGTAAATATCCAGGGGCTACAGGCTGTTAGGAAAACCGAATTTAAAGTGGGGATAATAATAGTTAAATAGTTATAAACTTCTGTCAATAGGTATATTAATTAATCAATGTTGATGAATCAATTGCAAATATTCACAGTTGTGACAATCGTTAATTAAATATGTATGACTCGTTATTTATTGAAAAATATTTTTTTTAAATCTGGGAATTTGTTTCGAGACTTTTACTCGCTATTTTATTTCGATACGAGACTTCCCCGCAAGCTGTATCGTTTTAATAACGATACGGGATCTCCCGTATCGTTTTGAAATCCCGATTGATATCGAGATAACGATTACGGGATGCAGATGCTTATTAAATACTATCTCTGAAACGTTGCAACTCTATTTCTACATGATCTTGCTCTTTGCGAAAGTGATCCACAACCTTACGGTTTGAAGAATGATGACAATCGACACACTGCTGGAATGCTTGGTGCCACCCGTTCACTGAGTTTTTTGTGCAAGGGAGGCCATATTGTATCCATGCATGAACATTCCAAATAGGTATCGGAAAGCATGGATTTACTCGAACGTTTACTCATAATCTGCCGATATAGTTGTCCTCCCAGTAATCGACTACGTCACCCATTGCTGATAGACGAGTTAAAGCCAGCTCATCAAATACTCTTAACTACGTCAAGTGGTGCAACGAAACTAAGTTCAAGCTGCGTTACAATATGAACATGAAAGTTTTTATTTTTGTATTAATTGGCATGGTTAAGTTGGCTTACTTTTCTATAAAGGTTTTGTCCAAGATGCAACAAGCATCCAATAATACGAGTAGCTAAAAAGTTTTATAATCACATTTTGCAAAGCTTTTTGAAAATCAGCATGACGCTCACATTTTATGAAGCTTTTTCAAAATCAGACATGATGCTCTACAGATTTAGGCCAGGTTGTAAATTTTTTAACTTGTCAAACAATCTAAAACAGTTCCGGTGCCAATTTAAAAGTTTCACCAACAAACCAGTGTGAGTAGGTTTCTAATGGATTCACATTTTCATTAGCACCATACATTAGTATTCTATGCTGGTCCAAAACTCTTGAATCCCACAACAAAGAAGGAGAATTTCTCAATGTTACCTGCTGGTCTTGTGGAATGACTATATCAGCAACTAATCTTTGCATTTCATGTGGCTCTTGGACAAATTTCCGCTCGATACTCCCATGACAAGCATTGTATGATGGTAAAAGTGCAACTGCTTCGAAAGAAATACCTTGAGTACAGTTCTGAATGATATGTCTTGGTCGTCCGCCGTAGCCTCACCACGGACTCCGCCCATTCACTCATCAGAGCACTCGTGCACAGCCGGCTTGATTACTGTAATGGTGTCATGGCCGGACTTAGACAGTTTCAAATCAACAGGCTCCAATCCATTCTCCGAGCAGCCGCTCGTCTTGTTCTTCAGCTGCCCGGCTGGTCTCCCGTATCAGATCTCATGCGGACGCAACTTCACTGGCTTCCTTTCCCGCAGAGAATTCAGTTCAAGTTGGGTCTGATGGTATACAAGTGCCTCCACCACACGGCTCCGGTCTACCTGCAGCAATTGCGTGTACCAATCTCAACGCTTGCTGGTCGGTCCCACCTTCGATCGGCGGCGGCTGGCGACTTGTTCGTTCCATCGTCAAAGACAACGACTCTCGGCAGGCGCGGATTCTCCACTGCTGGTCCAGTTGTTTGGAACAGCCTATCTGCTGACCTAAGGAATCCAGCTTTGGACCTCGGCGGTTTTAGGAAGCTGCTTAAGACCGAACTTTATTCCTAAATTTATGATTTGACGCGATGCGCTTTTGTGACTTTTTAAAAAAAGCGCATTATAAATTTACATTTAATAATAATAATAAAAAGTCTGCCAAACTCTTGTTGTGCTGTTTCTTGCATGTGAACCACTGCCTTTACAACCTCATTTTTTTTGGAATCAGGTGCATGGTTAGCTAGTGTTATACCATTCAAAATTTTTATTCGGCCACAGCAGTGCTTGTGCAATCATGCGAGCATCTTCACGAGACAATCGTTAGTTTAAATTTTTCAACTTCAAAATTTGCGAGTTGTTATTATATACTTGGTGTTTCCATAAAAATGTGTGCATATATATAAATGGTTACAAGTTTCACTTTCTGACCGATTTTTTCAGCCAACTTAATTATAAAAATATGAAGTTTCATGGAACTTAAAAAAACTTCATCACAATCTCTGGCAAGTCAGAAAAATCTTAATAAAAACTGAGATTTTGGAATCTAATCAAACTTTGGGATCCTTTCTGACTCTGGAAACTTTTGAGTGACAAATAATTTCAAGTCCCTACATAAAAGTCAAATTAGATGTCTGTTTAAAAACAAAGTTTTTTTCAAAGCTGCTAAACCCCTGAACTTCTGTAATGGTTTATTGGAATGCTGGTTATTCAAATGCTTGTTGTAATTGTCATTTTCTGAATCTTTAAAAAAGTTTTGCAGATGCAATAAATAGCCGTAAATCTTATACATCTTTCTCACCCAAAGTAGCTTATGACTGGAGAGGGAGAGGTAGTCATAGGTGATTTTTCCAAAATTTTCTCATACACTTAAAAACTATATTCCAATAGATAAAAATGAAAATTTATTACTGCTGTATTTGTACTGAAAAAAATTTGGCCGGCACAAGCATTTTATTATAACAGCTGACATTCAACTCAGCTTTAAAAAAAACTTGGTATCTGCCAGTGCAACTCAAAAAAATTTGCCGTGGTGGCTGTGCCCGGGTCTACCCTAATGTTACAAGTTTAACCTTATTTGCCTAAATCTTCGACAGCTCGTACTGTTTTGTTGAACTGAAATGAAATACAGAGAATTTAGAAATTGTTTCTTTTTCAGATTGCCACTATGCTTGGTATTCCAGATATCAATACAGATGATTTGACAAAGAAGTTTGAAGAAGTATTGCCTGTCATAAGGCTTGTAAATGAACAATTCAAAAATCCAGTTAGAATATGAATAATTATTTATACATTCTGATTTTTAAAGATAACTAAATTGAAATATTCATTATGGTTTTAATTTATAAGTTAAGGCAAAAGCTGAGAGTTTTATCTTGCCATGGAATAAACAGATACCAAAATCTTAAGTTGTAAAGGATAATTTTACTTCACACAATGGATGATGAAGCTGTAGCTGGCTCTAGCAATAAATAATTTTGTTAGACACTAAGTAGTTATGAAAAGCTATGAATTTTTATAGGCACTCCTTAAAACTTACAGTTTTGTCAATATCTTGCTTTTTTCATTAATAGTCTGATCTGTAATTTGATCAATTAATTAAAGCAAAAACATTTGGCCCTTATTTCATGCTTTTTCATTCCTGTCAAACATAAGTTCTTGCTTAAGTTCAAATCCTATTTTTTTAAATGCTTCTATTTAACTTTACTCGTCTCTCTGTTTGTTTGCTTGTCTGTGGTGATCAAATCCTAGAAAAAAAAATTCACCCACTTTTCGACCACCTAGAGCTCTAAAACTTTCAGGAAAGCTTTATTCTGGATGACAATACATGACTTGAATGTTTCCAACATGAATTAGGCCTTAAAAAATTTGAATTTCAAGTTGACCGTTACATGTAAACGCAAATTCGACTAATATTCATCTACGTAGAGCTTTGAAACTTTCAGAATAGCTGTATTCTCGATAACAATATATGAATGAAGTGTTTTAGATAACAACTAATCCATACATCGAGTTAAATTTATGAATTTTGATTTCATATGAAAGAAATAAACAATGTACAAGATTGAGCGTAACGGTTGTTTTAGATTCAAAAATTTTGGTTTGTTGACTCAGATAAAGAAGCAAATAAAAGCATTTTTTTAAAATTTATTTTTATCTTTACTTGTATTTAACTTCACTCGTCTCTCTGTTTGTTTGTTTGTTTGTCTGTGGTGATTTATTTTTTATCTTTACTTGTTGCCCGCCTATGTCACTCTTTTCGTTCGCTCTTTCAAAATTAGCTCATCACATTACATAATTTTCTTTCTAAACTAATTTTTGCAACATAATTATTATGCTTTAAAACAGTAGGATATTCATTTTAAAACAATGTTTTTAAAGGTTTTTGTTAAAATTTCTCCTTACCATCTAAAACTTGATCAAGAATTCTAATTATATTTGGCTACATTAGTCTAAAAATCTCTTTTCTTATTAAATGACCTAAATGTCTGTGGGTCACGGACCATCAGTCAAATCAAAACCATGCAATTAGATATTTTTAGCTAAGAGCGATGCTTTTAAGTTCAAATCCATGTGGAACTGTCTTCCTTTTTCTTTTTACCGCTGGTGGCAGAGCGGTAGAGCGTTCGCCTGTCAATCGTTAGGTCGGCAGTTCAAAACCTCGCCGGCGTCACCAGCGTAACTCCCTTAAGCAAGGAGTTCACTCGCATTTGCTAAAGGGTGCCTTTGCAAGTACCCTCCCTCTAAAAATGGCGCTCCCGTAATGGACTTTGTCGATAAGGGAGCGCCTAATCAAATGATTAAATTATTATTATTATTATTTATGACTTTAGGATATGCTTATTCCAATTACCAAACGATTGATAAAACTTTTATCAACATCAATTAAATGATAATAATTGTTATATATATGGTACTGATTTCACTTTTCCCATCTATTGATATCCCGACAAGTATTTTTATTAACATTGATTATATTAGAAGGTATAAGTAGCATTAACCAAGCTTTATTTATTATCATCCAATAAACTAGAAAGCCATTCTTCTGGACCTGTAATACGATTTGATGATTTTATAACAGTATTAATATTTTATAAGGAAAGCATAACGACTTAGTTGCTCAGTAAGTATAAACGCTTGAATTGAATCTACAAGGGTTTGGTTTTCTATTCAAACCTCAGCGAAAACAAGTTTTTTTTATTAATTTGTATACATAATTAAACATAAAATGCATTAAGATTTTTTTTCCATTTGATTAGTTTTCGGTTGTTATAATACAATTAAAGGATAATAATGAATGCATTATTATTTAATAAAGAAAGTATAGTATTTTAATTGGTTTTTTAAATGAGATTTGCTTTAAGGCACTGCAGCTCAGTAAATATATCGCTTGAATCTGCAAGTTTTAGGTTCTCAGTTCAAACCTCGGCAGAGACCAGTTTTTTATGTATAAATTAACATAATATGCATATGATCTTATAATTAAATATTTTTAGCTATTTAATTCTATTTTATTAGTCGTAATTTTTATTAAAATGAAAGCATTTAAAAAAAGTTATTTCTTTTATGATCACTTGTTATATTTTTTATCTTGTTTCAGGAACAGACGACATTTGTGTGTGTCTGTATAGCTGAATTTCTTTCCCTGTATGAGACAGAGCGGCTTGTACAAGAACTAACTAAAGCCAGCATTGACACCCACAACATAATTGTTAATCAGCTAGTGCTGCTTTCTTCAAAACAGCGATCCTGTAATACTTGCGAAGCAAGGCAGAAGATACAGAACAAGTACCTTGAACAGGTGAGTTTTTGCACATAACATTATAATGTTATATCTGATTAATCATAAATATATTTGGCCTAAATTTATTTCTACTAATATTTTTTAATGCTCTTAAGGAGACATGTAAAAAATCACAACCTTGCATAATGTGTTTCTTATGCTCATTTCAGTCCATCAATGTCAAGATATAATAAACAGTTGCAGATCTAGCAACCCACTAAAATTTCAGTTAATGCAGTTGTCATTAATTATGCACTGTTTATATAACCATTGAGTTAATGATTTTCGTCAGCAAAATGTATTTTTATGAATAAAGAAGTTTGAGCTAATGCTGTTCGAGACCTACAAGACTACACAGGAATCTATTCAGATTTCAGTTGTGTACTGTTTCTTGGATTTGTGAGACTCCATCCTGTGCACAATAGTTCAAAACTTTGAAACTGTCTTGCATCTAATGCTTTCTGAAAACAAGATGCAATGTTTTTTTTTACAATCTTTTAATTACCTTCACTTGTTAGGTTGGCGGAATCTCGTAGTCTTTTAATCAATTTTCAACCAACAACCCGATTAGCTAGAGGTATGAAACTTTTAGCATTAATGTAAAATGATTGACAACACAAGAATTATTTAATAACTAAGAAACCAATTTTTTTCTCGAAGAAAGCTAGTCTTCAAAATTTTTTATTTACTTGTTTCCTTGCTATCAAATAAAATATCTGTTTGGTCTTGTGAAATTACAAGACTGTTATAATAGTTACTAGAGGTGCGCCGATAATGCATTGCCCGATACTTATTATTGACTTTCAAAGCTTCTTCATTAATATGATTAGCAGAATGTCAAATAATAAAAAATTATCACGTCGTTTCTGCTCTAGTTGAAACTGCAATTAAATTCAATTTACTGAAATGCACATCAAATTCATCATCAGTCATAAAATTGAGGCAGAATTATTTATCAAATCACATTATTGCAGGTTATTTATTCCCATATTTGTCCCATTTCCAGACTACTTCCAAAGCAAATTTCATGTTCACAAAAGAGTCTTTATCAAACTCACATTTCCACTCGAACTAATTACTCCTATAATAATGTGTCAATCAAATGACACTCAGATCATATTGGTTTATCCCTAGTTGTCCTTCTGGCTTTTTTCCACAGAATAAACCTTATTATTACTAATAAGTGTTTGAGATTTGAATTAATATATGCAGAATGCAGGCCTGGAATGATTGCACCACCAATGATTTACACTTACATCCACTCCATGTTTGTTATAGTTTCTTCTACATCTCTCTACGATTATGGGTGGGAGCTTGAGTAAAAGCTTTGTTTGGAATTTTTTAGAAAGTTAACAAAAAATTTTTACATCATAAAAAATACATTTTTTTAAAAACAACGTTTTTCTTGCGCCCTAAAAAGTATAAAATAATATTCCTATAATTCATATACAACTAAAAACATTGCGGGCGCATCATTTTTTATAACCATTTGTTTTATTAAAGTTTTGATGTTGTAACCTATAATGTGCCTGCAAGGTTTTCCGTTGTATATGAATTATAGCAGGGTTGTCCAACAGGCCAGATCCGGCCCACCTGACAGTTTCATCAGGCCCGCCACCGAGTTTGGGAAAAAACAATTTTATCTATAAGATATATAGGAAATGTGCATCATACTTCAAGTTTGGTGACATCTTTTGAACTTGCAAAAAGTAGAAGGCCGTTTAGCGGTGGTGAAATTATAAAGCGTTGCGCCATACAGATGGCTCTTGCATTCGGTAAAGACAAAACTGCGTACAGTTTTGAAACTGTTTCTCTATCACACCAAACAATTGCAAGGAGAATTACTGACATGAACGAACACGTTTCAACAAAGCTGGCATCAATTGTCGGTAACTGTAAATATTTGTCACGCGCCCGACGAGAGCACAGATGTCACCGACAGAACCCAGCTGATGATTTTTGTCAACACTATTGACTATTCATTCACTTTTTGTAAAGAATTACTTGATTTAGTTCCACTAGACTGCAGAACTAAAGCAGTGGATATTTACAATGCACTGGAGTCATCTGTGAGTAAGTATGGTGGGTTTTGAAAATGTTCGTGGATTGCCACAGACTGTGCACCTGCAATGAAAGTACCAAAAAAAGGATTGGTTGGGTTACTCAGGAAAAATTATGTAAACTGTTGCACCTTGCACTGTATTATCCACCAGGAAGCCCAATGTGGCAAGTTTGTAAAAATGAACGAAGCAATGACAACTGTCATCGCAATTGTTAACCTTGTTTGCAGAGGCAATAAAGCTCACAGGCAAAGACAATTTGTGACATTTATTGACGAGTTAGATGCAGAATATCGAGATTTGCCACTACACTGTGAGGTCCGGTGGTTGAGCGCTGGGAAATGTATGTCTCGATTTTTTTCACTTAGAGAAGAAATTTTGTCTTTTTTACGTGATGAAAAAATACCAAAAAAGGAAGATTTTCAGCAAAAGTTGGCAGATAGAGACTTTCTTTGTGCGCTGGCATTTTTGACGGACATAACCCATCACCTCAACAATCTCAATCTGCGATTGCAAAGAAAGCAGCAGAACATTGCAACACTGTTGGGGCATGTCAACTGTTTTCTCAAGAAGCTTGATCTATTCCACACATGTGTGCAGAATAATGATCTAGCTCACTTTCCATCATGTTTTGAATTTACTGAAATGATTGATCACGCATATTTTTGTTTGTATGCTGATATCATCATTGGTACGTTAATCGATGAATTCTCAACCAGATTTTCAGATTTCGAAAACCTCAGAGGCGACATTGCATTGTTCAGTAATCCAATGGGTGCATCTATTGAGAATCAAAATCCGAGCTTTCAGCTTGAACTTTGTTAGTTGCAGACCGATCCATTTCTACTGAGCAAGAAGTGTATGTATGAAGAATTTTGGAAATTGGTCAGCCATGATTGTTTTTCAACTTTATGTACCTTTACTTTGAAACTGTGCTCAATTTTTGGAAGCACATACATGTGTGAAGCAGCGTTCTCCATCATGAAACATGTCAAGTCGAAAACTCGTAGCAGGCTTCACGATGACACTCTCGTTTCTTGTATCCGACTTTGCACCACAATAACCACAAGCATTGATGTTGACATTGCCAGTATTGTTAGAGAAAAACCTTTTTAGCAGAGCTTGCACTAGATTAGAAAGACTTCATTCAATAGAATAAAATGGATCATTAGATTGAAATTGAACAAAATCAATTGAATGACTGTCACTAGTCTTAGTGCTAAAACACTAAGTCAGTAGAATACTTACTTACTTACTACTTAACTTTAATTGAAAAACTATGACACTATGTTCAAAGAATATTATAGCATTATAGCTGTTTACAGCAGTTACATCGAAGTAATTTTTTATTTCTTGGTTAACACTTATAATTGTCTTATATTTGTTGAAATCGTTTATTTAAGTGCTCATGCACTTCTTGATAGTACAAAAAAAATACATTTAAAAAAAATAAACATTAGAAATTCAGTCCATTGAAATGTTTATTAAAAACTGTTTCCAACTGATTGACTTGATTTTTAATCATTTCTTTGGCCTTGATAAAATTATTTTCAGATCTTATTTCCGGTGGTAGAACATTCCATATTTTTTCTGTTTTTCTAAGATAACTCCCAGGGACATCCGATACAGTGACATCATCTCTTGTCTTTGATCTGGTGCATCTGCTTTTAGGCTGTATATCTTCCCGGTACTGTTGATCTTTATGCGTTTTAAATGCTAAAATAGCATTGGCTATTATGCTGTGTTGCAGTATGGTTATTAGATTACATTTTTTCATAAGATCCTCTACGGAGGTCTTATCTATTAAATGCAAACCAAGTGCAGCTCGAGCGGCTTCGTTCAGCTTTTTTTGAAGAGCATTAATGTTTTTACCAAAATATTTACCATCATTCCATCCTATTGTTGGATCAGTATATACGTCCAGGGCATATTGTATTTGTGAAAGAACCAGAGAAGTAATTAGTTGAACACACACTGACCTTGGCAAATTATATCGTAATCTTCTTATGGCTCCTGTTCTTTTATCCAGTTCTGGAAGTAATCATGAAATGTAGTCATTCCAGCTAACGTTGCTGGAAACAGACAAACTTAACAAAGTTTCATGGTAACTTTCTGTTATTACAGAACCCCGACAGTTTACAGTCAATTTATCAGACCTTGGTCTACCAGTTTTAAAAATGATTAGTTTAGTTTTTTCAGGATTTGACACTAGCTTGTTTAAATCCATATAGTGTAAGACTTTTTCAGCTGTTTTGTCTAACTGTTCGTGCAATCTTTCATGATCTCACCCAATTTTTTAGTCCGGTGCAAGTGGTGCAAGCACCTCTCTTGCCTGGCGACATGTCGTCAGCTCAGAATTTCCATCCAGTCACATCAGTTTACTAGGAAGATTTATGATCGTGGACAAAAGTCGTTTTTCTCTAGATCAATTTCAGTTAGCATTGCAATATTGTTCTTCACGAAGCAGCACAGACCCTGTGTAAAGCAAGATTGAAGACGGTTCATGTCTTGCCATATTGTTTATGCATATTTGTCATTGCTACATGGGCAGTACACATATTTTTGAGGCCAAATGGAGTTTCATTTTTAATAGTCACAAACTCTATGCTGTGTTTTGCATCATTTTCATTAAAAAATTTAATCTTATAAAAATTAATTATTTTTCTTTTAAAGATTGAAGATCTTTATGACGATTTCTATGTTAAAAAATTTAATCTTTTAAAAATTAATTGTTTTTCTTTTAAAGATTGAAGATCTTTATGAAGATTTCCATGTTACAAGACTCCCTCTTATGGAACATGAGGTTCGAGGTGCAAACCAGCTGGAAAAGTTTTCTAGGTTTCTTCTCAGTCCATACAACCCTGATTCTGATCAACCTGTTTTGACAGACAAAGAGTAATAACACTTGCTTAGAGATGGCTTGTGATAATAAAAGAATTGCATAAAAATTTGCTGATGTGTGTGTCTGTTTTTTCTAGGTAATTTTACACAATAATTTCTGTAGGTCAGTTAGTCAGATCAAAGAGTTTAACTAATTTTGTTTATTTTATAGTTGAGACAAAACAGTCCTTAACAGAAATCTTAGTACATTGCAATATTATGAATAACAAATTTAAATACACACTCCAAAAAATGTAATCAAGGCATCCAAAAGATCAGAATTCAAAAAATTCTTTAGAATATTTATTGTTGATGGAGATATGTAGTGGGTCCTCATCATATTCTTCAAAGTTGCTATCATCTCCTGGTCCTTCGACTTTAGGCACAAAGGAAGGCGAGACCTGTGTTGTAATTTAAAAGTGAAAATGTTATTTGAAAGCTTTTCTTTATACATGAGCTTTCTAGAGGCCTGTTTGGGTCCCGACGTCCTGGGTGGACCCCGGAGCGTAGTGCAAATTGCATAATCATCATTTTTGGGGGGGATTTTCCCACCATTTATATAGCTTACTGGTAAGGTTATCTTGCGCTACCTGGGTTTTTTCTATTGCCAATGAAACGTAAAATAAATAGCAGATTTTTTTAATTTGTCAAAATTTGTTCATCAGTGAAGACTAACTCCATGCTTAAAGTTGTTAGATTGCTTCTGTGGCAGAGATGTTGCGAGTACTTATGGTGCGAGTACGAGTATCAAGTACTATATCTCTGATACTCAGTACTGAGTGGAAAGTGAGTACGAGTACCAAGGCTTCGGGTACGAGTCCGAGTACCAAGTACTACATCTCTGTTCTGTGGTTTCGTTGTGCTAAGCTAATACCTACACAAACACACACATTACTTCATATATATAGCTAAATATATATACTAGTGGTTTTGTCCGTCCCAAGGACGGATGTTTTAAAATTACTGACAATAAAAGTTTAATGGAAAAGTTTTTGGCTAATTGTAGTCTCGAACAGAGAGTTTTGTGCCGAAAGGTCGAGAATTTGGCTCGAAAAGTTGTTTCTGCCAAATGGCGAGTTGTGTTTCTTGGAGCGTGTCTCAAAGATATATATATATATATATATATATATATATATATATATATATATATATATATATATATATATATATATATATATATATATATATAAATATATATATTCTTTCAAGCAAGTTTCGTTAAACTTTGTGGCTCATTTCGCATTCAATAATTTCTTAATATATAACGCAACAATGAGACCATGCAACATTTCAAAACTTTTATTTTTTCCAGCTTGAAAGAAGATATTGTTTCTTACTATGTGTGAAATATATTTAAGTTATGTATGTACAAAGGATAGATGAATAATTCAATCATATTGCAGGGTCGGATACAGAATTAGTGATACAGAATCACGGCGCTATAAAAATTGTCGGTTTTTCATTTCATTTCATAGTGAAAGAAGGGGGTCCAAAATGGGGTAGGTAGAATTTTATTTCATTTTTGAGGATCGTAGTCATGAACAGGGATGTCATTTAGAGAGGCAGAAAAGCGATTGTCCAAATGTTTTTCTTTTTTGGAAAATAGCTACAAAGTTTTGAGAAAACTTAGAAAAAGTAACTATGACTACTTCCCTCCAAATTTGAAAAAGTTACCCGACTATCTCTCGTGGGGGGAGAGAAAAACTGATAAGTAAAAAGTTTTACTGAGAAATTGACGATCTACAAAAGTCAAGGCTTAACGACAGTTTCAGCAATAATTGGTAATAACAAACCATAAGACATTTAATTTGGAACAGTAAATTACAATATGAAATTCAGTCGACGTTTTTTCTGCGAAATTCATGTTATTGTTAAGGTTGCAATCGATGTTGATCTGGGCAAGCCCATTCAGCCTTGTCTGGCCCAATGTGGTTCGTAATTAAGATTTGAATCCGTGCATAGTTGAGAAGGATCTCTCGGCTGTCGCGGAAGAAAGGGTCAACGTGGTGAAGAGCTTCTGCAGCATATTGATCTGCGGGTAGATGGAATCTTGACAATGTTGTTATTCAGAGCGGATACATCAAGTGCGGTATGTGGCCGCTCTGCCAATCGGACATTCGACCATTTGACGTTCCAGCGGAAGTATTCACCACGAACAGCAGATATGTGACCAAGGTCGCAGGCGTAGTACTTGAGTGTCTTTTCTAGGTCAATGAGTGATCCTTGGTTTAGAGATTTTGAAATGAAAACTGCTAGCTAAAGAATTGATTTTTAGCTGGGGTATTGTAGAATTAATTTTTAATTTAAATAAAAATAACTTAAATAGATTTATTAGGTATGGGTAGGGCCGGGTCAAGTCAAGTCCTAGCCAGGTCCAAAATAAGTGGGTCGGGTCGGGTCACAAAATAAAAACAAAAATAGGGCCGGGTCAGATTTTCTGGTGGGTTGTGTCTTCAAAATTGGACCCATGGAAAACACTGAGCCTAACATTTTTGATAACTTATTGAATATTTAATTTGCAAAATAATTGTTAACTCAAATATGTCTCCAAATACACGGGCACCCGTGTCACTTCAACATCAACATAAGCAAGCTTTGGAGGGGGTGGGCCACCTGTTACCGTCTTATGGTAGAGTCATGACTCTGCGTAAACGAGTGAATGGTAACTTCTATAAAACGTTCTGCGCCATTTCAAATTAGGTTTTCACTCTTTGCTTTAAAATCATGGCTACGGACCTGCTCTATTACTTTTAAAAAATAGCCTGGGAAGCTTTTTTTGCACATTGACGTGATGTATTCAGGCGCAAGTCCATGCATGGCCTTGAAAACAAGAAGACACAGCTTTAATTCAACATGCTCACTAGCCCTTAACCAATGAAGCTTGTCAGGCATGATATCTGAGATGTGGTTAAATTTCTTCAGAGCAAAGACGAGTCTTGCTGCAATGTTGAGTACTGACTGAAGGCGACAGATGACGTAGTCAGGTTGATCAGCGAGCAGAGCGTTGCAATAGTTGATTTTTGAAACAGCAAAGCTATTATATAACCAGTGACAACGCAACCGATAATGGTATGCATCGTCTACATGTCTTGGGTTGTCGCAGCTTGTAATAGCACTCTCCGACCATCTTGCCCCCATGACCAGTCATGGACATGTCTGAGCTGAACAGCACACCAAGATCTCGCACAATATCGAATGGAGTGACAGTTGCACAACCTAGGCCAATTGGGCAGCAGTTGAGAATTACCCTCTTCACATCTTTGGAATTGTTAATATCACTATCACACAAACAACGCATATCGGTAAATGAAAAACCAATAGTAGAACCTCTACTTGTTCTCTTTGGTCCTACAACTTCATCAGAACTGACTCTTTTACTTTTCTCAGCTTCGTATGCTAACTGTCTATAACATGACAAGTGAAATTTAACTACATGTTTGTTGTAGTGCACATTAATATAATTTACAAAATAACAATGACCAGTGCCCAGTGGCGTAGGGAGGGGGGCAGGGGGGGACAGTTGTCCCCGGGCGCAGGGCTGGAGGGGGCGCAATATCAGTGACCAAAATTTTTTAATTATTATTTTGCTTTACCTAGCAATTTCTATGACTCTCCTTTAGAACAATGCAGGTCAAGTCAAGCAGTGCAGTTAAAAGCTTGTATAGATTAAACTCTATATAGTATATCCGTGGTATAGCTACATTGGGTTAGTCAGTGTAGCCGTCTATACATAACTGCTACTACTAAGTTTAGTTTCGTTTTTGTCTCACGGGACCAACGGGCTGCTGGAGAAATGGATGATAATGTAGATAATCTTCCTTAGTATGACACATAGACATTGGACTCGGGACTTAATAATAGCACTAATATACTGAGTCTATGTATTACAATTATGAATATAAACTAGTAAAATCTGTTTTGAGAAATATGTAGCATTGAGTGCACAGTAATAACTTTATTATGTGCCCGCAGCAGTGGAATGAAATTTTACTGATACAAACAAATTTACACAATACACATTGAACAAGCTGGGAGGATGCGACAGCATCGGTATGCATCCAGCAATGATTCAGTGCTAAAAGCAAAGGAAAGATGTGAGCTATGGGGTGTTGCTGTAGAAAGTAGAATCAGGCGACGGTGAAAGATGCTTGGAGAACTTGCCCGAGATGCAGGACTTTCGGCAGAAGAAATTGTTCGGATCATAAAAAGTATTTTAGATCGACTTCAACAGGAGATGACAACAAGGTTTACTCGTCTCAAAGATCTGAACTTCAAATTCGGATTCTTACTTGATGTAGACAAACTTTTGAATGACAAAGATCTTGACAGTCTCCGTCATCATTGTATGAAATTTGGAAATTTTTATGACTCGGATGTTGAAGGAATTGAGTTATTAAATGAAATATGTGACTGCAGAATGCTCCTTGAGACCCGCCAGGATACTGCACCAAAGACTCCTACAGAACTCTTGTCGTTCATTGTTAGTTACGGAGATGCTTTTCAAAATTTGCGTGTTGCTCTACAAATCCTTCTTACCATAGCTGTCACGATTGTCAGCTGTGAGCGATCCTTCAGTAAATTAAAAATAATTCTTTCCTACCTTCGAGCATCTATAGGACAAGATAGACTTATCGATCTGGCCTTAATGAGTGTGGAGAAGGAAGTTCTTGAACAGATTGATTTTGATGATATAATTAACCAGTTTGCTGCAGTAAAAGCAAAAAAAAAATTTTTGTTTAAAACTCAGCTCATTTTTAACCACAATTTTTGACAATACCTATCTGTTGTTTTGCTTTTAAATTTTATAATTTTTCTTTCGCACTTCTGACTCAGCGGACAAGAAAAAAACAGAATTATAAAAACTACTGGAAAATAAATTGAAAGAATCTAATTATATACGTAATCATATTCATTAATATTTTGTAATTGTAAGAAAAACAGTATAATACTAAAAACTAAGAAAGAATAATACAATTATGATGTAAGGTGCAATATGCATATAGAAATTTAAATACACTGAAATGTATGTATATAGGCGCCAGAAACTGTAGCCTACATGCAAATACTGAGTACGACAGTTATTATATTTTATGTAGTTTGACAGATTTTATGTAGGGGGCGCAGATTTTGTGTTTTGTCCCCGGGCGCAGAAGACCCTAGCTACGCCACTGCCGGTGCCTTCCAGCTGTTTTAATACAGTGGGCAAGGCTTGTACAACTTTAGCAGTGTGTTCGGGCGTTTCTTTCTCACAAATTAACCATTTTAAAAAATTGAATTTTTTTCTTTTTCCTGAGAAATTACAGAGCAAAATACCTCAGTCCTCATTTCCTCTTCATATATTTCCGAGTCACTCATGTTCAACACCATTGAACCACTCGACAAAAAATGTAGCAAATTTCCAGTGAGAACGGAAAAGAAAATATCAATCAAACATCAAGCAAGCAAGCTATACGAAAGTCGTCTGGTTAAGGTGAAACCATGGCAGGAATAAGATAAAAGCTATGAAGAGACGCAACAAATACAGCAATTTCAGAAATATGTCTGTTATTGAACAAAAAACAACAAGTGAACGACACTAACTTGACGAACTATCACCCATCAAAGTAAATTAATATTATAAAAGCCCTCATCAAATAATTATTTGTGATATTTTCGTCTATGCTAATAGGCTCGTTGTTTATGTTACAGAATGTGGCCTGCACAATCAATTATATAAAAGTGTGTTTTTAAAAACTTTGTTTTTTGATTCACTTGTTATAGAATTTTGAATCCTAAGTACTTACTACTATTATATATCTAGTCTGAAAACTCTATGCTTGCTATATTTTTTCCCACTTGCTATGCAACTATAATTTCTACGTTTTGACTAGGTACTCTACCGAATTAGCGCGGTACAAAAACGGGATAATACAATGTTAAAGATCAAAACAAATTATTTTTGGTAATCAAGTTATATATCGTCATCAAAAATTTATAAGCATTCATAATTTCAACTAAATCTGGGTACGGAAAGTAAGGGAAAGTCTATTTAGTAGAAGATTAACGGACTCCACGATGAAGTTAAGTAAAAGTGTTTAATAAAACTGTATAAAAACAGGTGATTTTATTATTAAGTTAAAATTTCCAAACTCACTTTTTTATGATATATCGACATCCAATCAATTTCATCGAAAAATTTGTGATTCCTGATATCCTGAACACCATTTTTCATGTTGCCATATCTTTTAGTCAGGTCCAATTGTAATAGGTTTTTGATCAGATCCCTTGTGTCTGCACTAAAATGACTGGGATGTTTGACCTTTAGAATTTCATAACATAACAGTGGAAATTTTAGAAATAATAATAGGTAGATCAAATCGGTTGAATAAATCCTTGAGGTTCTAGGACAATTCGTCGCAGGACAATTCGTCGCGGACAATTCGTCGCGGAAAATTCGTCGTAGACAATTTGTCGCAGGACAATTCATCGCGGAAAATTCGTCGCAGGACAATTCGTCGCAAGACAATTCGTCGTGGTCAATTTGTCGCGGACAATTTGTTGCGAACAATTCGTTGCATAAAAACGGACAATTAGGCGCGGACAATTCGTCGCAGAAAAACGGACAATTCTTCGCAGGACAATTCATCACAAACCAAACCTAAAAAAAATTACACTTAATAAACTGTGATGTGCTCTTTTTACAAACTTTTATTTAGGTTACAATCTCTGTTTGTGTGTGTGGCTTTCTCTGTACGCAAATCTTGCAAGTAAAATTTAACCAGCTTTTTGACTAGCTAGGAAGATGAAACTTTCAGCATAACTTTATATTGGATGACAATACAAATTCAATTAAAAAAAACTTAATTTGAACATCTTTAGTATTTCTAAATCAAGTGTATTTGAAGTAAAAGTTTGTGTTGAAAAACTCGTTTTTTCCTTTACTTGTTTCATTTGTTATCTGGGATTGCTACCAAGCTACCCGTGATGTCATTCCTCGAACTAACTTTGCATTTTAAATAGCACGTCATAACATTATTTTAAAAAATTAATCAATTAATTTTTGCAAACATGTGTTTGTGTTAAATTACTATCTTTTTCATATAAGAGGTAAATTTATTATTATAATATTCTGATCAATCAACACTTGATAATATTTAAGGAGACATTCATATATTACGTGCGCACTGAGGGAGAAGGAGTGTCTTACGAGTCAATGATGAAAAGACAGGTGGCCCAGAGATTTGTCATAAGGGTTTTTAGCTTTTCTTGGAATAACTATTTTTAGTATTATTTTGAAGAACAAACAATATATAATAAATATAGTACCTATTAATTAACAATTGTTCGTTTTTCTGCAACGAATTGTCCGCGCCGAATTGTCAATTTTTCTGCAACGAATTGTCCGCCACGCTGCCCCAGCCGTTTGGAATTCTCTTCCTCCGGATATTAGGGACTCTCCAAACGTCAATATTTTTAAATCTAAACTTAAAACTCATTATTTCAAAACTAGTCTGAAGGAACCTTCGTAAGCGCCTCAGACTTTCATGGCGCAATATAAATAAATTATTATTGTTATTATTATTATTATTATTATTATTATTATTATTATTATTATTATTATTATTATTATTATTATTATTATTATTATTATTTTTATTAACCTGAAATGTAGGGGAAGATATCGCCAAGCAGGCTTATTAGGTAGGGCTTAGAAACTTAATCATGGAGCAAAATCATGAGCGCCCGCAGGTGTATTTTCAATTGTTTGATTGTTGCCTCTCATTTTCATAAAACAATTTTCTAACTTTTTCTGCAAAGCCTTAAAGGTACGCAAATTTTTATCTAACAATGACAATTTGGCTGTGTAGGAGATATGAACTTTTCCAACTAAAGCATTTTTGTAATTTTCAGCGTATTTTAAAAATATTTTGGAATTTTTATCATGATGAAAAATAAAATAAATTTTACTGAAAATTGTACTCTATATATCCAATTATAAACAAAAAATTTTGGGAAGAAAAAAAACGGGAGAGAGAATATGATAAGAGAGTAAAATAAGAAGCTCTCCCCAAGAACATTTTTATTCTATTTATTTGCTCATTAAAATAAATAATATGTTGTATAATAATGTTTTTGAATGTGCACACTGATTTTGTTTTCTTCTGTATTATTTTTTTTGCAGTGCATTTCGAAGTTAAAGTGTGTTTTTAAAAAGTTTATATATATATATATATATATGTTTTTCTTTTTTCTGTTTTTTTATTTTTTAAACGGTAAAACGAGCGAGATTTATTCTCTATTCAATGTCAACATTATTCTTTGGCAATAACTTATACATTGGCAATTCTCAAACTTCGCTGTGTTGTAGTTTAGAGAATAGTACATAGACTAGTAATAAGTAAAGAATAGAATGCGTAGTGTATAGTAAAAACGTAATTTAAAGAAATCAAGCTTAAAGATGACAGGCAGTAAAATTTCAGTACAAGATGCTGAATTTGTTTTAATAAGCACGTCTGCAGCAACGTTGAATGTCTTTTCATCGCTGCTGGACAAGTCCTGACATCTCAAAGATGCAAGATGGCGATGAAACAATTAATATACTGATTTTTCTGTGGTCAAGGTTGAAGTCCTAAATTTATTTCGGCTAGCAAGTTATTATGTTATAAGATTGATATGGTGGAGTTTATTTAAAAATAAAAATTTGATAAGCAGTTTTGTTGGAAATAAAGTTTCAAGCAATGAACCATTCTACTTTTTGATCATGTTATTAAGAAATTTAGAAAATTTTAGGCAGTGAGTTATTCTACTCGTTGATCATGTTATAAGTTAATTGAAAGAACCAAAATTGCCGAGATCAGTATAAAAAACAAAAAAGTTAAGAAATAGTTGGAAAAAGTTTAACTACTTTTTTTTAGTTTAGTTATAAATATTTTTAAATTAGATGCATCTAAAAATTTAACTAGAGTTTTTTAGTTAAAGTTAGTAAAAATTTGACTAAAAAAATAGTTTGTGCAAATCTCTGCTCATATACAAAAGGATGTTTTTGTAGATGCGCCCAACGAAATTGATCGTCACAAATTAAGCCTTCTATTCTTTGTTGTGCTGGTTTGTTCTCTTCCCTCATCGTGTTTATGGTTGCTTTGTTCTCTTCATGTGCTGCTCTCATAACGTTCAGAAGGTTTGTCAATTCTTCATCCAAATCAAATTCAAAGTCCTCTGGATCCAAACCTTGGCTTTCCAATGCCATTCAGAGGCGATCCACGGCTCAGACTTTTTTCTTTATCATTGAGTTCTCGTTTTTTTAGTTCCCGCCTCAACTCAAACAGCGAAAGTTTTTCCAACAACTTGTGGTGAAACATTTTTTTCAGATCCTACTTCTGACACCAATTGCTCAGGGACGTAAATTGCCTCAACTCAAGCAGGGAAAGTTCTTCCAACAACTTGTGGTGAAACATTTCTTCTGACACCAATTGTTCAGGGACGTCAATTGCGGAGGGGGGGGGGGCAGGGAGGCATTTAACTTTACTTAACCTAGTGACGATTCAATGCTTTTATTTTATTTTTTAAGCTCCTTCCTGGTCACTTCAAATACAGTTCAAAGAAGATCATATCTCCGATCAGCTGATCTTCCTACTCTCATCATCCCCAGATCCCGTCTCACAAAGTTCGGAGACCGATCCTTCCATGATGCTGGACCAGTCATTTAGAACGCTCTTCCACCGGTAGTCAGAGAACATTCGACCTAAAACAACTTTTCCACATCCTTGAGAACTCACCTCACTCACCTATCCTTTAATGACAATTTAAACCATAAATATAAAGTTACATTTATCATTTCTGCGACTGTTTTTGCTTGCTGACTTGGTTGAGTGCTTTTTATAATCTTTTGTCTGATTTTAAAGCACTTTAAAAAAATGGAAATTAATAATAATTCTTCTGGCGTGTGTAGATAATTTCCTCCCCCCTTGATTTCCAAAATTTAAATTTTTTTCTCTTAGAGTTTGTTATATAAATTGTTAGTTTTAACTTTACTTAACCTCGTGTTGATTTAATGCGTATTGGAATTCTTTTTGCGCATGTAAACCAGGTATTATACCCAAAAAATATCAATTGATACTCTGGTGGGGGATGCATCTCTCCACCCCTCCCTGCTTCTACTTACGTATTTAGATAAATATAAAAAATAATGTGTGTGAGAGAGCATTTGCTTATCACATTCAAGCCACAGGAGCAATCTAAACAACATTTGGCATGCCGGTAGACTTCTTTGATAAGATAATTTTGAAAAAATAAAAAAATCTGTTACTTATTTGATGTTTTATTGACAAAAAAGAGAAAAAAAAACTAAGGAAAAAAACCCGGGCAACACCGAGTAACCGTCAGTAATCTATATAATAACGAAAAAAATTCTGCTCCCCTGGAAAATGCTGAATTTACGTCTCTACAATTGTTATAATATTTACAACCTTATCTGGGTTTTTTATAAAATGGTCCTAAATTTATTAGAAGATAATACGCACTTAATAAAACCGGAAAAGCGACCGAGAGCGGAAAAACGACCGGGAACGCGACGGGAACGGGAAAGCGGAGAAGGAAACGGGAGCGAGAGACAAACATTAGAAAAACCTCTAAAAAAAACCCGGGCAACGCCGGATGCCCCCGCTAGTTATAGATATAAATATATATATGCATACATACATATATTTAGAAACAGTTGTGACGTTTTGCTCAAAATGAAACCTTGTTTACAACAAGATTTTGTTAAATTCATTTGAAGCAATTAAAACTGAACGAATAGTTGAAAAACTGCGGAGTAATCTGATTAGATTAATTACAGTTTAAAAAGAAATTATACAACATGCCTTTCCAGAGACAATTTTTTCATAAATTTGGATAGGTTGATCTGCTCCGAATGGTGGATATCCTGCTGCCATTTCATATATGAGCACTCCTAAAGCCCACCAGTCAACAGCTTTATTGTACCCCTAAAGTTAATATTAAATTTAAAAAATAGATACATTTTAGAGCAAGTTGTTAAGGGTTGGCAGAAGTAATTTACTACTTTGATGACTTGTAAATAAGAGTTAATATTATAAGGGTGCCAGGGGCGTCATTTCAGCAAAACATGGGAGGCAAATTTTTTTTTTATCTCACAGATTCCAAATCTTTATCTGTGTAATGTTATACTTTTTTCCAAAATAGAAAATAGCTAATAACCGGGGGTAGCTGTAGTAGATACTTTTTCCAAAACAATTCAGAACGTTATACACTTTTTCCCCAAAAAAACTCATGACCGGAGAAAGTGGTAAGTTGTAGCCAGTGACAGATTTATGGGACACCAACGTCGTGCGTCCTCTCAAAAAACTGTATAAACTTATCATTGTTTTTGAACTGTTAGATTCATATCAATATAAATAAAAATTTAACTGTTTGCTTGCTATAGGCAGATGCTATTCGAACGTACGTCCGAATAATTTCTCCACTATTCGAACGTACGTCCGAATAATTTCCCCACTATTCGAACGTACGTCCGAATAATTTCACCACTATTCGGACGTACCAAACATATTTATAGTATAGTATAGTATATAGGATCAGCAGGCATATAGTAAAATAGCGAGTGATAATTAGATTCTTATGGCACCAGTAAAGACGCTATAAATAAAACTGCGCAATTTTATTAATTTTAATTTATCTAGAGTTATTATAATTAAATTTTCCTCAAATTGCGTATTTTAAACCAGTAAGAATTAAATTCTGCGCTATAAGTTCTTTGATTTGTGGTCTTCTTGGCCATAGACATCAGAGATGTGCGGATTGCAGGCTTTTTTGCGGACGCGGATTCGAGAAAATGGAAACTAGCGGTCGCGGACGGGTAATTAGAGGATCCGCACATCTCTCCATGGTGTATGCAATTATTTGCTATTAGTTCTTTAAGACTTATTAGACTTATAAGTCTATGGCCATAGAGTACAATAGCATATATACTATAGTTTTTAGTACTCTATGTCTTGGCATTATTTGTGACTGCTGTGGATAAGATACCGGGACCAAATTTATTTGGTTTTAAAAAATAGCTTTAAGTTTCATGGACATAATTTCTTTTTATATATTAATATATAATTTATAATATAGACTACCATCGTCTGGAATTTTGCGATGCAGATTCATGATCGTCCAACAACCGAACAATGAAGTAAAAATAGTAAAATTAACTTCACGCGAATTTCTACCGCGCTAAAACTGTCAGCAGGAACTTCACAAGCGCACAACGTGCCCAAGTTTTACGTGCTCAGGCGTACGACTTCCTTAGGCGGCGATAGCCTAATTAATATACAACACAATAGCGGTCTGCTATACGCACATATATATATATATATATATATATATATATATATATATATATATATATATATATATATATATATATATATATATATATATATATATATATATATATATATGTATATATGTATATATGTATATATATATATTATTTATAACACAATTATTATATATTTTTTATTTATTTATTCATATAACTAAATTTAATATATCGATAACAAATGCGTTATTTTGGACTACGTCCGTATAGTGGTAAAATTATTAAAGAAGGGAATACGTGGTAAAATTATTTAGACGTACGTTCGTATAGTGGTGAAATTATTCGGACGTACGTCCGAATAGACACTTCCTTTGCTATACGGCAATGATATCCGAACTTTTTAGATCAATTGCTTTGAAATTTAAAAACAACATAGTCCTTATTCAGGAATAGGTTTCTATCTATTTTAAAAAAAACTGCCAAGTTATTTCAAGTTTTATGAGCAAAAAACTTTTACTGGTTATTGCATAACCATCGAGATCATTGAGTGTATTTAGTCAGACTAAACCGCACCAACACGAGACGTGTACAGCTAGTTTTTAATATTTGTATAAACAAACAAAGCAATACAGCTTACGAAGAAATTTTCTTGACTCAGAAAGAATTGACTAAATTTAGGAAATAAATTTTACGCTGTTCAAAAATTTACAGTATAACAATAAATGTAGTTGCTGATGAATAATTAGCAATTCCACAACGTAAACCGTCTCTAAAATATTATTATAAAAGGCGCTTTTTAAATGTCTACCTTGATTGAATGAAAAAAATGTTGAAAACAGAGCACCTTAAGAATACTATAAGATTCTTAATTCTTTATTCTTTTCCAATTTTTAAAGTGCATAGAAAAAATCTTAAAAAAGATTATAAGTAGCACTAGGCTTCAGTTCAAAAAGACAGACACAACAGAGAATATGAAAGCAAGTAGTACATAAATAAAAATAAAAGGTCACCACATAAAAGACAAGTCAATTTTATTCAAGACTGAATAAAAGCTATTTTAAAAAGATATGCCAGCAGGCCAGCAGGCTAGAACGGAACTCCAAAGCAGCCCTACACTTGAGCACGTCCGGCGGAAAGGCGTTCCAGAAAGCAGGTCCCACAGAGTGGAAAGACCGCCCTCCAAAAGTCTCGAGGCGTGGTTTGGGGTGATGAGGGTGAGTTGGTCAGCCGATCGAAGGAAAAATCGTCTTGCCACTGTTGTGCTAGTCAAGAGGGCACTGATGTACCTTGGTGAACCGAACATCATTGCATTAAAGACCAGGGTAGCCATTTTTAGCGTAATTCTTTGAGGTAGTTTTAGCCAACGCAGACTGACTAGCAGGGGGGTTATATGTTCGGTTCGTCGTGCAGAAAAAATGAGTCTTGCTGAGGTATTCATCACTTTTTGCAAGGTGTCAAGTGTTTTTTGGTTGATGTTACTAAGTAAAGATTTGCTATAGTCCATTCTGGTGAGGACCAACTGAACTACTAGAGTTGTGCGTATTTTTTTAGAGACAAAAGGTTTGACCTCCCTAAGAGTGCGGAGGGCCACGTAGCACCCGGCCGAAGCTCTGTCTACGTGAGTTGCCATAGACAGGGATGAATCAAAGTAGACCCCAAGATTCCTGACAGCCACCGAAGGCTGGATGGTGCTTCCAGCGAAGAGCAAAGGAAGTGTCGGCGCCAATCGTAGACCATGGCGGGATCCGAGCCACAATGCTTCCGTATTATCAGAGTTCAGCGATAGCCGATTTCATGCCGTCCAGGCCGCTAGTTGTAAAAAGCAATTTTCAATTTGTAGGAGAAGGGTCGGAGTTTAAAGTGTCCATAGAGTTGAATGTCGTCAGCATACTGTTGGCTAGTCAGGCCGTTCTCCGCCACCAGTTTCTCGACGTCAGCCACATAAAAAAAAAAAAAACAGCGGTCCCAGGACTGAGCCATGCGGGACGCCGGAAGTAATACTTTCTGCAACCTCATTTGAACCACCTGAAGTTGCTTTATGTAGGAGAGATATAATTTGATCCATTCATGGACGGTCTGGCGAATGCCGAAGGACACATCGAGCCGGGTCAGAAGAATGCCATGATCAACCGTGTCAAAGGCCGCAGACATATCAAGGAGGAGGAGTAGGACAACATTGATGGTTATCTTTGTTCATTTTTGGGTTTTTGGACAAAAGGGTAAATCATATGACTTACAAGTTAACACTAATTAGAGTTTCATTTTTCCTGTGCACTATTTCATTTTTCAAAATCTTCAAAAGCTCACAGGAATGCATGAAAAAGCAGAAGCGGCGATTGGGGGGGCTGGGTAGGGCGATGGCCTTCCCCCCAAGATTTTGTTCACCAAAAAAATCTTTATTTACTCACTCATGCTTGAATATTCAGATCAGTTGATAAACTTAGTTATATATATATATATATATATATATATATATATATATATATATATATATATATATATATATATATATATATATATATATATATATATATATATATATATATATTGGCTGAACTCGTCGACACTTGTTTACTCACTGAAAGCGTGTTTATTAATACTCAGCTACTTTTATTGATTTTACGTCTAATTCTGCATGTATTGAAAACAAACTAACTGCTGTTTAATTAACTTTATTATTATAAGTTTGAGAAAGTGTTTTTTCGATTTTAATATATACCGTTTTATTATTACAAATGAAGCTCTGAAGATGGTTAAATTAACCAAAACTGGCCAGTCAGCTGGAAAAAATAAAGATTTTAAAACGTTGCTTGGTGTAATTTCAGAAAGGAAAGATATTGTTGTTCTGCAAGGTTTATACAAGAAACTGTTGAATGCAAAATGGGCGACAAAGTTCAATGATACTTGCTTGCGGGAAAATATTGTCCCCAATTATGTATGGAATATATATATATATATATATATATATATATATATATATATATATATATATATATATATATATATATATATATATATATATATATATATATATATATATATATATATATATATATATATATATATATATATATAGTCCATTGATAATATATGTAGGATTTTACCAAGTGCATGTCAAGCTAGGACAGACAAACAGGAGCGCAACTTACCAAAAGTCCTAAAGGGGCTCAAATTTGAAAAAGAGAAAAAGCCCGCCGCCATAATCGAAAATTTTTTTCAATTATCTTCAGTCTGCAGTTTTTTTTCTATTTTTAATAATTTATTAATGATAGAAAAAAATACTGCAAACTGAAGATAGTCAAACTCATTCTCAAACCAGTTAAAGCAAATGTTAAACAAGTAAAGATAAAAAATAAATTAAAAAAAATTGCTTTCATTTGCCTCTTTATCTGAGTCAACGAACTAAAATATATATAAGGGATATCACGGGTAGTACCTTTTGGATTTTTCGGGTGTTCTTGAATTTTGAATTTTCGGGTCGGGTTTGGGTCGAGTTTGGGTAATACAATTTTCATAATTTCGTAAATACACCTGATAGTGATCTTAGCGCTAATATATATTTTATTATTGGCTAAACGGATTAAGTGATATATTTGTACTACAATAAATACTTATGTTGTTCAATATTGTCTATAATTTTTTTTTAAATCTGTTTAAAAATGGCTTTTTTCTTAAACTGGTCCTGCATAACATATGAGCGTCGCGTTCTTATCATGACGAATTATGTAGCTCTAACATGAATAAATTGTTCTTAAGTGCCCTCAATTATTTTATTTGAGGTTTAAAATAATAGACCAAACTATACTTAAATGACGCTTCGGTCAAAAATTAGATCCAATCATTAAAACCTATAAAATATATTAAAATATTGTTGTAAAAGGTAATAAATTAAAGATCGTGAGACTTAGGGCGTCGCTACATGAAATATATATACAACTCAATACTTATTTATCGACCAGTTAAGAATGAAAGGCTGAGCTCAAGAAAACTAATTGCCCAAACCTGGAATCGAACCCGGGTAATACGGATTCCAAGCTGGTCTCTAAACCACTAGACAAACTCGTGTCACAAGATTAGTTATTTGTGTCATAACTTTTTAAGGATTGGTATTATATGCACATAAATATGTGCAAAAATAATTTTCCGTACAGGTCAGAGCCAGATTTCGTCACCAACTGATGATCGGATGAGTCAGCCCTTTCGAAACTAAACCGGGATGACGCATAGCTTTGACCAATTTAAGAAGTCTCAGAAATAAAATTGAAGAAGTTACTTTGTTTTTAGAAGATTACAAGCCTGAACTATTTTGTGTTACCGAAACGTGGCTTACAAAAGAAGATCTTAACAGCTTATTTATTCCTAGAGATTTTTCAGCATGTCGCTACGATAGAGAAACCAGAGGTGGCGGCTTAGCTTTCATAATTAGAAATGATGTAACCTTTAAGTTTGTGGAAATTCCAGTTCATTTTCGGCATATTGAGGTTGTATGTGTAGACATACGTCTACATACCACACACTGCAGATTTATAGCCTATTATCGTAGCGGGGGATTTTGGCACAGAGGCTCTCAAGTATGCTATTGACAGTATAGAGTGCTTAAAAAATATCTGTTCAACCAAACACACATTGTGTTTGATGGGCGATTTTAATCTGCCCGACATAAATTGGCTACAACACTCTCATCCCAATGGAGAAATCTACACATTATTCATGAACTTTTTTAACGATCTTGGGCTTCATCAATTTGTGCAGCAACCTACCCGTGGCAGTAATATTTTGGATTTGATTTTCTCAAATGACCCAGGGCTTCTTGCAAAGATAGATATTTCATGCCCAATTGCTACTAGCGACCACAATCTGATTACGTTTGAAATAAATGACTCAATCCTAACTTTTGATGGGAAAAAACAACATAGTTTCTACTGTTTCTAGAGAGCAAATTTTGAGGAAATAAACGTTTTTCTACTCAATATTAAATGGGATAATCTCTTTCAGTACTGCTTTGACGTGGAGAGCTGCTGGAATGTTTTCAATCATTATCTAAATATTGCTATACAAACTTTTGTCCCAGTCCACTATGCGGCACAAAACGTTCCAAAATTACTAGGCAGAACATCAAAGGTGCTTCGCCAACTGTATAAGGCTAAACTACATTTTTGGAAGAAATACCGATTTACCCAGGAACAGACAGACAAAGACAGATACAAAAAATTTACAAAATTATGTGCGACAGCTGTAAAAAGGACCCAGTCTTACACAGAACAAAATTTGATCTCTACAAAAAATCTTGGAAATTTCTACAGATACGTAAACAAAAAACTATCTTCACACTCGTCCATAAATAGCATTGCAACCAGCAAAAATAATCTTACGTCGAATCCATCAGAAATAGCCAACATTTTCAACGATTACTTTGCTAGTGTGTTTACAGTAGATGATGGTAAAGATCCTAATTTTAAATACCGAACCTCTGAACTACTGGAAAAGATCTCTTTTACTCCCGATGTTGTCCTTTCAGTCCTAAAAGGTCTCAAAAGTTCATGCTCCTCTGGTCCTGATGGAATACCAAACATCATTCTAAAACGTTGCGCCCACGGTTTAGTAGCCCCACTCTGTCATATTTTCGATATGTCTCTCAAGATGCGCAGGTTGCCAACAAATTGGAAGATTGCTTGCATTTCTCCAATTCATAAAAAGGGCCCGACAAGCTGCCCTTCTAACTATAGGCTAATTTCACTTACAAGTACCTGTTGTCGTGTCATGGAGAAGGTAATCACCAAGAACATTTTGACTTACTTGTCCACGCACAACCTCATCTCCCATCACCAACATGGATTTCTAAGGCACAAATCTACCTGTACAAACCTGCTTGAATGCGTGTATGATTGGTCATCGTCTCTAGAGAATTGTGAACGTACTGACATCATTTATTTTGATTTTCCGAAAGCATTTGATTCTGTTTCACACACAAAGCTGATGACAAAACTGAAAGGATATGGAATATCTGGCGATTTGTTGGCGTGGATTTTCGATTTTCTGAGTGCCCGCACACAGTTTGTTCGCGTTAATGGTCATCACTCTGGCCCAAGAGAAGTTACTAGCGGTGTTCCACAGGGTAGCGTCCTGGGACCAATACTTTTTTTGATATACATTAACGATATTACAGACAACCCAGCCTTCGAACAAGTTTCAGTCAAGCTCTTTGCGGATGACATCAAAATTTACAAAACATTCCAACCTGGAAATTTGGCTATGCAGGATGCGGTTGACGAATTGGTGTCCTGGAGTGGGATATGACAGTTAAATTTGGCCCTAACAAAGTGCTTCGTATGCTCCATCTATGGTCTAGCAAGTAAAGAGCTTGATATACCCAACTACCATATTGACTCTCATCAACTGGAGATTGTTGGTCACGCAAGGGACCTTGGCGTTGTAATGGAAAATGACCTCAAATTTAAAAAACACATCGACAGTATTGTACATGCGGCATCTGTTAGATTACGGCTGATCAATTTATGTTTCGCTACTAAAGATCCAGATCTCTTGACGAGAGCATTTTCCGTGTATGTACGACCACTACTTGAATATTGTTCTTCAGTGTGGAATCCACACCACAGGCATTTGATCGACAGGCTCGAGAGAGTCCAAAGACGATTCACAAGAACAATTCCTTCTGTCAGTCGTCTCCCTTATTTAACTCGCCTCAACATCCTCGGTCTCAAATCTTTGGAACATCGCAGACTCATTGCTGACCTATGTCTATGCTAAAAAATTCTAAATGGTCTTATTGACTCAACTTTGGTCACCAGTTTTGAATCGTCTGGTTACCAGGCCACAAGAGGCCATTGTTATAAACTGAGGTCTGGCCTGCACAAGATCGATGCTACCAAGTTCTTCTCTTCCAATCGAATAATAAAATCCTGGAATGCCCTGCCTCACGATGTGGTCAACTCAACATCCTACAGCCGTTTCAGATGTCTGATAAATGAAACCGACCTCTCAAAATTTCTAACACCTAATGGTCAGATTTAAATACCCGATGACTTTATGTACGCTTCTTATATTTTTGCCGATTTAAATACCCGATGATATATATGTTTATTTTGCGTATTTGAGTTACTATTCTTCCTATATTTTTGCTTTGAATTCTGTTCGAACGTACGCTTTATGTTGTCCTAACGGTGTTAGTGGCCTACGGGTCCTTCTGTTGGAGAAATAAATAAATAAAAAATAAATAAATAAGACCGCTCCAATGGTAAACAAAATTAGCTAATTTTTCTGGCCTAGGATATCATAACTAAACGCTATTTATCTACTCATTAACCAGCGTTCTATCTAAGCAACGTGGCTGCGTATCTCTGAGCACCTTACTTTCAAAATTGGGACTTTGGTCTACAAGGCGCTCCAAGGCGAAGCTCCCTCATATTTACAAGAGTTTTGTGTTACTGTGTCTGATAACAATTCTTGCTTATCTCGACACAGATCAGCTAGCCTTGGTGACCTAGTTGTTCCCATAACTCAGACAAAAACTTACGGCAGTCGGGCATTCAGTATAGCAGGACCGGCAACATGGAACATGTTGCTTGCCAGCATCCGAGAAGCCTCTTCATTGAGTTTATTCAAAGCCGAGATAAAGACATTTCTATTTGCAAAGTCCTATCCAAGTTAGATCAGAGTGGAATTATTTCTTTACTTTTTTTTCCTGACATGCTGATTTTTGCGTTTTTTTGTGATTTATATTATTCTTTTGTTTTATTTTTTAATTTTTTGTTGTAATTTGTTTTTATTGTAAAAGGAGCCCTGAGGTGTTACACAAAAAAGCGCTTAAAATCCAAATGTTTAAATAAAAAGTTATTAGCGGCGAAAGTTTAACGCTTTGCGGATATATATAATGCATCGTACGTCATCGCTGAATATAAACAAGTTGAAAATAAATAAATCACCGAAGTATTAGTCGGCGGGTTTTTCCAAATTTTAAACAAGTTGTAAATTATTTTCAACAACAATTTAGTATTTTTTAATTATTATTCCTCTTATTTTAATTATTAATAATATTATTATTTACGAATATTAACTAATTTGCTAATATTATTCCTGTTATTGGAAAGTTCGACGCTTTGCGGATACGTTTAATGAAATAATTATTAACGACATTTGACTATTTTGCAATTATTATTCATCTTATTATAATTATTAATAATATTATTATTTACGAAAATTAACTAATTTGCCAATATTATTCCTATTATTGGAATATTCCACGCTTTGCGGATATAGTTTGAGCATACGTCATAACTCAATATAAACAAGTTGAAAATAAATAAATCACCGAAGTAGTATATCGGCGGGTTTTCCCAATATCAGCCATTGAAGGTTGGGTTTTTTCGTAGGCGGTTTTTCCCAATATCAGCCATTGAAGGTTGGGTTTTTTCGTAGGCGGTTTTTTCATTATCAGCCATTAAATATTGTGTTTTTCGTAGGCTGTTATTTCCAAAAACATCCAATATAGGTTTTCTTTTCGCAGGCTATTTTTCTATTATCACCCATTAAAGGTTTTTTTTGCGAAGCCTGCGTAAAGTTATTACTATAATAGCGCAGTGGTGTTGTCTTTCAGCTTAGAGTGCGACTACCTTTACTATTAATATTTAAAACCTCACACGTTTCGCGCGCCAAGCTTGCGTCAATTCTTAACATAAAAGCGTAATGATGTATATTAAAGGTGGTTTTTTCGTAGGCGGTTTTTTCAAATTTAGCCATTCAAAGAGAAGACCATTCCAAAACGTTTCCAAGTGAAAAATCATCTGCGACTAGCTGAAAAATCACACGCTTCGCGCGCGAAGCGTGCGTCAAGTGCTGGTTCCTAACATAAAAGCACAATGATGTAATATGTATGTATGTCACCCGATTACTTTCTGCAGCTCTGAAAAAACTCACGTTGATAGATTCTGAGACGCTGACCACGATTTTTTAGGCCACTTTTTGGTTAAAATGTTTAAATAAAAAGTTATTAGCCGCGAAAGTTCTACGCTTTGCGGATATATATGAAACAGCGTACGTCATCACTCAATATAAACAAAATAAAATGAATAAATCTCCAAAGTACGACGGCGGGTTTTTCCCAATTTTGAGCCTACGTCATCACACAATATAAATAAGTTGAAAATAAACAAATCTTCAAAATACGCCGGCGGGTTTTTCTCAATTTTAAGCGTACGTCATCACACAAAATAAACAAGTTGTAAATAAACAAATCACCGAGCGGGTTTTTCTCAATTCTGAGCGTACGTCATAACACAATATAAACAAGTTGAAAATAAATATAGCGCAAAAGTTCGACGCTTTGCGGATATATGTAAAACAGCGTACGTCATCACTGAATATAAACAAGTTGAAAATAAATAAATCACTGAAGTAGTAGTCGGCGGGTTTTTCCCAATTTTGAGCGTACGTCATTACTCAATATAAACAAGTTGAAAATAAACCAGTCCCCGAAGTAGTACATCGGCCGGTTTTTCCATTATCACCCATTGAAGGTTGGGTTTTTTAGGCGGTTTTTTTTCAATAACATCCAATATAAGTTTTTTTCGTACGCGGTTTTTTCACTATTATCCATTAGAGGTGGTTTTTTTCATAGGTGTTTTTTTTTCAATATCGCCCAATAAAGGCTGTTTTTTCCGTAGTCGGTGTTTCCAAAATAAGCCATTCAAAAAAAAGACCATTCCAGAACGTGTTCAATGGAAAAATCATCTGCGACTGGCTAAAAAGTCACAGGCTTCGCGTGCGAAGCGTGCTTAAAGTTATTACTATTAAAGTGCATTGATGTTGTTTTTTAGCTTAGATTGCGATTACCTTGACTATTAATATGTAAAAACTCACACGCTTCGCGTGCAAAGCGTGCGTCAAGTGCTGGTTCTTATAAATGCATAAGATAAATTTTCCAAAAATTGTCTAAAAGTCAAAATGTATACTCTTGTGCTTCCAAAACAGGTGATGACCATGGAGGGGGAAGTCGGAGGTACACTTTCCATAAAGTTTCTAAAACTTTTTCTTTATTTATTTTATATAACCCCTCTCAGGTGCAACCGCCACCTGTACCTCCCAATAACCGGAAGGGGAATGGGTATTCGGAGATACAAAATAGAAAAATTGTCATCGGGTTCAAAGCTATATTAAAAGTTTCAGAGCTGTAACTTTTCGGAGAAGGTCTGAAATTTGATTGCAAAATTACGCGAACAGTCAAACAAGCAAACAATAAGAGATGTAACTTGTCGGAAAATGGTTTAAACTTAATTGCAAAATTTTTCAGAAAAACAAATAAACAAACAGACAAGAAAATGACCTATTAAAATTGTTGTAATGTAATAAAAACCGTCATTTATGACGGGCTATCTCTAGTAATAAACGCTAAAGATATTCACATGGACAACGACGAAGTTTTTTGATGAGTTTGAGCAGAATAAACATTATTATCATTTGTGTAGATTTTAGTAAATTGTTAAACTGCTTCTTAAAAATTTTTTTGGAAAACAATTTAGAGTTAAAATGTATTACAAAGTTAGATAAGTTGCAAATGGTAATGAGGCTATGAAACCTGTGCTGAAAGTCATCCGTCCGCGAGACCCCTCTATTGTCCCCCTTTAATTTTGTTTCCATGTCACTGCTCACCTACCGGACACACAAAAAGTAGATGCTTTTCATATTGTCACGCGATGCCCAAGCGACGTGCTCCACACTATCTACGACCACGGACTCTTTAACTAAATCATATGGATAAATAATATAAGCAAAAAATAGTTATATTAAATAAGTAAATTTAATTTTTTTATTTCTATAACTTTTTATTTTATAATATGAATTCAGTGGTCCCACATACTCAGTATGATCGGCAAATTTGGATTGAACTAGACCATCGTACGTTTTACGAACACACTTATTCTTGGCGTTGCATAAAATTAGGCTGTAATTTTTTTCTGTTATAAGTTGTTCTTTATGTTAAAAAAAAGCTTCAATACACCGTATAAAACTTTTTAATTATTTTTTTTATTCGTAGTTTAATCTGGGTTAGAATGTGAGCCTTTTTAAGGTTTTCGACCGACATTACTTTACAAATTTATTATGCTAATTTCATGAGAGTTATCATAACAAAAGTTTGAAATATTGAAAGAGGATGTACTCAAAAATAAACAACAACCTTAATTAAATTTAATTGTGCTTACTAGGGATGTCACGGGTAGTACTTTTTGGGGTTTTCGGGTTCGGGTTTGTGAAACTAGAGTTTTCGGGTTCGGGTTTGTGAAACTAGAGTTTTCGGGTTCGGGTTTGTGAAACTAGAGTTTTCGGGTTCGGGTTCGGGTTTGTGAAACTAGAGTTTTCGGGTTCGGGTTTGTAAAACTCGAGTTTTCGGGTTCGGGTTTGTGAAACTCAGGTTTTCGGGTTCGGGTTCGGGTTTGTAGTTTTCCAAAAACCGGGTTCGGGTTCGGGTACTGGCTTATGATTTCAAATTCTTGGATTGATTTTAAATTTACCTAGTGTATATACATATACAAACGAAAGCGATCAATTCATGCAATAGACATTACACGTATTGAATAAACTCTAACAAGTTATTTTTTTAGCTTTCCAAATAATGTGATTTCTTTGGCCGAAGGAGGCTTAATTATTTTAGTTCGTTCGTGGCTCGGTCCGGCCAGATAATCAGGCGGATTAGTGGTCTAGCTTACACACTCACCAATAAAATGACCAATTTGTGTTATTTGTTACGCAAAGGTGAAAATACAAAACTTGTATGGCTTGCGATTAGTATAATACGTTACTTATTAAATTATTCTAATTTATTAATTTTTTTCGCGGCTCGGTCCGGTCGGTTAATCAGGCGGATTAGTGTTCTAGCTTACACATTTGCCAATAAAATGACTGTGACGCATAGATCATTTATAGACTTTGCCAGATAAAGTTTAGGATTATGCAAGATTATCTTTATAACAAAGGGTCTTTGTTATATCAGAAAAACTTTGAGTATATGAATGAATAAATATAAGGTTATATAACTGAAGTAAAAAGTTTAGAGTCATGGCTATCCGCGATTTCTTCGACCGAAGGAGGCTTAATTATTTTAGTTCGTTCGCGGCTTGGTCCGGCCTGATAATCAAACGGATTAGTGGTCTAGTTTACACAATCTCTAATAAAATGACGTATTTGTGTTATTAGTTACGCAAAGGTGATAATACAAAAATTCTACGCTCGCGATTAGTATAATATGTTACGTCAACAAAACTTGTAATTTATTAATCTCTAAGACACAGCTTTTATAAAGATTTATTTGTTCACAACTCCGAGTTCGGGTATTAGGCTTATAAATTTTCGGGTTCGGGTATCAAGTTTTCACATTTTCGGGTTCGAGTTCGGGTTCGGGTATCAAGTTTTCTCATTTTCGGGTTCGGGTATCAAGTTTTCACATTTTCGGGTTCGGGTTCGGGTATCAAATTTTCACACTTTCGGGTTCGAGTTCGGGTTCGGGTATCAGAAAAAGACCGGGTAGTACCGAACTCGGGCTCGGGTTCGGGTACCCGTGACATCCCTAGTGCTTACACTAACCCACAATCTTAACATGTATATGATTCATGCTCGTTTTCCGATCGTTGGTCGTATAGAGTACTTTATGCGAACAAGTCGAAATTAGTTTATTCAGCTTATAGTTGTTCAGTGGTTGAATTGGTGATAGTGTTTTTTGCAAATTTCATTCTTCGAATGAAATGTTTGTAAAGCTTAAAAATGAAAGGCGTCAAACAGAACGTTTTTCACGTTGAAAAAAGCTATGGAACTATTTCTTGATGATGATAGCATCGAGGTTGATAACCTTGTCATTCTTCCGCCCGGCGCATCATAACACGTTACTGATGAATAAGCAAATGAAGAAGAAATGTGATTCTTTGTAATGTATCCGGGAACGTAGAAGTTGATTTAATGATGAGATGGGATTAGACTGTGTCGGTTCTTTTGGGTGAATAAATGGAAATAGCAAATACGGTCAGTTCAATGCCGCGGCAACCAAAACGCCAAAAACGATTGAAATGCACTTGGACCAAAAAAAAATTATTTGAATAGCCACTTTTAAAACATTCTATAACGAGTTTGAAACACCACAATGGTGCTTTGTTTGAAAAAACCCATATGAGCTGTTTAGATTGTTTTATACCGATGAAATGAATTCATGCACGGTTGAAGAAACAAAACGATAGGGAAGATTCAGCAACTGGCCATGGTCACAATCTGGAAAAGGTGAAAACTAGTAGTTCGATACAAGCTGGAAATTATGGCAAATCACTCTGTACATGTGTCCCAAGTGCGGCAAACGACTTCATCAGAATTGTTTTGGTGCTTTCCACACATTCCGGTTCTGAAACGACCATCATGAACTGCTTGACTATTACGGTACTATTACGTTACGGTATTACGGTACTATTATTATTACAAAGCTATTACGGTAAAACTCTCGCACATGCGATTACTAAAATTTAAATGCCCCCGCAAGTGTGTCCAATATCAGAATGTGGCAAGCTACTCATTCTATAACTGTGGTATGAACACAAAATCACTTTAACACCCAACTTAAAAACAGCAGTTTTCTAGGCTTATTAACTTATATTTGCTTACTTTACTGAGAATAATTTCTGGCGCAAGGTATTCAGGGGTACCACAGAGAGTCCAGGTTCGGCCTTTAACTCTTTTTGCGAAACCAAAATCTGTGACCTAAATAGTTAGAGAAATATTTAACGCCAAAATCAGTTATGATAACAGCAGTTTTATTAATATAATTAATAACGATTGTTACAATAATAAGACTAATTCTAGTAGCTATCACTATTGTTGTAAAAAAACAATAAGTAAAAGTAACACAAGAATTTAAATTATGTCTGGCTGACATCTTCGGAAAGCAATCATCCTTATCACCAGTATGAGTATTAATGAATTTAGTTCTAACTCCCAAAACTCCCTCTTTTGGTGTGCCCTTAATCAGAAATATACTTAAGAACGCCGAATATTACGTTTTCATGCATTTAATTTTTTCGAGAATAATTTTGGGAAGGGGGGTTCAAACTCCAGAAACCCCCGAGGGCGCACCACTGTATACATATATTATCAAACTTAAAATTATTATTATTATTATCAAACGACTCAATTACCTTGACATATCCCATGTTATCCAATAAAAGATTTTCTGGTTTAAGATCTCTGTAAATAATGTCCAAAAAATGCAGGTATTCGAAAGCCATGACTACCTGTGCAGCATAAAACTTGACCTGGACTTCACTGCAAAAAATTCCAATAACAAAAGTTTAGGAATCTTATTTCAAGTAAAGAAGTCCATGACATTCTGAGAATTTTTTAGTCTTGAAATATGTTTTCAGCTACTGTAAACTGTAAACCCGTTTTTCAGCTTTAAGGCGCGTTTACACAGGCAGAGATTCGCTGGCGCCAAAAACCGATGTCGCATGAAATTAGAAAAAATGCACGTGTAAACCATAGACTTATAATTAGGGATGTCACGGGTAGTACTTTTTGGAGTTTTCGGGTTCGGGTTTATGAAACTAAAGTTTTCGGGTTCGGGTTCGGGTTCGGGTTTGTGAAACTAGAGTTTTCGGGTTCGGGTTCGGGTTTGTAAAAGTCGAGTTTTCGGGTTCGGGTTCGGGTTCGGGTTTGTGAAACTCAGGTTTTCGGGTTCGGGTTCGGGTTTGTAGTTTTCCAAAAACCGGGTTCGGGTTCGGGTTCGGGTTCGGGCTTATGTTTTCAAATTCGTGGATTGATTTTAAATTTACCTAGTGTATATACATATACAAACGAGAGCGATCAATTCATCCATTGGAAATTACACGTATTGAATAAACTCTAACAAGTTAATTAGCTTTCCAAATAATGTGATTTTTTGGCCGAAGAAGGCTTAATTATTTTAGTTCGTTCGCGGCTCGGTCCGGCCAGATAATCAGGCGGATTAGTGGTCTAGCTTGCACACTCACCAATAAAATGACCTATTTGTGTTATTTGTTACGCAAAGGTGATAATACAAAACTTGTATGGCTTGCGATTAGTATAATACGTTACCTCTTAAATTATTCTACTTTATTAATTTTTTCGCGGCTCGGTCCGGTTGGGTAATCAGGCGGATTAGTGTTCTAGTTTACACATTTGCCAATAAAATGACTGTGACGCATAGATCATTTATAGACTTTGCCAGTTAAAATTTAGGATTATGCAAGATTATCTTTATAACTACGGGTCTTTGTTATATCAGAAAAACTTTGAGTATGTGAATGAATAAATATAAGGTTATATAACTGAAGTAAAAAGTTTAGAGTCATGGCTATCCGGGATTTCTTCGACCGAAGGAGGCTTAATTATTTTAGTTCGTTCGCGGCTTGAAGAAAAAAAGGGTCACTTTAGACGAAGACCCTCTTTTGTGGTGGAAAGATAACAGAACAAACTTTCCAAATTTAGCGGTGATCGCTAAACGCTACTTGGCGGCCCCAGCTACCAGCGTTCCATCGGAACCGTTGTTCAGTGGTGCTGCAATTATTTATGAGCGCTAAGGAACCGATTATCAGGCAAGACAGCAGAAAAACTGTTGTTTATGAAGTACAACTTGCCTGAAATCGGTTCCTAATACTATTTCATTTTTAATAAACTTGAAAAGTTATGAAAACTCTGTTTGTGTTGCTATTTTTAAAACTGAAATAAATATTTATTTACTAAAAAAATGTATTTGTTCACAACTCCGAGTTCGGGTATTAGGCTTATAAATTTTCGGGTTCGAGTTCGGGTTCGGGTATCAAGTTTTCACATTTTCGGGTTCGAGTTCGGGTTCGGGTAACAAGTTTTCTAATTTTCGGGTTCGGGTTCGGGTATCAAGTTTTCACATTTTCGGGTTCGGGTTCGGGTATCAAATTTTCACACTTTCGGGTTCGAGTTCGGGTTCGGGTATCAGAAAAAGACCGGGTAGTACCGAACTCGGGTTCGGGTACCCGTGACATCCCTACTTATAATATAATGTTATGATATTATAATATAAGTCTATGGTGTAAACGCTCTCACACATGATATTGACATCTTGGCAGCCAAGAGTTTTGAATGTTGGTCGCCTTCCAATTTTCAATGCGCCATTGAATAATGTATTTATGCGCGCAGCCACATTACTTATTAAATAAGCGATATGATTGGTCGTCATATTCGTGCATTCCGCTCTCAAAAATAAATCATTTTGAAGATATTTTATAAATAGAAAACATAAAAAAACTATTTACAATTTAATCCTGTATTAAAATTTTATTTTATTTTGATAATTAATATTAAGAACGTCACTTAAGCGCTCCTCCACATTTTTCATAAAATAGCCCAACTAAAATTTCGACATTTTATAACTAATATTTATTGTAAATTATTAGGGAGAAAAATTTAGTAAATTTTTGCGGAATAGATTAGAGTAAAAATGGCAAAATGTCCACATGCAAGCAATATTGACAAAAATAGCCCCGACAAAATGCGTATTGAAATTGTCACGTATAAACCCTTAATGTCGCAAAGATGTTGCTGCATTGTGATTTGCGCCAGCGAATCTGTGCCCGTGTAAACGCGCCTTTACGTAACAACGTTTGAAGCCTTCAAGCAGCTTTTATCAAATCTATTTTACGTTTTATGGACTAAAAGAAGTTAGAAAAAAGTGGAAAAGAAAAAATGAGCGCGAACGGGAAAGCAAGCGTGAGCGGGAAAGTATATATATTGATGTAAAATCACTGGTTTGACTATCAACTTCCTATTGATAAACCTTACATTTATTAGGGACATTAATTATTTATTATTATTAAGATATTTGAAAATATAAAGAGCCTTAGCAAAGCTTCATTTATTATTTTCCAATAAAACTGCAAAACCATTCTATTGAGCCCAGTATACGATTTGGTGATATCGTAACATTGGTGATCAGAAGTGGGATACAAGAATGGTTATGAAAGCATTGGATGACCTCTTGATACTCGAGTTAAGGCGGGAACTTAGAAAACAAGAGCTCAGTGATAAAGGAAGAAAGTCTGAGCTCGTGGACCGCCTCCGGACGTCATTGGAGAACAACGGGTTTGATCCGGAAGAGTATGAGTTCAAAGTAGAAAATGAATTGTTGAAGGCGCTGAATAAAATGGCGGAGGAAAACAGAGCAGCACAGCAAGAAAGGAAGAAATTTCTTGAACTCCTCAATGGTGACACAAACAATTGCGGAAACAAAAAAGACGGTCAAGATGAACCATCCAGGAATGTACAAGATGAACCATGCAAGGATGGTCATGGTGATGAACCTTGCAAAGATGTGCAAGATGAACCATGCAAAGATGTCCAAGATGAACCATGCAAAGATGTTCAAGATGAACCATGCAAAGATGGTCATGATGATGAGCCTGTCAATGACGGTCATGATGATGTGCCTGTCAAAGACGGTCATGATAATGAACCTTGCAAGGATGCTCAAGATGAACCATGCAAAGATGGTGTCAGTGATACAGTCGGTTTGGACGTCGAAAACAAAACTAAAGAAGATGAGAAGAATGTTGAAAACGAAATGCAAAATGATGAGGATGAAAGTGACGATGATGATTATAATAATGGCAATAACAACTATGGCTTTTACCCATACAGCGACGGTTCTGAAACGGAAGCCTCCATAACAGACGACGGCACCGAATATTCAGGGTCAGATTTTAGTGACGAATCTGACTCGGATGAAGCAGCTGAGGATTTAGAAACGGACGAAACTCCAATGGAGAAATACATCAAAGTTAACTTGACAAAAAAAGAAGACACTGATTTGAGAGACGATGGTGATAATTTGAAGAAAGATCCGCTGGACGATACGAAGTTGACACCGACGAAAGAGCCGAGTTTGAATGTGAAAAGAAAACGTTCGATTGTAGCTTGGAAGAAAACAAACATGACGGCGATGAACTTCTCCAAAACAACAATAGCAATGCAGCAAGCAAAAACTCTGAAAAAGATGAGCCAAGAACAGAGAACGGTACCGAGGGTTCTAAATCAGATGAATCCACAGAGGATTCTAGATCAGATAGACTAAGAGTCATTGTAAAATCAAATAACAGTCTGATGAAGGGATTTAATGGATTTATGGAAGGTGTTTTCGAAAAACCTTTTGAAGAGTTTCTTGAGAAAGATCTAAAAGATGTGAAGGAAGAAGAAAAAGCAGACAGTTCCGATAAACCGTGCAAAGATGTTCAGGACGAGGCATGCAAAAAAGGCTGTGATGAACCGTGCAGATATAGCGACGATGAGCCAAAGAAGGACTGGAATAAACTGCATCAAACGGTCAAGGGACTTGACCATGTTGTTTGCGAATTGCGGCCAAAACCACGAGTAAAGATCAAGGTATTTTGATGTTCGTGGCCGAGTCGCATTTCTCAAAAGCGACTATGCTGTTCGGGACGAACAGAATTAAGAAGGGAGTAATGATGTAAAATCACTGGTTTGACTATCAACTTCCTATTGATAAACCTTACATTTATTAGGGACATTAATTATTTATTATTATTATTAAGAGATTTGAAGATATAAAGAGCCTTAGCAAAGCTTCATTTATTATCTATATATATAAAAATGAATGTTTGTATGTATGTATGTATGTATGTATGTATGTATGTATGTATGTATGTATGTATGTATGTATGTATGTATGTATGTATGTATGTATGTATGTATGTATGTATGTATGTATGTATGTATGTATGTATCATACATACATACATACATACATGCATACATAATGTATGTATGCATGTATGTATATATGTATGTTCTTTATGCATTGCTACACCATTCATCCGATCGTAATGAAATTTTCACACAACCTTGAGAGTCAAGGGGAATCAAATATAGAGAAAAAAAATTGAAATCCGTCACAAAATGAGCGAAGCGGAGCGGGTGAGTGGGAACTATATACATATATATATACACATACATATACATACATAAATGAGCGAAAACGGGAACGGGAAGCCAACTGAGAGCGAAAGATAAAGCGGGAAAGGGATAGCGACCGAGAACGGGAAAACAACCGGGAGCGGGAAAGCGACCGGGAGCTGGAAAACGACCGAGAACGGGAAAGCGACCGGGAGCGGTAAAGCGACCGGGAACGCGACGGAAACGGGAAAGCGGAGAAGGAAACAGGAGCGAGAGAGACAAAAATTAGAAAAACCTCAAAAAACCCCGGGCAACGCCGGGTGCCCCCGCTAGTTTTCCAATAAAACTGCAAAACCATTCTATTGAGCCCGGTATACGATTTGGTGATATCGTAACAATATATATATACATATATATATATATATATATATATATATATATATATATATATATATATATATATATATATATATATATATATATATACATATATATATATATATATAATGTTTACCATAACTATGAATGCTTACGTAAATTTCCTTGCCTTTCTCAAGTGGCTAAACATTTCTCCGCCTCCAACAAATTCTAGGACCAGATACAAATAAGAATTATCCTTAAAACAAAAGACAACCAGTGAGGCAGAAAAATATTACAACAGAATATATTACAACTGCTAATAATAGAACAATTATATTTTCATTATAGAAAAAATTGTTTTACTAGAGCTCATACTTATTTTTAAATAATTTTTTTTTCAGCAATCAAGTCACAAAAACAAACCTTAAAAGAATATCTGAGATTTACAATAAATGGATAACTGACACAAGCTAAAATTTTCTTCTCGTTTAGTGTATGTTCCACTTGTTTCAGTTTCACAATCTACAAATTATGTCGTGTTGGTATAAGAACAACAGAAATATTGATCTAACTTATCAATAGCACCTTTTGTTTTTCAAGAACTTTTACTGCAAAATAGCTTTTCGAAATCTTATGCAGCATCAACATCACCCTTCCGAAGGAGCCAGTTCCTAATGTGCGTAGCTTGTCAAAGTCATCCACTTTTCCTGTAGACTGTAGTAAAAAGCTTTATTTGATTTGGTTGTTTAACTACAAAGCTAATCTAAATTAATTAGGCTAGAAGTATAATTTTTTTCAAAGAATAATTATTTTTAAAATAACATACGTAGATATTATATGAGTAAACAACTCAGAAAACATTAAGTAGACATTATATAAGTTATGGATATCTTGATATGTTATTTCAAGATATCCTTGTATAAGTAGACGAGCTATTAACAACCAAGGATATACACAACCTACTCTAGTAGGTCTATATTGATAAAACCAATTACGTCATAGTTACATAAAGATTTTTATAAGTATGCATAGAGTACTATAGCATAACATGGACTTACGCAAGGATATCTTGATATAACAACTGGATCCACAACCTACTCTAGTAGGCCTAATGTCATAATTATAAATAAATTGATGTAACGACTTACAAAAGCATCAGTAGTTATATCATACATCCAAAAATCTTGATGTAACTATGACGTAATTGGCTGATTTGTCTAGGCCTACTAGAGTAGGTTGTGGATCCTGTTGTTATATCAAGATATCCTTGACTTATGCCACCTTATTGTCTAACATTCAGTCATTTATTCATATGGAGCATGCAGCTCATTTAAGCATGGACGCAAGGGGTCATAGCATGTAAACAATAGGCGCTCAAGTTTTTTTCAAATAGAAGTTATTTAATCTGAGCTTAAGTTGATTGAATGCATTTTTGTGTATGAATGTATTAGATAATTAACTAAAAATACTACATTTTTCATTTTATTTAATACACAAACAAGGAGACATGAACATATTTAGAAATTGTATTTATTCAACTCCACGTTTAAAACTATTGAATTTAATATAGTTTATTTCGCATTATAAGAATTTAATTCGGCAGTTTTTCTAGAAAATGGGTTTTTTTCATAACAAGTTCTTTTTGTGACATTTTTTCTGATGTTATCGTTCATTTCTTTAATTAGGTTTTTAACCATCACGTTGAACATTCTTCCAGTAATTATTGACAAATGTTTTTTGAATGAATGGCCATCTTCACAAACTTGTCTCGAAATGTTATGGCTGTTTTGAGTATTTTCCATGACTTGAAGAAAGGCATGGACAAACACTTGCTGCTGCTGGGTCATGTCAAAGAAAACAATTTTTTGCATTTTCATTTTGCATGATTTCGTGGTAAAAATGTCACTGGGAGTACATAAGCCTCCCATGTTGATCTGGTCAAGAAATCTTGATTTTGCTAAAGTTTCTTCTTCTGTAATGTCGGTGTGTCATCTATTGCTTTGAAAAAAGCTTAGCATGCAGAACAACTTTTTATTCTTCACAAAGGCCAAATATATCTTTGAGACATGCTCTAAGAAATACAACTCGCCATTTGGCAGAAACAACTTTCTGAGCCAAATTTTCGACTTTTCGGTATAAAACTCGCTGTTCGAGACGACAGTTAGTCAAAAACATTTTCGTTAAACTTTTATTGTCAGACCGACGGACCGTTTCAGCTATGTTAGCCATCATCAGGGTCAAAAGTAAGTAGTGTTTAAGACCGGAATCATAAACTAATGAAATCACAGAGACTATAACATTTATACTATTGGAATACACCATACTATGGAATTTTGTTTTACTCATGTTCTTTTTGTTGAGCCTCGTATTCTTTTGATTTGATAGGTGGAGTGTTTACTCTTTAGAGAGTGTGCTAATTCTTTGATTATTTCGGTTCTTTCTGTTTGTTTACTTTTCTCGTTTGACTTTCGACCCTGATGTCGGTCTGACAATAAAAGTTTAACGGAAAAGTTTTTGACTAATTGTAGTCTCTCGAACAGCGAGTTTAATACCGGAAAGTCGAGAATTAGGCTCGAAAAGTTGTTTCTGCCAAATGGCGAGTTGTATTTCTTAGAGCATTTCTCAAAGATAAATTGATTGCACAGTTATATATATATATATATATATATATATATATATATATATATATATATATATATATATATATATATATATATATATATATATATATATATATATATATATATATATATATATATATATATATATATATATATATATATATATATATATATATATATATATATATATATATATATATATATATATATATATATATATAGATAAATATATATATATATAATTTAATCGTTTATTATAATAATACTTGCTTTTATTATTATTATTACTGTTACTATTGTTTTATCCTTTAATTAAACGCTTTTAATTATACTTATTTTATCCTCATAACTCCAGTTTATTTTATGTACGTTAATTTAATTACAGTGTCTAAATTTGATTATTTTTATTAATATCCTTCTATTAAGATCATTCCATGAGGATATTAGTTTATTTGTATATTAAGTTATTACATGATTTCTTATCTTTTGCCTCTTTTTACGCGATTGTATTATATCTGAAGATGGCGAAAGCCGAAACGGCCCGTAAGTCTGAAATAAAGAAAGTTTTAAATATTAATACTTTTCTTAATACGTGTTGCAGTAGACAAAAAACGTTGTTCCGAAATATTGATAGCGGTTAAATGGAGACTCATTTTTAATCGTGCTTGTCTTAAAGAAAATCTTATGCCATCTTACATTATTAATATATATATATATATATATATATATATATATATATATATATATATATATATATATATATATATATATATATATATATATGTGTATATATATATATATATATATATATTGCCATTTTTGGCAATAAAAAAGGCATACCATCATATACAGCAAACAGACTCCAACGCTGGGCCCTAACACTACTTGCTTATGATTTCAAAATTGAATACTGCAGAACCACGTCCTTTGGACAAGCTGACACACTTTAACGCCTTATAGGCCCACATAAAACATCTGAAGAAGACACATTGATAGCAACCATCAATCAAGATATAAAATCCTTGTACATCAATGCCGTCAAACAATTTTCAGTCTCAAATAAAAAAATCTGTGACGCAACAAAAACAGACAATCAGTTAAATCCCCTTCTCCAATATGTCAAAACAGGAAAATGGAACGAAAACAAAGCACTGAAAACAAACAAACACGAACTCTTAAAAAATGAAATAACAATACATGAAGACTGTTTATTCTTTGGTTCGCGAATCATCCCTCAGGTTTTGCAAAAACGAGTACTTCAAATGCTTCACAAAGGACACCCGGGCATTACTCGAATGAAGGTAATTGCTCGAGAACACGTTTATTGGAGCGGCATTGATAGAGACATAGAAAACTGGACACGCAGCTGTTCTTCATGTCAACAAGCAGCTAAATCACCCATAAAACACACTTTATGTTCATGGCCAAAAGAAACCAAACCCTGGAGTCGAATCCACATCTATTAAGCTGGACCGCTCCATGGAAAAATGTATCTCGTAGTAGTAGATGTATTCTCGAAATGGCCAGAAATAATAGAGATGACAAACAGTACCACATCCAGCACGATAAATGCAGTCCAGCGGATCTTTGCACAATTTGGATTGCCTGAAACAATTGTCAGTGATAACGGCACACAATCCCATCCTCGTCGCCAATAGTTATGATGTTTATTTGCCCAGAAACCAGGTATCGATTTCCAGAATGTAACTAGGTTTAGAGTAAATAATATCAGTTGAATTAACTATATGATAAGCCTTAATCTCATTACTATTTAACCGTGAAGTTATAATAAATATAAGATAAATCATTGATATTAATTTATATATATTCATACACACACATATATATATATATATATATATATATATATATATATATATATATATATATATATATATATATATATATATATATATATATATATATATATATATATATATATATATATATATATATATATATATATATATATATATATAACAATAACTCATCTGCGAACAAAGCATCCAGCGTAATTCAAAGAATATGGAGCAGGGCAAGAGCAAATTAAGAAACGATAATGCGAAAAGGAAGCAAATATGTCACCAAGTTTGAACATAAACAACACACCTTGGATGTTCTGTGTAGAAAGTTAAATTGTTTTAAGTTAGTCATCCGCGGCATCTTGCAATCACTAACAAAATTGCGGATATGATTAGCTGTAGGGGAAGATGTTGGATTTAATAACTTAATGCATGGACTCGAAGCTCGATAATCGTTGCCATCCAGAAAACATCTTTCGCGCACCTTAGTTCGGACATGTTTTTTCGTATACGGAATCGTTTGCAAGTTATGGTCGATGATGCAAGTTACATTAGTTCACCAGCGATGTCTGGACGAGCACAAACAATTTGGATGCTTTCCTCAGTTTGACTGGGCACTGGATAAACCCCGATTGGCATAGGATATCCGTTCTTCTACAACTTCAACCATTGGAAGGTAGGCCCACTGGAAAATTGATTTCGAATCAACTAAAATCCATGATTGCAGATTGGAATATCAATGGGGCAAAGAAAAGCGTTTTAGACAGAGACAATGGCACCAGTATGAAACTAGCAACTCGTCTTGCAAAATTAGACGACATGGGATGCTACATTCACATGATTCAACTAGTGGTGGTAGAAACATGTACATCTGTCTAGAAGCAAGCTATAATTAAACTTTAGATGTAACAAGATGAAAATTGAAATTTTAAAGCCAAAGGTTCATTCATTCATTTTGTTTTCGTTGACTCTTTTTTATAAAATGTATCCAAAGTACATCGTAATTTTAAAACATCCGTCCTTGGGATGGGCAAGACCACTAGTTATATAAGATAACACGTTCTTAAGTGCCCTCAATTCTTGTAATTGAGGTTTAAAATAATAGACAAAACTATACTTAAATGACGCTTCTGTCAAAAATTAGATCCAATCATTAAAACCTAAAAAATGTATTAAAATATTGTTGTAAAAGGTAATAAAGTAAAGATCATGAAACTTAGGGCGTCGCCACATGAAATATATACAGCTCAACACTCATTTATTGACTAGTTAAGAATGAAAGGCTGAGCCAAATGTAAGTTAGCTGTTTGCTCAAGAAAAATAATTACACAAACCTGGAATCAAACCTGGGTAATACGGATTCCAAGCCGGTCTCTAAACCACTGGACCAGCTTGTGTCACAAGATTAGTTGTTGTTTGTGTCATAACTTCTTAAGGATTGGTATTATATGTATTTATGTGGAAAATAACTTTCGTACAGGAAAACCGCTCCAATGGTAAACAAAATTAGCTAACTTTTCTGACATAGGTGATCATAACTAAACGCTATTTATCTACTCCTTAACCAGCGTTCTATTTAAACAACTGTTAAGAGGCGCTACTCATATATTGATTGAATCATACTGCAGAAAGAATGTTGTTCGTGAAACGAAATGCCTGAAAATGATTTTTAATACTAAATTTTATTAGATGTACCAAGTTTTGAAAACTCCGGAATTGTGTTTAAATTTTTAAAGATCGGAGTTCGGGTTTTAATTGTTTAAAACACCGGGTTCGGTCGGGTTTCTTTATTTCAAAATTTCGGGTTCGGTCTCGGGTAGCCATAAAAACCGGGTAGTACCGAACATCGGGTTCGGGTCGGGTACCCGTGACATCCCTATTAGACATCTATGTTGACAACTCAGAAAACATTAGAAGCCTATTGTAGTAAGTTGTTACAGGTGAGCGCTCCTTAGCTAGTAGAGCTCGCGCTAGCTAGTGGCAACCTTTGCCCCTTTTCACCTTGCGCGACTTCTTCGTTGTTCTCGTCGTTCTCGTTGTCCGCCATTATTTACGAGTTAAGCCTAGAGTTCGAACCTTGTTTTATTTCCTTTCAACATTGTCGGCTCTTACAGAATTGTTTATTTTAGTTGTTGGTTCTGTTTAATAAAACTTTTAAAACGACCTCAAAGTCTCTTGATAAAGAAAGCATGGTCTTGGCGACCATAATTGGTGACCCCGACGTTTCAAACACAACGAGTGAGTGAGTGAGTAAGCGAGTGAGTGAGTGAGTGAGTGAGTGAGTGAGTGAGTGAGTGAGTAAGTGATTGAGTGAGTGAGTGAGTGAGTGAGTGAGTGAGTGAGTGAGTGAGTGAGTGAGTGAGTGAGTGAGTGAGTGAGTGAATGTGTGAGTGAGTGAGTGTGAGTGAGTGAGTGAGTGAGTGAGTGAGTGAGTGAGTGAGTAAGTGAGTGAGTGAGTGAGTGAGTGTGAGTGAGGCTGGGACATTATATAAGTAGATTCTGTTGCTCTATCTATTATTGGTAATTTTTTTTATTTTACAATACAATTTATCAAACTTCCAATTGCTCTAAAACGTCAACGTCCTTTTTTAACAGCAAAAAAATCCACTAGATTAGCTCAACACCAGTTTTTTTTATAATACAAATCAACTAATAAACTAGCAAATCTAACGGTAGGAGTTTGATCCCACTTTTTCAAAAATTCCATTTTGCTACTGTTTAGAATTTCCTGTACTAAAGTATAAGTATCATTTTAGTTTAAACATGTGGTTTAAACAATTAACAGCTATCACGACATTATCAAAACATAAGATGGAAAACCTTCAACTTACTTGCTTCAACTTCTGCTTCTTTTGTTCCCTTTAAACAAAATAAAAAAATTAAATATAATTAATAAAATATAATTGGCCCATTTTATCGATTCATAAAAAAATAATTTATTTTAGCGCTACAAAAAAGTCATAAATTGAAATATTAGCCTTAAAACTTTTTTTAAGCGTCTAAAAATAAATTGGATAGAATAGATACAAATTACTGCCTTTAAGCCCAGTACACACTGACCAGTTTTCGCTTGTACCAGTCGTTCGGCACCAGAATCTGGAGTGTGTCACGAAAACCGCGTCCAGAAGTTATGTTAATTTATGCACGTCCAGATTCTGGTGCTAGATTTTGCCGGCCGATGCATGTTCTATTTCTCTCCAGAACTGGTTAAGAAACTCACGCTCTGATTGGATGATTGGTTTGTTTACTCTTATTTTAATAAATAGAAGTTACGATGGAGTGGACTTGAATTGATCAGACTGCTTGACCTCTTTATGACAAAATATTGAAGCCACAATAAAAATGATTACATAAAAATACTTGTACGATGTTTTCTGAGCTAAGAAAGTCTATTTAAACGAGTTCAGACAGTTGATTTTCTTTGTGAAGAACTATAAACTATTAAAAAAAAAGTTTATTTTTTTGAAAGTCTATTTAAACGAGTTATATACACCACCACACATTGTTTTATTACTTTTTACAAAATTTTTGATGTAAAAATTAAAACATAGACAGAACCTTTCGAGTTACACAATTTCTTGTAAAACCCTTTAAAGCGCTATCTAAACCATAGCGTGCGATTTTTTTGCTTACAACTTGCCGGGAGGTCACCGGCAGTGCATAACTCATTTGCTTACAAAAACAACCGGCTAAGTGTGACATGTGCTCTGGTACCAAAATAAATTATCATAATCCATGCACCAGTTCTGGCAAACAGGAGCTGGTTGAAAAAACCGGTCAGTGTGTATGCACCTTGAAAATTAAAAGATAGACAGAACCTTTCGAGTTACACAATTTCTCTTAAAACCCTTTAAAGCGCTATCTAAACCATAGCGGGCGGTCACCGGCAGTGCATAACTCATTTGTTTACAAAAACAACCGGCTAAGTGTGACATGTGCTCTGGTACCAAAATAAATTATCATAATCCATGCACCAGTTCTGGCAAACAGGAGCTGGTTGAAAAAACCGGTCAGTGTGTATGCACCTTGAAAATTAAAAGACAGACAGAACCTTTCGAGTTACACAATTTCTCTTAAAACCCTTTAAAGCGCTATTTAAGCCATAGCGGGCGGTCACCGGCAGTGCATAACTCATTTGTTTACCAAAACAACTGGCTAAGTGTGACATGTGCTCTGGTACCAAAATAAATTATCATAATCTATGCACCAGTTCTGGCAAACAGGAGCTGGTTAAAAAAACCGGTCAGTGTGTATGCACCTTTAGAATGTGAACGAAATGCAGTGGAGCATCATAAACCCTAATTTTCAAACCCAGCTTAACCAAAACACTGCCATTAGACCAATTTATAAAAATTAAAACACCCAGCTTACCAAAATCCTGCCAATTAGAAAGTATTTAGAAAAAAACCCAAAAATTGCCTAACAATTTCTACAAGTTCTTAGCTCACACCACTGATCTCTGTATACAACTGATTTTTTCTTAATAGTTTATATTCCTTTACACTAATTGCTTTAAGACTGAAATGGCTGTATCTAGGGAGCACATAAGTACTTCCTGTCGTGGATCATAATTTTATCCTTATTATTTTTCCATCCTCCTGACTTGAGACTGGCTTGCAAAAGCAAAGCGGATTTGTATATAACTGAATCGAGCTTAGCTTATTATATATTTATTTTTCTTTATTTATTTATAACGTTCTCAAATAGCAGGGCCAACGGCCACTTACACCATTTGAATGGCAATATAAACAGAAAAAGAGTAATTGAGCGTTCGAAACAAAACGAAATCAAAAATGAATCAAGAAAAAAAACGCAAAAGTAATGGCTTAGTTCAACCATGGAGTATAAAGAAGGAGAGCACTCTCCTGTGAGTTTTGTGAAACTATCATGAAGATTCTCGCTTGACAAGGAATGCATACTATATAGCTGACCACAATCTCATTTTTACATTGAAAAAACTTTATTTTGACAAGAACTTAACATTGTACAAAAATCAGCAAATAACAAAGCATTTATTAACATCTTCATTTATTTATTTAAAATATAACATAAAAATTTACAGTATACAATAAACTATCTCTTTACATTTTTGACATTTTGACATCCTCACACATTTCTTGATTTTTAAGCTTACTTAAGCAGTTTAACAAATAATCATAAGTGATATTTGTAGTGAAAGTGATGCGGTGTTCGTCGCAGCCAACCGGAGACAATTCTTCAGCTGTAATAAAGTAAAGGACATTCTCGAAAGCATCGTTCACGATAAACTTGCCTCGTTGAACCGCTAATTGTATAACGTCCTCCTCAACCTGTTTAATTAAGCTAAACATGTTGGTAGAAGCAAATGTAAGTCTTCCTTTGTTCTTCAGATTATTGAAATAATTGGCAGTAAAATTGAAAGAGCAACTTTGGGTCGACGTCTACTGATGCAACGCACTCCGAGCAGCTATGATTATGTCGGGTGGATGCGATCCGCATCTTCCTCACCATGTACGCCGTCATGTAATAGATGATTGCATTAAGTACAAAGGATTCACTGCAATAATATTTGTCGTCATCTTCCATGGCTTTTCTGAGACCTTCTCTCAATAACTTTATCATTTCTTCTTTGGCTTCATCTCGTTTTTTTACCATTTCATTTTTTTCAGTTTTCAGCATATTTTTATATGATGCCAGAAGCTCAGGCATTTCTTCATTATCAACATTGCTACCTCACAACACATGACGGGTTTGGTAGTACATTGACAAAAGTCGGTTGAGCTGGAGAAATAACGTCAAAGTAGAGCTGTCACTGTCACCTCCGGAAGTCCAGATGATGCCAAAATATCACTGTAAAACAGAGATCATTAGTGAAGAACATATTTTATGTATGAATGAAAACAGCGAACATACTTCTAAACAATTCTATATCGTTTTTCCTTGTTGCCATATCCACTAGTACATCCAACTATCTAGCATTTGACCATGTTTACGGCTTTAAATAACCAAAATAATTAGAAAAATAACTAAAACGGATGACAAATATGTTATCACATCAACAGAAGTAATAATTACCTAAAATGTTGACAGTTAATCTACTAAAAAGCTCACGATCGTCGACGAACTATTTACTTCACAGCTGAAACGCAATCAAAACAATGAAAGTTTATGGCCACCACTGTTTTTAGCGCAGCCAAGCGACTATCTTTACTGACTGTTTCACGAAATCTATGTTTTTATATAGGACGAGTGCTCTCCTCCTTTATACTCCATGGTTCAACTTTTAAGCACACAACAAAAGCGAGGAGCAACGACAACACAAACAGGCAAATCAGATGAATTATCATCGACATAATTTCCTATGTATGTATGTATGTATGTATGTATGTATGTATGTATGTATGTATGTATGTATGTATGTTTGTATGTATGTACGTACGTACGTATGTATGTATGTATGTATGTGTGTATGTATGTATGTTTTTATGTATGTATGTTAACAATTTCGCATAACGCGGCGGCCGCGGTGGTCAGCAGTCAGTCGCTGCTAAAATTAGTTCGAGCAGGCGTGTAATAAACGTTATTACGCAATTGTACACCGTCAGCTCTAAACATCAAAAGAGGTGGTGCTTCAATCGAAAAATAATATAAAATGATATTTGAAAAACATCCGTAATTTTTGACGGGCTATCTCTGGTGCTAAAAGATTGTTGCAGCCACTAAGCCGCCATTTTACCACTTCCATTGAAAATTACGGCCGTAGTATTTACGTCAGTTATTGCATGATCAACAGAAAACAAAAGTTGAAATCAAAATTCAAGGTTTCTGAAAAAAGTTAAATTATTATTAAATCAAGAATTTTAAGCACCTCTGTCGTCACTTTTATACTAGAAGTCAACTAAATTATTGTGCAACCTAGATTGTTAAAAACACGATTTGACAACACCTACATTGAGTTTTTTAACATTAAATTATTTGATTAAATGTACTAGATACACATTGCACGCATGCATTTTTATTTTTGTTTCTTTCTATTTTTATAAAATCAAATCATTGTGTAGAATTTAAAGATGTTTTTATAAAAAAAACAATTTGCTATTTAGGTTTAATAATATAGTGAAATGATAAACAATATCAAATAACAAAATAAACAAATAAAAGTTAATTTAAAACAAGATAAAAAATAATTAGTAAAAAATGCTTTTATTTCCTTCTTTATATAAGTCAACGAACTAAAATTTTTGAATCTAAAACAACCGTTACGCTCAATCTTGTACATTGTTTATTTCTTTCATATGAAATCAAAGTTCATAAATTTAACTCGATGTATGGATTAGTTGTGATCTAACCCTAACCCTAACAGACAACTTTAGAAAAAATAGGTACAGTTCTAAGTAAGATGTAAGTTCAAATGTTCACGTTTCTAGGATGAGGCGTTTTGCTCGGCGTTGATTACACAGGTCAACAAAAAAATAGAAATTGAAAGCTGTTTTGGTTTTGTTGAATGATTTTTATATTTTTGGGTGTGCTAATTCCGGAAATAACTTTCATTTTTTTCCAGAACGTCAGTTTTTTTTGCAAAACGCTCTTGAATTTGCAAAAAAGTCGTTCTTAGGGGTATTTAGGAATCATATACAAAATTGTACAAAAATGCTGTTTGACTGATTTCCATGTATATAATTGTGCTGAAAACGAAATACTCAAAAAATTTTAGACAGTCAGGTTTTTGTTTAAACGCAAAATTTTAAAATGGAAAAAACGTTTTTTGGGCTATCTTCGAGTCATAAACAAGTAAAGATAAAAAATAAAAAAAAAAGCTTTTATTAGTCTCTTTATCTGAGTCAACGAACTAAAATTATTGAATCTAAAAAAACCGTTACACTCAATCTTGTTAATTATTTTGGACCTCTAACGACTTATAAACATCCGTACTGTTTAATTATTTTGGACCTCTGGCAACGTATACATAAACAACTTATTACAGTCGCTATATGGCAGGAATTAATTTGATTTGATTAATTTTAATTGATTTAAGGCCTAATTCATGTCGGAAACATTCAATTCATGTATTGTCACTAGAATAAAGCTTTCCTGAAAGTTTTAGAGCTCTAGGTGGTCGAAAAGTGGGCGAATTTTCGTTTCTAAGATTTGATCACCACATACAAACAAACAAACAAACAGAGAGACGAGTGAAGTTAAATAAAAGCATTTAAAGATAGGTACAGATTCATTTATAAATGCGTAAAAAAATTTGTTTTTACCAATGCTTTTATTAACTCGTCGTCTCTGTTTCTCTGTCTGTCTGTTTCTCTGTCTGTCTGTTTCTCTGTCTGTTTCAAATCTTGCAATCAATTTTTGAGTCACTTCCTGATGATAGATTTTTTTAAAATTTTGCATGCATGCTCAAAATAGAAGACAATGCAATATTCAATTATTAGTTTTACAATAAGTCAATTAATTTAGTTAATTTTAATTAATTTCGATATTTTGATATAATTAAGATATTTCGACTTTAATATAAAATAAAAGAGTAATATAAGAAAAAATTGATTGCAAATTGATTGCAAAATTTGTGTTTTAATTACATATAAGAGCATTGGTTTTAAAAATTCGTTTTTAATTTACTTGTTTCTTACCTAAACACATTCCTTTTTCCCAGTGAGTCTTCTTTTGGTACATTTCCGGTTGTTGGAAGTATTTGGAAGGTTTCTCTAAAGCGTCCTTCCAGATGACTCCAACAAACGGAAATGTACCAAAAGGAGTCTCACTGGGGAAAAAATGTGTTCAGTGCCTACTAATTATTGTATTTTAGATTAAAAAAAACAAGTTTTGTTAAGCAATTATGAATATAATTGTACTTATTTTTTTCTGACTCGAAGATAACCCCCCCCCCAAAATACCTTTTTCCTTTTAAAAGTTTGCGTTTAAAAAAAACCTGACGGTCTAAATATTCTGAAAATTTGTATCGTTTTTAGCACGACTAAATACTTAGAAATCAATCAAAAACATCCAGACAGCGTTTATGGAAAAATGTGTATATGACTCCAAAATACCGCTGAAAACGATTTTTTTGCAAAATCAAGTGCGTTTTGCAAAAAAAACTGAAGTTCTGGATTTTTTAGTATTTGTTTTGTTTTCAGCACAACAAAATACATAGAAATCAGTTGAAAACATCCAGACAGGTTTTTTGTTGTTGACCTGTGTTATCAGTCAGTCAGGACCAGTGATGTTCAAGTACGTAAACCCGTTTTAGACCATCGTACGTTTTACGAACACACTTATTCTTGGCGTTGCATAAAATTAAGCTGTAATTTTTTTTCTGTTAAAAGTTTTTTTTATATTAAGAAAGCTTCAATATATTGTATAAAATTTTTAAATAATTTTTTTATTTGTATTAAGTAGTTTAATCTGGGTTAGAATATGAGCATTTTCAAGGTTTTCTGGATGTAATTTAAAAAAAAATTAATTATTGGTTTTATTTTTTATCCGACCATAGGTATCAAATTCTTTTTTTTTATTATTATAGTTTATAGTCTTTTACATCAAGTTCTTTGATGTTACCTAACAAATAGCAGTGATGACGAGTACTTAAGTACATGTACTTAAGTACGTACTTAAGTACATGTACTTAAGTACGTACTTAAGTACAATAGGTGTACTTGAAATAAGTGTTTATGTAACAGATTCTATAATCGAACATTTTCTGTTGTCGAAGTTATGCTTTGTCATTCTAGTTTTTACATTAGTGTTTTTTACAAGATGGTCGATATATTGTAACGTACCTATAACTGCAAAGTTAGTCAAGTTTTTCCTTTAGTTGTGAGGACTAATTTCAGTAAAATAGTTTCTGACAATGTAGATTATATAAAAGCTCTTTGCAGTCTTTGCAAGGCTAAAAAGAATGCCATTCGCGGTCAATACAAAGCTCTTTCGAATTTCACCAAGCATATTCAAGTACGTTAGGAATGAGAATTTTGATAATTTGTAGGCTAAGAACTTTAAATTTTTTATTATTTGGTTTTGCCTGGAAATGTTGATAGCCCTAGTTCAGAAAACCATGTTGTGACTTATAATGGGAACAATTTTGTAAAAGTATTTAAAGAGTATGCTGAATCAAGCATATTAGACTTGGAGCCATCAGAGAGCAAAGACAGTGATCCTGGGACATCGAAGACGAGACTAGTCATCTACCAATATCACACTGTGTCACACCCATACTTTAAGGTTTGCTGGCTGCCATTATCACATTGTAAGATGGCTGAAAAACTGTTCGTAGTTGAATTCAATCGTATGAATGAAACAAATACTTTTATGAACCAGGTTCAGAAAGTAATGATTCAAGTCAAAAAGACATGTTGGTGATGTTTCTTAATAAATACTTGGTTTTATGCTGATCAATAAAAATGTTCAAGGTACTTGAGTACTTGTACTTAAGTACAATTTGAAAAACTGTACTTGTACTTGAGTACTTGTACTTAGTACAATTTGGAAAACTGTACTTGTACTTAAGTACAAGATAAATAATGTACTTAAAGTACATTTAACACAGAATACTTAGTACTTATACTTAAGTACAAGATAAATAATGTACTTAAAGTACATTTAACACAGAGTACTTAGTACTTATACTTAAGTACATTTTCTGAGTACTTACGTCAACACTGACAAATAGTATACATTTAAATGGCGCTGTTTAGTTACTCTTGGCCTTTTGTTATTGATAGTGCTGTTGTGATCGTTGAATAATTATAACTAGCGGGGGCGCCCGGCGTTGCCCGGGGTTTTTAGAAGTTTTTCTAATGTTTGTCTCTCTCGCTCCCGTTTCCTTCTCCGCTTTCCCGTTCCCGTCGCGTTTCCGGTCGCTTTCCCGCTTTCGGTCGTTTTCCAGCTCCCGGTCGCTTTCCCGCTCCCGGTTGCTTTCCCGTTCTTGGTCGCTTTCCCTTTCCCGCTCTATCTTTCGCTCTCAGTTGGCTTTCCGTTCCCGTTTTCGCTCATTTATGTATGTGTATGTATATGTATGTATGTATGTATATATATATATATATATATATATATATATATATATATATATATATATATATATATATATATATATGTATGTATATAGTTCCCGCTCGCTCACCCGCTCCGCTCAGCTTATTTTGTGACGGATTTCAATTATTTTCTCTATATTTGATTCCCCTTGACTTTCAAAGTTGTGTGAAAATTTCATTACGATCGGATGAATGGTGTAGCAATGCATAAAGGACATACATACAAACATTCATTTTTATATATATATAGATTGTAATTGTACATTCCTTACAGCGAAAGTTTTCAGTCCATGCTTAAATAACGTTAAACTTAGTATTTCATCTCTCACGCTATCAGGCAGGTTGTTCTAGAAGGCTCGTCTTGCTATTAAAAAGACTCTTGGTCCAAACCTTTAAGTGCTTATTCGAGAAATAATTAATCTGCCTCGGGTTGTCGAACAAAGACGTTGGAGAGCAGGAACATCGGAATTCAGTTATAGCATTTCTTTGAGGTATGCAGGAGCATTGCCACACAGACACTAGTAAACAAGGAAGTCCAACTTGAATGTAATTCTTAAATGAACCGACAGTCAGTGAAATCGGTCTCGAATATAAGCGTCTTTGTCTTTTGATGACAAGACGGGCCCGCTACTTCGACTTCAACCAACAGGCAGTTACAGTAAGTAAGCTTCCTAGTGATAAATACGTGTACAGGAGCTGAACATGCCTTATCAGAAAGAGAACGACGGACGGATCGCAGTTGTCGAAACTGAAGAAATGATGACTGGCAGATGCGTTGTATTTGGGTTTTCAAGGTTAGTTGGGGCTTGAGGTGTCCTCCAAAATTGCAAACGCTAGACTGAAATGTGTCAAGAAATTGAAGCTTCTAGTTTTTTGAGCAAGCAGTCTAGGCTTGAAAATTCAGTTGATGAAGAAATTAATCCTTATCTTGGTGCCTGAAAAAATTAACAATTAATCAAACTGGAATAAGTTTCTGGACAGCCTCGGAGACTGCATATCCTCTATTAGTTGCCTTCGGTAAAGACCTAATCTCTGCACCTGCTTCAGAAGCATATGTGGAGTGCGTCTTCTCAGTTTGCAGTGATATGACTGTATGGAAAAGGAACAGTTTCTCTAAGAACCAATAGACTTGTGTTTTTTACCATTTTCAGCCTGTTCATAAAACCTACAGTTAACTGTAACTTTAACTTGAAAATAAATAACTGTAATAGTAACTGAAAAATGTTTGTAGAAAAATAACTTTAACTGACAACTGAAAAATTTTTTAACCTTGGTTGTAACTGTAACTGAAAAGTTGTAACTGAAATATCACAGGTGAAGACATGCTCTTATATATATATATATATATATATATATATATATATATATATATATATATATATATATATATATATATATATATATATATATATATATATATATATATATATATATATATATATATATATATATATATATATATATATATATATATATATATATATATATATATATATATATATATATACAAACAGACAAAAAAGTGACCTAATAAAAACGTTGTAAAAAAACAAGCTACTTACCCTGCTATCACTTCCGGCCACTAAACTTTCTGGTGATCTGGTTTCAGGCATATTCGTATTCTCTACTAAGCTGCTATTCTGACAAAAATTTTAACATTTGACAATTTTTGTAAAAGATGTTTAGTGAACAATAAAAATTTTCAACAATTTTTTAAACGATTATTGAACTATTAGAAATAGCCCATCAAAAATGACAAATTTTGTAAATTATCGCTTTATATATAATTTTGCAATTGAAGCGCCACCATTTTTCTACAATGCTTTTATTAACTCGTCGTCTCTGTTTGTTTCTCTGTCTGTTTCAAATCTAGCAATCAATTTTTGAGTCACTTCCTGATGATAGATTTTTTTCAAATTTTGCATACATGCTCAAAATAGAAGATAATGCAATATTCAATTATTATTTTTACAATAAGTCAATTAATTTAGTTAATTTTAATTAAACAGTCTACAAGAAACCGCAAATTGAATAAAATTTGTCTCATGGGAAGCTAGCTGAGTTGTTTATTTAACATGATGTGGTACTCTGGAAGTTTGCCAAGGGAATTGTGAAGAAGTGAAGAGTAATATAAGAAAAAATTGATAGCAAAATTTGTGTTTTAATTACATATAAAAGCATTGGGTTTTAAAAATTCGTTTTTAATTTACTTGTTATCTTTAGGACTGATAGTGTACAACATAGATATTTATAAGAATCTATATATCTATGGTGTACTACATTTAGCTTTGTCCTGTAGCCCCAGCGGTGCGGACCTGCACTCTACTCCAAGTCATGACATCGGCGCGCCGGTGTCAGGGGAGGCCAACCTGCACTCCACCCCGGGTCATAACGTCGAGGCACCGGTGTAAACGTCGACGAATATGCTTTCTAGCGATTCGTAACGTTAAAGCTTGAAGTTATTTATAACACAATATTTCTCGAATTATCTTTAACTTTAATATTCTTTGTTGAATATAACTTTTACTTGACTCAAATCTGAAATATCTCACTTGTAGAATTTAGCACAGTTCTATCAAATCTTTTGATAAATAAAATTTTTTTGTCAAGATAAGATGACTCAAAACCAAAACAACGAAAAAAAAGAACGCGTCAGCGTTTCTGATTTCATCGTCACTCCCTTGACGACTAAGACAGTCAGCACCGATGTTTTCCTTGCCTTTGATGTAATTTACTTTAATCCTATTCTCAATCTCTATCTCTCTTCGTGTTGTGTCACTAGGGCGGGCGTCTCCGAAGATTGTCGAATTCAACTTTTCATCTTTCCCCACCCTCCATGTTGGCCTCTAGGCAGAAGATTGAGCCTTTGTCTTTCTTTTGGCGGATTCAATGCTTGGACTTTTGGCTCAACTTTTTGTTTCAACTTTGAAGAGTCACACGTGTTCCTTTTTCTGCTTTGATACAAATCCGAGTTAGCAAACATTTTCCTATGATTTGCCCAAATATTTCTCTGTTTGTTGTCGTAGTCAGGAGTAGGTTTCTGTGGTTGCCGACCAATACGTTTCCCTACAGCCATTGCATTTGAAATTCCTTCAACATTTCCCAGCACCAGATCGCAAAGTAAGTTTTTCATGCACACAACCTCTCTGGTTCCTCTGAACCAGTCTGTTTTGAGTTTCACTATTGCTGTTGGAACCACACGTACTGTGCCGTCGATCAAAACACATGGTCTTGTTTTTCCGGTCATCTGACGTGGATGCACTAATGATTCTTTTACCATAATCGCTGTACAGCCAGTGTCCCTCAAAACCTTTACAGGCTTCTTATTCACAAAACCTCTGGTAAACTTAAGTCTTCCTCCTGAATGAAAACAGCCATCCGCTATGACGGGTGAAACGCAGCCACACTTAAATTTGACCTCGTCCATTTTACCTTCGAGGACCATGGCTGCACATGCATTAACTATTCCAGAATCTTTGCATGGTGGTGTCATGGTGGCCTCTCTACGTGCTTGGCACATGATTGGACTTGCCTGAGTGCCTTGTCTGCAGTCCTTCGCCAAATGTCCAACTTGATGACAATTGTAACAACGGGGTCCAACCATTCCCGAGTCACTGTTAGTCGTAGAATGAACCGTACTCAATTTCTTTTTTTTTCTTGGACAGGGTAATATTTCCCCGGATGAGCCTGGTTGTATTTATCAAACCAACGACTCAAAACGTTAACATCGTGGGCCTCCTTTTCTAATAGGTACTCGACCATCTCAGGTGGACATTTCCTAAAAAATTGTTCCCTCATAATCAAAAAATGGAAATCTTCTTCACCTGCAAGATCTACCCACCGCTTGAGATAGCTGTTTGGCCTCATCAAGTATTGTTCCCATGTTTCTTCTGAATTTAGTTTTTCTCCTCGGAATTTCAACCGAAAATCTTCTGCTGATTTACCAAAACGACACAACAGTGCCTCTTTGACCATTTCGTAATCTGTCATTTGGTGGCTATCCAATTGTCCAAAAACATCCAAAGTTTTGGAACTTAATAGTGATCCCGGAGGTATTCCCCAACCCTTTTTCGGGTGATTTACCGTGGCCAATGCCTCAAAACGGAGCAGAAACGCGTCCACGTCGTTACTTTCCGAGAACTTTGGATATGGAATCTTTGTTACCTCAACCGTCGGCATTGGCTCTTTTTTCGTTTGTGACTCCAATTCCAGTTTCTTCAATTCATGCTCTCGTTGTTCGCGCTCACGCAGAAGTTGAAATTCACGTTCTCGTTCCCGCATTTCCCGCATTTCCCGCTGAGTCTTTTTCTCTTCCCACTCCTGCTGAGCCTTTTTTCATCCCGCTCCTGCTGAGCCTTTTTTTCTTCCCGCTCCTCCATTCTCTTAACTCTTTCTTCATCCTTCAATACTTTGACTAATGTCTTCAATTCTTCTCCAGAATAGCCCAGAGCCTGTCCCATCGCAATGAATTTTTCTGTGTCAGACATTTGTTTAGGAGAACAAAAATCGGTCACTTGTGATCAAAAAACTATCAAAAAAAATATATTTACGAAGAAAATATGCGTAAATATGTCGTGGTCACCAATGTAAACGTAGACGAATATACTTTCTAGCGATTCGTAACGTTAAAGCTTAAAGTTATTTATAACACAATATTTCTCGAATTATCTTTAACTTTAATATTCTTTGTTGAATAAAACTTTTAGTTGACTCAAATCTGAAATATTTCACTTTGTAGAATTTAGCACAGTTCTATCAAATTTTTTGATAAATACCATTTCTTTTGCCAAGATGACTCAAAACCAAAACAACGTTTATTTTTTCAATTAATACAATCTGAAATCCTTCCATAGGAAAAAGCTAAATAACAACTATATATATATATATATATATATATATATATATATATATATATATATATATATATATATATATATATATATATATATATATATATATATATATATATATAGAACAAGTATCACTGACCCGTTGCAACAAAGTCACGTGGTGTACCATTTCAAATGTTCTATTCCACATTGTAAGGTGGATACATACATTGGTCACACTACCACTACGTTGTCAAGGAGACTCACGATGCATCTCCAGTTTGGGAGTATTCTTAATCATTATGAATGTATTCATTTGAAAAAGCTAACACGAAAAGAACTTGAAGAAGATGTTTCGATTTTAACAAGTGAATCCGACTCTTTCCGGCTGAAAATTAAAGAGGCTCTCTATATCTTATTAATGAGACCCGCAATTAATAAACAATTTGATAAATTTCCACAGATTCTCCACTTATTCGGTGTCAAAGAAAGCAATATGCATCGGTTACCCTGTATTCCTTCTAATGACGAGGATAACATAAATGATGATACTTCCGACTCGTCCTCTGACACAAATACTTTGGCTGTTGAGGCTGCTCCTGACAAATCTCATTGTAATGTATCTGAGGAAATTCTTGTCTCTTCTAATATAACACAGCGAAAGCGCAAAAATTGATTTCCAATAGTATAAATTTTATATTCTTTTGATTTGATAGGTAGAGTGTTTTTTCGTTTTTTCTTTTGTTAGTGTGCTAATTCTTTGAAAATTTCGGTTCTTTCTGTTTGTTTACTTTTCTCGTTTTACTTTTGACCCTGAGGATGGCTGACATAACTGAAACGGTCCGTCGGTCTGACAATAAAAGTTTAATGGAAAAGTTTTTGGCTAATTGTAGTCTCGAACAGAGAGTTTTGTGCCGAAAGGTCGAGAATTTGGCTCGAAAAGTTGTTTCTGCCAAATGGCGAGTTGTGTTTCTTGGAGCGTGTCTCAAAGATAAATTGATTCCACAGTTTATTCGCAATATATATATATATATATATATATATACATATATATTTATATAAATGACTATTGCTTAAACATAACCAATCACTATAAAATGCATAAATAATAAAATAAAATAAACAAATATCACAAAAATACGTAAGATGAGCCATCTTCATCTTACAACCGGTATCCGGCAAAGTTAATAAAAAAACTACGTCCGGTGATGACAGCAGATCCGTGCGTGCAAACCGCGCGTCCGCATTCCCTCATTTAACTAACTGCGGCAACATAACTTTACGTAGACAAAAGTGAATAGCCGCATTTTATTCAGTTTTATACCTTTAAACTTTTATTTCAGTCGTAACGTCGTAACCTATTACTCTCGAGAGCCTTTCATTCCGGTTTTATATTTTTACACACTTTTAGTTAACTTGACTTCTCTGTCTGTCTGTTGTCAAATTTTGCAATCGATTTTAAACTAACTTCCCAATGAGCTAGAAGCTTTCAAATTTAAACATACCTCCGAACTGATTAACAAAGCATTCTATAAAATTTTCGGATCGATTGGACAAAATTTAATTAAATAATTATTTGTGTAATTTTCGTCGAACTTCAAAACAACTATTGTCTATGCTAATATGCTTGTTGTCTATGTAACAGAATGTGGCTTACATAACGATTATATAAAAGCGTGTTTTTAAAAAACTTTGTTGTTTGATTCACTTGTTATATTTTTAATCTTTCGTGTCGGCCATCGCTTCGCTGGCCACAACGTACACATCTACTTCTTGGCTTGCTACATGTTTATTGTTTGCTGGTCGCTCTATATATATATATATATATATATATATATATATATATATATATATATATATATATATATATATATATATATATATATATATATATATATATACATATATATATATATATATATATATATATATATATATATATATATAGTGTTGGGGAGTAATGCGTTACAACAAGTAACGCGTTACTGTAATAGTATTACTTTTTTCAGTAACTTGTAATAGTAACGATTACTTTTATTTTAAAGTAATATGTAATAGTAACGATTACTTTTATTTTAAATTAATATGTAATAGTAATATATTACTTTTTTTGAGTAATTTTAACGAAATTTACGTTATTTTTTTCGTTACATATTTAAAATAAATCATTTGACATTTCGTTGTCGAGTTTGGCTATATATAACCCCCCAAATTACTTCTGCTACTAAATCCTGCTACTTTCATCTTCGCCGTATTAAGCAGCTTCGTCCACTTCTGGATGATCCTTCGCTGCAACTTCTAGTCTCTTCTCTTGTCCTGTCTCGAATTGACTACTGCAATTCTCTATACTATGGTCTTCCTGACACTACCCTCTATCCTCTCTCTAAAGCCTTCAACTCGGCTGCTCGCTTAGTTTCTCGCACCTCCTACTCCTCTCACATCTCTCCATCTCTTGTTCTTCTCCATTGGCTTCCTCTCAGATATAGGGTGATTTTTAAAATATGTTTAATAATGTACAAAATAAAAAATTGCCTTTCTCCTCTCTACTTAACTAATTTAATACATATCCCTCCTAAGTCTGGTCTTCGTTCTTCTTCTCGTAATCACTCTCGCATCTTCACTATTAAGCATTCTTTTGCTAAACGCTCTTTCTCCTACTCTGGCCCCTATCTCTGGAACTCTCTTCCTTCTTCTCTTACTAACTCTACTTCTCTCACAGTTTTCCGTCGTGGACTTAAAACATATCTGTTTACCAAGTTCACGACCGAGCGCTATTGAACACTGCGGAAATAGCGCTATAGAAATAATTGATTGATTGATTGATTGATTGATATGTTAGATATCTATGCAAACTAGAAACCCGTTTAGCTAAGCTGCCTTTGTTTTCTTTACCGCAATCGCAGCTACTTGGGAGTTACGAGCCACTGGATTGACCCAGCACCGCTATCCAGGGACGTCAATTAGGAGAGCCCTCGGCACTAAGGTGGGCCCCACGCAGTTAAGTGGGTCCCGTCACTAAAATGGGCCCTACGCTCTTAAGTAGGCCCCTGCCCTTAAGTGGTTCCACCACGCTTAAGTGGGCCCCCGGCACTCAAGTGGGCCTTTCCTGATTTTTAAGTGGCTTTTCCTAGACTTTTCAGTGGGCCCCACGAACTTAAGGAGGCACTCGGCACTAAAATTGGCCCCACTCATCTAAGGGAGCCCCTGGCATTGAAGTGGGTTCCACGCACTTAAGGGGGTCCTCAGCACTAAAGTGGATCCCTCGCACTTAAGGGGGCCCTCGGCAATGAAGATAGCCTCACACACTGATAAGGACCCCTGGCACTGAAGTGGGCCCTGCTCTTACGTGAGCCTCTGCACTTAAGTGGGCCCCACGCACCTAAGGGGGCCCTGGCACTGAAGTAAGTCCCACACATTTAAGGGGGCACTTGGCCTAAATTGGGTCCCTCGCACTTAAGGGGGCCCTCGGTACCTAAGTGGGCACTTCCTGATTTTAAGCAGTTTTTCCTGGACTTTTCAGTGGGCCATACGCACTTAAGAGGGCACTCGGCACTAAAATGGGCCCCTCGCAGTTAAGGGAACTCTCGGCAATGAAGTGAACCCCACGTACTTAAGAAACCCCGACACTAAAGTGGGCCCTGCACTTACGTGAGCCTCTGCACTTTAGTGGGCTCCCGTCCTTAAGTAGGTTTCACCGCACTTAAGTGGGCTCCGGCACTCAAGTTGGTCTTTCTTGACTTTTAACTGGCTTGTTCCTGACTTTTTACTGACCCTCTCCTGACTGTTTTCTTGACTGTTAAGTAGCCCTCCCTGGCTCTTATGTAGGCTCCTGATTTTTAAGTAGACCCATGGTTAATATATGGGCACCTTTCAGACCGTTACTTTCAAAACTCAGAGACATCATTTAAGGGGGACTGGGCTCCCTAACTTTCATGTAAGCCAATAGTTATTAAATATGGGCCCCTTGAAAGACATTAATGATAATGATGACTTGTCGGGGAGTGTGTATCCCAATATAGGAATATCACGGTTTTTCACAACACAACTGGATTTTACGCGTGACAATCGAGGTACAGCTGATTCAGCAAAGTGTCCTGAGCCTAATCGATTACACGGAGTAGACATTGATATGATGCCCATACCGTGAAAAGTTCCACGTCCATCTAAAGTGATAACGTTGTGGTCAACATTATCATCAGACCGTTGCGTAAAACATTGAGGAAAATACTGAGGAGTATCAGGAGTGTCATTCTAAACTACTGATTGTTTAAAAAGGTTCACTTCATCATAGGAAATTGAAAATACCAGCCGTGACACCAAATCAAGCAACCATCTAGATCCAAAGGCTTAACTAACATCTTAACTAACTCCGACTCCAAACAAAATTGGAGAGATAATAGATCTTTTGTCTTGCCTCTTGCACAATAGAATGACATATGGATACTTGTTTTATTTCATTACAGACAATATTTTCTATTAAGATTTTCAAAAAACTAGGAATCCACTAGGGATGTCACGGGTACCCGAACCCGAGTTCGGTACTACCCGGTCTTTTTCTGATACCCGAACCCGAACTCGAACCCGAAAGTGTGAAAATTTGATACCCGAACCCGAAAATGTGAAAACTTGTTACCCGAACCCGAACCCGAAAATGAGAAAACTTGATACCCGAACCCGAACTCGAACCCGAAAATGTGAAAACTTGATACCCGAACCCGAAAATTTATAAGCCTAATACCCGAACTCGGAGTTGTGAACAAATAAATCTTTATTAGGCTGTGTCTTAGAGATTTATAAATTACAAGTTTTGTTGACGTAACATATTATACTAATCGCGAGCGTAGAAGTTTTGTATTATTACCTTTGCGCAACAAATACGTCATTTTATTAGTGATTGTGTAAACTAGAACACTAATCCCAAGCAGTGATATTCAAGTTAACTGTAACACTAACTGAAATCGGAAAATAATAGAAAAATAATGGTCAGTTAAGTGTAATAGTAATAGTAACTGAAATACGCGATTAACTCTAACTGTAATAGTAACTGAATAATAAATTCAGTTAAATAATACAAAAATAATTAATAACTGAAAAATATTTTTAATGTAATTTTTTTCTAAATAAATTAAATATTAGATTTTTTTTATGTAAAGATAAAAATCGAGTTCTTTGGTGTTACCTAAAGGCGGGCGCACACGAACAACAAATTTGAGCAATTTAAGTTGCACAACTAAATTTCTTGAGCAACCTTTGCGCGCACACGCTTAGAGTAACAGTTGGTATTTTTCGTTGAAATTCTCTAATAAATTAATTTATTACATTAAATCAAATTCCGTCACAATTTTGTCTCGCAAGTTTTGTATTTTATTCGATAATCAAGTCAAAAAACTTTGTGCAAATTACTAAAAAATGTTACTGAAATTTATCAAATTCATAACAGAATCGCTGGTTCATTCTATTTTTTACATTTTTCTTATAAAAATAACTATTTTACTAATTACAGAAAGACGTGTGACTAAAAGTTGTCCAAAGTTTTCAAACGAATTTGAAAACTAAGCTAGTTGGGCAACTGAGTTGACAACTTAAAAAGTTGCTCAACTCATGACGCGCACACGAGCAATTTGGCTGCGCAACTCGAGTTGCACAACTTAGTTGTTCAATTCTGTTGTTCGTGTGCGCCCGCCTTAACAAATAGTATATGGTGCTGTTTAGTTATTCGCGGCCTTTTGTTATTATTGATAGTTGATAGTGCTGTTGCAATCGTTCCGTGAAAAATGTTCAAGAACAATAGTGGCAGAAAACAAGAAAGTAGTGTATGGAAATATTTTGATTATGAGCAATCAGTTGACAATCTTCTGATGAATTGTGCCAACCTCCTTTAAAAAGATTTAAGAGGCTTGCCAAAGAAATTGAAGCTTCCAGTTCTCCGAGCAAGCAATCTAGGCACTGAAGTTCTGTTGAGGAAGAACTTAATGCTTATCTTGGGGCTTCAAAACATTACCTGCTAATCAAACTGGATTAAGTTTCTGGACAGCCTCAGAGACAGTGTATCCTCTAATAACGGCCTTCGCTAAAGACCTTATCTCTGCACCTGCTTCAGAAGCATATGTGGAGCGCATCTTCTCGGTTTGCAGTGACATGACTGCAGGAAAAAGAAACAGGCTCTCCAATAATCTAGAAACTTGTGTTTTTTTGAAAATGAACTCGAAGTTTTACCATTTTGTATATAAATAAATAGAAATTTTTTTTTTTGGCTGTGTATAGAATCTACAGTTAACTGTAACTTTAACTTAAAAATAAATAAGTGTAATAGTAACTGAAAAATGTTTGTGGAAAAATAACTTTAACTGAAACTGAAAAATGTTGTAACTTTAACTGTAACTGTAACTGAAAAGTTGTAACTGAAATATCACTGATCCCAAGGATGTCTTGATATAACAACTGGATCCACAACCTACTCTAGTAGGCCTAATGTTTTACCGCTTCTTATATCAGAATTATAAATAAATGTTATATCATACTTTTACAAATTTTGATGTAACTATGACGTAATTGGCTGAACTGTCTAGGCCTACTAGAGTAGGTTGTGGATCCAGTTGTTATATCAAGATATCCTTGCTAATCCGTTTGATTATCAGGCCGGACCGAGCCGCGAACGAACTAAAATAATTAAGCCTCCTTCGGTCGAAGAAATCGCGGATAGCCATGACTCTAAACTTTTTACTTCAGTTATATAACCTTATATTTATTCATTCATATACTCAAAGTTTTTCTGATATAACAAAGACCCTTTGTTATAAAGATAATCTTGCATAATCCTAAACTTTAACTGGCAAAGTCTATAAATGATCTATGCGTCACAGTCATTTTATTGGCAAATGTGTAAGCTAGGACACTAATCCGCCTGATTACCCGACCGGACCGAGCCGCGAAAAAAATTATTAAATTACAATAATTTAAGAGGTAACGTATTATACTAATCGCAAGCCATGCAAGTTTTGTATTATTACCTTTGCGTTACAAATAACACAAATAGGTCATTTTATTGGTGAGTGTGTAAGCTAGACTACTAATCCGCCTGATTATCTGGCCGGACCGAGCCACGAACGAACTAAAATAATTAAGCCTCCTTCGGCAAAAGAAATCACATTATTTTGAAAGCTAAAAAAATAATTTGTTAGAGTTTATTCAATACGTGTAATGTCCAATGGATGAATTGATCGCTCTTGTTTGTATATGTATATATACTAGGTAAATTTAAAATCAATGCAGGAATTTGAAATCATAAGCCAGTACCCGAACCCGAACCCGGTGTTTGGAAAACTACAAACCCGAACCCGAAAACCTGAGATTCACAAACCCAACCCAAACCCGAAAACTCGAGTTTTACAAACCCGAACCCGAAAACTCTAGTTTCACAAACCCGAACCCGAAAACTCTAGTTTCACAAACCCGAACCCGAAAACTCCAAAAAGTACTACCCGTGACATCCCTAGAATCCACCTTTTGGCATTTTCAATATTTGAGAAATCATCAGTTCTTGGATATGCCTCATTATTTGAGGACATTTCCCTGATTTGAGCTCTTATCAACTTTGCTGCTGCCATTATGATACGCTCACTCTCATCTTCTATGCTACTCTTTTTTTCAGTGTACCATTGGTTAGTTATAATGTGAGATGCCATGTTACGGAAGCAAATAACATTTTTCCGACCGCAAACTTCTGCAAAAAATGTGTTTCGCGTAGCGTTCTTCCAGCTTTCGTTTTATATGTTTTAATGAATACACTTCACCATCTTCGATAATTCTTGCATTTTAATTTGTAATTCAGCTATTGTATAAAGTCATTGATTTTCTTCTTCTAACCAGACACATAGTTTTTCAGAAGTAATGAACATGTCGTTATCTGAATGTCGACCTGGATTGTTTCGGCCAGCGGTATTATCTCCGACATGTGATGATCTACATTTTAGGAACGCAGAATGACACACTCTGTGGTAACGAGCTTCTTCAGCTAGTATGTCATTGCATGAAATTAACCTAACAAGAACTTCTACGCTCCATGCATCATTTCTTTTGTGGCAAGTTTCAATTAAAGTTTCTCTGAATTTCAATGTCATCACAGTACTTGATTTTCCTTTTTTTTACTGTCTCCAAAATCCATTTTTCCACACAAAAAACAATGTTGCTTCCAATTAAAAGTATCGACAGACGATCGTAATAATTTACACTTAAAATTCTCTTGATCAATCCCTTCTGCATGCTGCTCATTCTTTCGTTGCAATTGATCGAAACTTCTTTTGTTAGTGTAGTCTCTGCGGCAATGATCATGAACATTAGCTACATTTGGTTTATTTAACAGATACTCTGCTCATCACCACGTAAAACGCTGAATTGACATGACGTTTCAATACCTTTAACACCTAGTGACCTAGTGTAACCATCTTGCCTGTATCACAGACGTTGTCGGAACGGAATTCAGTTCGACAAATTAAACATACCATTTCATTTAGTTCACCCATTTCGAAAACGAACAATAAAAACTCAAAAAATAGATGTTTTACAAAATACTAACTTAGAAATTCGATGTTTTACGACAATTTACGAAAATACTAACTTATCGCCCACAACGGTAAATCTCTTTCAAAAAAGCGTCAAAAAACCAATTTCCTAAAGGACGATTTCAATCGATTTTTGCAGGAAGAATCATAAACGTATTACAGACAAAATATCCAAAAATCAGCTTGCTGCAAATTTTGTCTAGGTACAACCGGGAAAATTTTTAATTCGACTCAACTATGACTGGCATTCGTTAATGAACATTACTTCTTTTGCAATCGAATAGCATGACAAAATAGCTTGTTTTCCTTAGCCTTAAAATAACTTATAATCGGCAAATAGCTGGAATGGTTTTTATAACGCAATATTTGTGTGAGTTTCTAAATTTAAATTTTCTATACAAATGCATAATGGAAAACTTACTAAATGTTTTCTCTTTTGTATTCACTGTAGAAATTAAGCACTTTTATTGAAATCGGCTTATATAAAACAGACGACGCCAAAAGCAGTGGAAGTGTCCAGTTTTACTAAAAGCCAAACTGAGCATAAACAAGTGAACCGTAAAATCTTTGTTTATTTAAATTCTTTTATACATTTTAAATCCAAAACAAATATATTTTGCAACTCATTTTTATATAGAAATAAAATAAAAAGTAAAAATTAAAAAAAAACTCTTATATAAAAATGTACTAAAAACTTTAAAATAATATTCAATTGTACGTAACGACTTATGCATATTCGACTATCGTCCAATGCTTTTATCTTCCTAACGAAAAGTTTGGTTCAAAAAATTGTATTACGTATATTTAAGTTTTCAGGACATTTATATATAAGCGTTGTTTTTAAGAAAAAATTGCATTTGTTATTATTTTTATTTTTTAGTGTTTAAATCTTTTTTATTTTTAAAATATGAAAACTGATTAATGTATTGTCACCGGATATACACCTGCATGCAAAAAAATCAGGTTTTTTCAACCATTAGAAGTGTATATTTGACTATTATTAGTTGGTAGACATGAAGTATAATCAAGTTATTTTTAAGTAGAAAAAACACTTATAAAGGTTTTATTTCATTATCCTTCAATAAACTACAAAACCATCCAAAAAACTCCATATATGATTAGCAATATCCTATATATATATATATATATAGGTGTCAGAAGTAAAATTTAAAAAAATTGTTTTTAAAGCATTGGATGAGCTCTTGATGTGTGAGCTGAGAGATGAACTGGAGAAACTAAACCTAAACAATAAAGATAAAAAGGACGAACTTAGGGAACGCCTTCTAGCGGTGTTGGTGAATGAAGGCTATAAGCCTGAAAATGATGAGAATAAATCTGATATTGACGAAAAAGCTCTGGAAACCGGAGAAAGCTAAAAATAAAGTTGGGCGCATTATTTTTGTTGTATATGCACCCAACGTTTTTAATTGTATATGGTAACATACATTATAACAGTTTCTAATTCATATACAATTAAAAACGTTGGGCGCATATACAACATCAAAACTTCTGTAAAACAAACATTTATAAAAAATAATGCGCCCAACGTTTTTCGTTGTATATGAATTAGAAACTGTTATAAAGTATGTTACTATTATAAGACCAAGTTATTCAAAAATTCTACCAGGCTCATAGGAATATTATTTTATACTTTTTAGGGCGCAAGAAAAACGTTGTTTTTCATGAATTTTTTATGATGTAAACATTTTTATAAGACAACGCAAATCTCAAAAACCGAAAATGAAGTTTTAAAATTTATTATCTAGATTATTCTTAAAAAATAAAAAGATACATGTTTCACCATTGTTTGAAAATTTGGTTTCCAAGTTTCCAGGACCTCAAATGTAGGGTTGAAAATAGGTTTTTTTTTTTTAGAATAACTGCTACTCAAAAACTGTGCACGTTACATGCGTAAAAATATGGTAAATGCACTCCATGGTCCCGGTGGTTACTCAATAAAAGCTTGTGTAAAGTTTTTTGCTCATAAAACGTGAAATAACGTGCCGATTTTTTTTTCAAATAGATGAAAACTAGAGATGTACCGGAGCTCCGGCCGGACCGAATATTCGCCGGATTTTCGCGTTTTACCGGAGCTTCGGTTCGGCCGGAGCAAGGACCTCAAAAACCGAAGCGGACGGTTACGTAACTCAAAATTTAATTAATTACTTTTTTCTATGTTTCTAGTTGCAATTTCTATGGTTTAGATGACGTCGTTGTTATTGATTTTGCACACTCACAAGTGGGACAAAGCCCCCTGCACAAACTTAAGCAAGACGTGGCTACTCGATGGAATTCTACATATTACATGCTACAGAGCCTACAGGATCAGCGTGTTATCCTTCGTCGTTACAAGACAGATGTCAAAAAAGACTTCGCAATGTTGACCACGAACCAGTGGACTCTTAGATAAAATGCTGACATTTCTTAAACCGTTTGAAGAGATTACAAAGGATGCCTGCAGCGATAGTGCTAGCATATCTATGGTGATACCCGCTGTCACCGTCCTAAAAAAATTTGTAAGTCAGCTAGAAAGTGATGAGGAAGCTGGCATACACACACTAAAGACCAAACTTAGCGATTACATTAGCAGACGTTTTGCGCATGTGGAGGAATCAGCACCACACATAGTGGCCACAGCTGTTGACCCACGATACAAATTAAATCTGTTCACTTTGGATATGGCAGTGCGGGAAAAAACTCTTTTGTTGTCGTATTACAGTCGTATATGAGTCACGGCAATGCCTTCGCTCCACAAAACCAGCTATAACAAGACAAAGATAATGAACCCCCTTGTAAGAAGTCACGCCTTGACAGCATTTTGGACTTCATGCCAACACCTGCACAAGAATGTGATGAAAACAGGGCACACATTCGTTCGCCTCACGATGACATGAACAAGTTTTTTGCTGAACCATGTCTCAGCAAAAATATGGATCCTCTGATATGGTGGCAGAGTCATGCACCTGACCATCCAGAGATTGCCAAGATTGCACGAATCTTTTTGACTTCTCCACCGACCTCTGTTTACAGCGAACGCTTATTCAGTGTTGCTGCAAAACATCAATGATGACAAAAGAAATAGGCTAGCACCCGCAAAAACTGAAATGTTGGCTTTTCTGCGTTAAAATTTACCCCTATTTAATTTTGAATCTCTTTAAACTAAATAAATTTAAATTTTTTTTTCATCATGTGTTTTTGTTTATTTTACATGTAGTAAAATGAGAGGAAGATAAATTAATAAGAGAAAATAACTGATTCTCTAATAAAAACTGTTTCTTTAATAAGGACTATGTTGTTTCCAAATTTCAAAACAATTGGTCTAAAACTTTCGGAGATCATGGCATATAAAACTGACATTTTTATTTATACAGATATGCATCTGTCAGTTCGAAAAGCAATGATAAGGTAATACAAATTTTTGTTGCCCTTCCCCCCACATGGCAAGACCTAAATCCGCCAATAAGAGGCGCCGTAGCACAGTGGTGAAAGTAGTTAGCTATCACCTGCCGTCGTGGGTTCAAATCTACGTCGTGTCGAGGCTTAATTCTGTTTAGCAAAGAACTCACTGCTTAGGCCAGCTCAGCTTTTCATTGGTCGATAAATGAGTATACCAGTTGGAGACTGTGGATAATAGGGATTGGCACTTTCAGATTTCGGAAATACGTGCAGGTGCGGCAGGTGGCCGATAATACTGTGTGATGTGTGGTCAAGTGATCACTGTGATTTCATATGCACTAGTTGTTTCCGGCGTTGCCGTGCTATATCTATACTAAGTGTGTTCTTTCAAAGGCCTAATAAATAAAGTGTCAAAAACGGCTTTAAGTGACGCAGTGTTTTTTCCAAAACAAGGTTTCCGAAGACCTCAACTTTATTCTCTTAAAATAGCTGATGACGGGAACCGGGGGCTAATCATAAGGATGCTATTTGCGGATAAGGCAGAGGAGGGAACGAATTGCCCCCTCTCCAAAGACTACATATTGAAAACTAATTCATAACACTGTATAAAGAAGTAAATAAATCTTATTTTATAACTATCAAAAACATAAAAACGCGCTAACGGAACTTTTCCATTGTGTACTTATACCGCTGGTGAGATATTATAAAGTTTTAAAAAAAGAAGTATCTAACACATGTAGATAGGTTAGGTGTTTTTTCGGCCATATGTAAACAAACTTCGGTTGGTGGATAAAAAACTCTCTTGAAAGGTGGAAAAAACGTCGCAAGCGATTTAAGATATTTTAAAGTTAGATAATATAGTTTTTTAATCTAAATCTGCCGTTAACAGATTGTAAAACATTGTTTAAATAAGATTTCGGAGCGAGTTTGATAGCCTACACGCCCTACACTATACAGCATGTGAGCGATAAGTTGAGATTTAAAAGTTTAAGTAAGACCGGCTGGCGACTTTATTTTTTACACTAGGTGCTGGGACACATTAATAATTAATGAGATGCAACAACATCTGATTGGCTCTTATAAATAAGTCGGAAAACAATTGTTTGTGTTTAGTTAACAAATTAGAATTTTTTAGGAACGTTTATGTAAGAAAAGATTTTCTTTGTTTAATTCAATATTAATTGATAATATTATTATTCAATATTAATTAATATTTAATTAATTGATTGAATCTCTTATTTGGTCATGATATCCATTCCTACATCGATGTATTATTATCTCTAAGACGACTCTAGGTCTAGGTAGGGATGTCACGGGTAGTACTTTTTGGACTTTTCGCTAATCATATATTAATTGAATCATACTGCAGAAAGAATGCCTGAAATTGATTTTTAATAATAAATTTCATTAGATGTACCATGTTTTGAAAACTCCGGGATTGTGGTTAAATTTTTAAAGATCGGAGTTCGGGTTCGGGTTTCTCATTTTCAAAATTTCGGGTTCGGGTTTCTCTTTTTCAAAAATTTGGGTTTGGGTTTTAATATTTAGAAAGTTCGGGTTTCGCGTTTTCAAAAATTCGGGTTCGGGTAGCCAAAAAAGACCGGGTAGTACCGAACCCGTGACATCCCTATCTCTATGTGATAGCATGCTACCAAGTTCTCTGCGTGGATAAATTAACTAAAACTAGTTTATTTTTTCACAGCTCTTTCTTTTCAGCATCTAAAAACAGTAACTAAATGTGTTTGTATTGTTCTTTTATTGTTCTTCATTTGGTTATAGCATGTAACATACTAAGAAATTGTTAATACCAGCTCATACCGCTGTTGGTATTGCTGAGATGATAGAGCGCGTGAATTGGGCATGGAGACTCTGGCAGTTCGATACCTGCACGATGACTATTAAAATTTTTTAAAACTCATCCAGAAAAGCTAGTTGATATACAAACTTTTTATCACACATATGCATACTCATTACAAAATGACAACTTACTAAACAATTTAACTTTATTTATCCGATTAGTTTTAGAGTCATCAAATAAAACCTGTTTTGGCTTAAACAAAAGTACGCCAAATAATTTAAACATCATCAAACAACTTTTTCAGCTATTGTATTTACATAACGATTCCCAATGACTCCATTCTACTTATGATTTTATTATTCTGTTCAAGTGGATAGCCTGACGATCTATGACTCGGTTTTCCCCATAGGAACCAATCAGGTGTTGTTGCATCTCATTAATTATTAATGTGTCCCAGCACCTAGTGTAAAAAGTAAAGTCGCCACCGGAGCCAGTAATTAAGTTGCGACGAGCGTTTCTTATTAAAAGTGTAAGTTAAATAAGTAGATTAGTTGGGTAATCTCCTAGTATAGCGCCATGGGCCAATTTCAATAAAAATACGGTTTAAAAACTGTTTAATAGAATAAGCACAGAACATATTATGAAAAAGTCACGACCGGCTGATCTGAAACTTCTCATATAGGGAACCGGTAATTAAGTTGCAACGAGTGTTTCTTATTAAAGGTGTAAGTTAAATAAGTAGATTAGTTGGGTAATCTCCTAGTATAGCGTCATGGGCCAATTTCAATAAAAATACGGTTTAAAAACTGTTTAATAGAATAAGCACAGAAAATGAAAAAGTTTTTTTTACAGTAAAACTTACTAAAACCAATTTTAAGCAAAAATATCCAAAGGCAGTGTTGATACACTTCAAGAAATGAAAAGTAAGGAAGAGTTAATATTAAAATAAATAAATTTAAAAAATAAAGGTTTAATTATTTGATATGCATTTTAAATTTTAAAAAATCAAAGCGCTGAGTGGAAATTTATCTGTGACTAGCGGAGTACCCGGCCTTGCCCGGGGCTTTTCTATCGTTTTTTTCTTGCTCCCGTCTCCTTCCCCGCTTACCCTCATGCTCCTGGTCGCCTTTTCCGCTTCGGGTTGCATTCCCGCTTCCAGTCGCTTTCCCACTCCCGATCGCTTTCCCACTCCCGATCGCTTTCTCGCTCCCGCTCGCTCTGATAGCCATCATGACCTATAAAACTCAGAATTTCTGCTCCAAGAAATATGGTCGAAACCGTAATAAAGACAACCAAGTACTTTTACTTTGATATTATTTTTTCTTGGTGTTCGGCTGATAATTTATTGTTCTTAATGTTTTTTTATTTGTTTTAAGGCATATTGACTAAACTGTTTAAAGAAACTGTTTTAGACATGGAGCGGGTTACGAAATTCATACTTGTAAAACAAACTATTCAATTTTTAACTTCCATAATTTTATTTGTTTCCTAAATTGTTTATTTCTATTTGAAATGTGTTCACTTCTATTGCTATTGACAAATAGATCTTCACCGGGAACTACATTAGATTCGGGAGCATTTTTTAAATGTTCAAAAGCAGAGATGTAGTACTTGGTACTCGTACTCTAGTACCGTTTTCAATTACACGTACTCAAAGCCTTGGTACTCATACTCGTACTCGCTATTCCACTCAGTACTCATACTCGTTATTCCACTAAGTACTCGTACTCTTAGTCGTTATTCTTATAAAAGATTTGTCAAAGTTATTTCACAAATATTCAGCAGCGTTAGATAACACCTGCCTTAATATCGATGCACAGTTGACCAGATATCTTGAGATGAGGATAACTGGTGATGTGGGTGATGCCCTAACGTTTTGGCAGAATTATTCCAGTGACCTTGACAAACTATATCACCCAGCAGTGAAGGTTAATTATGTTTATGGTAACCTAATGTGCTGTATATTGTATTCTAGTGAGGTACACAGCGTTGCCCGGGGTTTTCAGAAGTTTTTCTCTATCGCTCCCGTTTCCTTCTCTTTCTGTTCCTGTTTGCTCTGCCCTTACTGGTCGCTTTCCCGCTCCCGGTCACTTTCCCGCTCCCGGTCGCTTTCCCGATCCCGCTTGCTCTCTCGTTCCCGGTCACTTTCCATTTTCCGCTCGCTCTTTCACTCTTGTTGGTTTTTTGTTCTCGCTTGCTTTTCCGTTCCTGTTCCCGCTCATTCTCCAGTTCCTGTTTCCGCTCGCTCCTGCTCTCACTCAAATTGTGACCGACCTCAATTTTTTTCATAAAAACCTTTCTCTGTTGACTATCAAGTTTGTGTGAAAATTTCATTATGATTGGATGAATGGTGTAGCAATGCATAAAGGACAAACAGACGATTCTAGGACTGGTCATCAAGGGACAATTCATCAAGGGACTGTTCATCAAGGACTATTTATCAAGGGACTATTCATCAAAGGACTATTCATCAAGAGGACGGTTCATCATAAGGACTGTTCATCTAATGCAGGGGTTCTCAACCAGGGGTGCTCGCACCCCCTGGGGGTGCAAAATAACATTTCAGGGGGTGCGAAACTTGACCAGCAAAGAAAAAAGACATTGTCAGGTCTAGTTCCATGAAGATTTCTCTCCAGTTGGATGAATCAACTGATGTCTCAAATTGTGGTTAGGTATGAAAATGATGGTACTGTAAAGGAAGATTTTCTGTTTTGTGAAAACCTGAAAATAACCACAGATGGAAAAGTTGTGTTCTATTTTGTGAAAAACATTTTGCCAATAATAATTTAGATATTCAAACTATTGGTTCTGTGTGCACTGACAGTGCTCCAGCGATGCTGGGTAATAAATCTGGATTTTCTGCTCTGGTGATACCACACTTACAAGTAATTTATTGTTTTCTTCATTGTCATGCTTTGGCAGTAAAAACATGCCTCCAAAGTTGAAACAAATACAAGACACTTCTGTAAAAATCATCAACTGGGTTAAGGGCCGTGCTCTGAACCACCGCATCTTTAAGTTTTTTTGTGAAGATTTTGGAAGTGAACACACAGTTTTACTTTTCCACACGAAAGTCCGCTTTATTTCACAAGGGCGAGTTTTAACCCGCTTTTTATAAATGCGGAAAGAAATAACAAATTTTCTGACGGAACGTGACTGATCTGCCTGGAAAACTTGAATTACTGAGAAACAGCAGCAAAAAGCCATTAAATTTAAGTTCTACAATTTTTCTTATAAGATATTACTTATATTACTTTTGTAGGGGGTGCGAGAACATACTAAAAGTTGTCTAGGGGTGCGGGACACAGAAAAGGTTGGGAACCCCTGATCTAATGTCTATCGGACATCCAGCGGATTATTCATCAAAAATAGTTAATAAAATTTTTTAAGATGTTATTTTAACCAAAATATGTTACCAAAATGTAGGGTAATTTATATCAAATTTACAGTGCTACTGTGTTGCATCCAAATTTCTCTATACTTTATAATAGAATTTGCGGGGTACCCGGTGTTGCCCGAGGGCTTTAAGAGGTTTTTCTATCGTTTTTCTCTCTTGCTCCCGTTTCCTTCCTCGCTTGCTCTCATGCTCCCGGTCGCTCTCTCTTTCCGCTTGTCTCCCGCTCCCGATCGCTTTCACACTCCCGGTCACAGCACCAGAAAAACTAAATTCGACTGTATGTACACATTGACCAGGTTTACAAAAAGTTCGCCCCCGGATTTTTGCCCCGTCTTTTCGCCCCCAGGGGTTTTTAGAGGTTTTCGATCGTTTTTCTCTCTCGCTCCCGTTTCCTTCCCTGCTTGCTCTCACGCTCCCGTCAAAGCATCACGCATGCCCGATATGTCAAATCTGGTATCGGCCATTTAACACCAAGGGGCCTCGAGCAATCAACAAGTTTGTATAAGACATGGTTATAATATACAGCAATTTTATTTGTCACATACAGTGAATAAAACAACTAGACAAGAAATAACGTCAAGATCTTAAGATCAAACGAGTACAAAGTGTAGGTAAATATATGCTCAAACAGTCAGATACCATAAACCTCAAAACATCACTAACACCCGATACCACTTCTGCCAAACTTCAAAGAGATGCACACGCTCGCTTTAGCAAGGTCAGGAAAGGTTCCACATTTCAAAGAGACGCTAACGCTCGTCGATCAATCAACCAGACTCAGATTTCATGCATACTTCAAATAACAACTAAATACATTGAAAATCACTTAATTGATATAAAAAACATATTTTGTTTTTGAATAAAAGTAGCGGTAGCGAATAGCGCTGAGAACAGCTCAAAAATGTAGCGGCGCTGCCATCAACGATCTTGTAAGCCAATAGTACCGCTCTTAACAACCCTAGTTGCCATCACTATTTTTTTAAATTACTGATATGTTTAAAATTTATCTTATCAAAGATGAAGAACTGTCTTTTAAAAATACATCAAATTACTTTATGCTGAAAATATCTTGGGTATATAAGTATATATTGATAAAGGTTGTTGAGGAGTGGCTTCACAATTTGATGAATAGAATTTAGATGAACAGTCCTTTGATGAAAAGTCCGCATACCTAAACAGACACAGTCATTTATATATATATATAAATATATATATATATATATATATATATATATATATATATATATATATATATATATATATATATATATATATAAATATAAATATATATATATATATAAATATAAATATATATATATATATATATATATATATATATATATATTTATATATATATATATATATATATATATATATAGCAAAATTATTAAAAAGTACTCAAAACTGGTCATTTCTCATTGAAATTGGCCCATGACGCTATACTAGGAGATTACCGATTAGTTGGTGGATTTTAATGACATTGACTTTCAGATTCAATCAAATCAAATCAAATTTATTTAACGCCAATGTCGTAAACGAATCTGAGGCAGGTGAACGTGAGATGAACTGACTAATTTAACTGGAAAGATGAGTTTTTAAAGTACGTTTAAAGAGGGAAAGAGATGAAGCAGATTTGATATGGGAAGGAAGTGAGTTCCAAACCAGAGGAGCTGCAGCACGGAAAGCTCGTGCACCAAACTTAGTGTGTGAAAATTGGGGTTGAAGAAGAAATTGAGTTGAAGAGCGGAGCTGACGGGAGGGAGTGTATGGGTGTAGCAAGGTAGAGAGATATCTGGGAGTGGAGGTTGAAGCAGCTTTGAATGTTATTGTAGCAATTTTAAATTTAATTCTTTTATCAACTGGTAACCAGTGGAGTTGATTCAGTAAGGAAGCAGAGTAAACCGACCTGTCCGCTTGTAGAATGACACATGCGATGGTGTTTTGAATTTTTTGGAGTACTTTGACGGAAGATTTGGGAGCACCATAGAGGATCGAGTTGGCATAATCAAGCCGCGAGCTGACCAAAGCGTGGCCAATGAGGCTGGCAGTCTGTAAGTCCAGTGTGTGACGGATATGGCGGAGAGCTTTAATGTGAAAGTAACAAGATTCATATTATAAGTCTAGTATTAAGTCACCTGACAAAATCTGTTGTCTATAGCTGCTATAGCTTTAGGACTGAGGCTATTGTGACAGAATAAGCTATACTTCAGTTTAACTTCTTTACTCTATTACATTTTTAAATTGACATATAAAGCAACAGTTTGATTACAAAACCTATAGAAAAACTTGAGGTTACAATTGAAACTTTACCCAAGAAAGCAGCTAAAAAGTATTGAAATCAAATGAATAATGGATAAAATCATAAACATAAATTGAGATGAATATATAAAAATGTGATCAAGATATTTCTTTTTAAAGCTTGGAAAATAATCAGACATATAAGAATGAACGTTACTGAAACATAATAAATGTTAATAGAAGTTTAACCAAAAAATTATCTGATGCCGATTTTTTTGGCATAGTTTTTTCTTTTAAACATCATACAACTGGGTTCAACTTTTATGTGATTTTAATGGAAGTTTTGTTTTCTGTTTCAGATAATCATTCTACATATTTCTGCTTATTTGTGGATATTGAACTAAAAAAGTAGTATCCACTGGAGGAAGCATATCCATAAAATTCCACTCTATGTTGCAGTTTTCTTGAGCAAATAGGAAATGTTACGGGGTTTGATTGGTTAGTTTTCAAAATTTTAATTTTACCTGCTCTTACTCACTACTATTATGTGTACTAGGGTGTGAATCACTGATCTTTGATATAACTGAATCATCCTTAGGGGCTATCCATATATTAAGTATGCAATAAACTACAGATTTTGACACCCCTCTCCCCCCTGTTGCACCTCATACATATTCAGACTCCCCCCTTTATGTGTACATATGCACAACAGCTTTAACCTCCCTCCTTCCCGCAGAATCCGACAGTCCTGCCTCAATCACATCATTTTTCAGTCTCTACTTCCCTGGTGCAATGAACCTAAGCTAAGTTTTCAGAAGCATATAGGAGATGTTCTAGATTCTTATTAGTTGTTTGGTTGATTTTATTAGTATGTGGGTTTTCATGATGTACTTGTTCACAATTAATTAGTTTTTTTATTTTATTTTACTTTTTGTTTTAAAATTTCAGATATCGGGGCTAATCTTACAGGTAAGTATCTCATTTATACCTCAGAAGCTTGCAGTTTAACCATGGATTTACTGAGTATATAGTATCCAATCGGATGTCAGTTGAAATTATATTTCTTAGAATCAATATGCCCATATTTTATTTCAACTATGACTCGTATGAATAACTTTGGATATAGGTGAACTGTTTATGTTTTTGAACTGTTATAACTTATTGTTTTCCTATAAATGACAGTTATGAACTCTGCCTTTGAGTTGCATTCATATTTTAATTTTAACGATTTGTTTTGGCCTAACACAAGTCACCAACTAAATTTTATAATTAGAAATCCCTTAATAGTTTCGGCATCTGATATCTGGCTCAATCTGATTTTGTAATATCTGGACACATTCGATATCTGGTACATCCCTAATTTTTACTGGATACCAGAAACTCAATGTTACATTGATTTTAAAATGTGTCATTATTAATTGCTACTGTGATTAAAGAATATTGTGATCAAATTTCATTTAAAGCTTAATTTATGATAAAGTTAAAATAATTGCATTATAGAACTTATAAAAAAAAGTTTCATCATCAATATTTATTGTGGAAAAGTCGCTTTTCCAAGATAAGCAATGGTTGGATGTTTTCTCCATATTGAGTTCCTCCAACTGTTTAGAGCAAACTGCCTATATCAAAGACATCTATTCCCATTTAACACATTCCCACCAAGTTTTCTTACTTCCACCCATAACTTTTATTCTTACAACATACACACCTCTACATGTTGAAACCCAATCATCCTCAAAAATCCTTGGAATATAAATAAATTTATATGTTTATAAATATATACTCTGTATAGCTATATTTAGAAACCTGGTTACAAATTCAGTTTAGTGTATCATAAAATTACTATTGTTTATATCATCTTTTGTAGATTATAGTTTTTCAATATTGTAGTTTTTTTTGTTTTACTTTTTTTAAATCCAATTGATGCTTTTTATCGTTCTTGTCTTATTTTAGACCCAATGTTCAGAGGTGTCTATCATGGAATAAGAAAGCACCCTGGTTAGCTGATTATAAACATTTTTACATTAAATTCAATTTTTCTTGTTTTGATCTACTATGAAGCTTTTATTTTTCTCAAAATTTTGTTTGACATCTTGATTAGAGCATCAATATATCTGATAAGTTTTATTTAGTTCGCTTGAGAAATGAGTTGGACAATTTAATAAAATGTTTACCTTACAATAGAAAGTTCTTGTGTCCTGCCTAGTGGGCATATGTTATGCTGTTTACCAACAGTTAAAAAGTCTTCAAATACTTCATTGGTAATGACAATATAAATACTTGTGGACAGTGTCAATGATTGCGCAGCAGCATATTTAAAAGTACCTACATACCTTTAGCTTAATTGTTTTATTAAATATCAATAAAACATGAAATTTGTGAAGTTATGTTGTGTATTGAAAACATACTTAAAATAGAAAGTTGTAAGTTCAGATATATTCTAATAGAAATAATATAAATCTATTTAAGTGTTTTGTTGACTGCATATGGTAGCTCTAATCTGATGATGACAAAAACAAATGGGTAATGCAGTTTGGTTTGCAAAATTAAAGCAATTATTCCATCAACACCCCAATGATTTTTGAGTTGGAGAAAAATGGCGTAATCTCAATTATTCAGGGATTAAAATTCAGAAGAAGCTTTAAGAGACTGAATGAATGAATGAATGAATGAATGAATGAATGTTAGACTTGATCTTAACAGCACAACCCCAGTTTTTAATGTATTGAATTGGAGGTCATTACACAGAAACCAACTTTTTAGAGAGCTTGACCTTGTCATATTCTTTTTATACTTAGTTTAAATATATCTGTAAAGGTAACATCCTCTCATTAAAGCAGTTTTCTTTTCAAATATTTTAGGAAATAAAGTTTTCTTATTCCAGAATAGTTTCAACACCAACTGTCCTTAATAGAAGCAAACAATCTCCATATTTGCGGAGATAATCTTCAAGCTTCTTAAATATATTTTATTCTTTCTTTTAATTTTTCTAATTCTTCCTTATTTATATGTTTGTAATTTGAAAGTTTATTTGTGCTACTCTGAAATTAAGATTTGAATATTGTTTTGTAGATGATTTTTTAGATGTATTAGAGAGAGCGTGGAATATTGGCATGGGAAAAGTTAGTTTTATTTTGGTGTGTTTCTTAATATGAATGTTATTTTAATTAATTACATAGAAAAACTTACACGATGCTTTGTCTAGATCAGCTTTCTTTTTTCTTTTAAAAGTAGGCTATTTGGATAAGCTATATTGCTAGACAATAAAGTGATATTTTGTTTGATATTCTGATATGTGTGCTTTCTTTTATGTTCTCTAATTTTGTTGAGAATATTTTTATTAGATTGAGGGAAAAGGTTTAATTAGTTAATTTTTTTTTAAATTTGTGATTTGTTGGTTTGTTACGGGCCAAGCAGAGTTCGGGGTTCAGTTCGGTCGACAGTAGAGTTTGGGTTCTGTTTTTAAAAAGTAGAGTTTTGTTTGATTTCCATCTCTTATTTATATATGCTTGTACATTTAATTGTTCAGATCATTGTTACAAGTGGATGCCTAAAAGAAGTCAATGAATCTCTTAATCTGATTTCATCTGATGGTTGTTTTGTCATTTTCATTTCATTTTGACAATCTTTAACGTGGCATTAGTTGGATGACTTCTAAGCTACAAAATTTTAAAGCTAATTCTGCTATTTAGACTTTTTACTATTGTACATAGGGCTAATGACTATGGTTTTACACTTATATAACCAGGTTTTGATTTTATGATCGGCAATAACACATGCTTTTGAAGTGTCTAACCATATAATAATTAATTGAGATACGTATAGAATTCCAAGGTATATGTCTGCAAGTGAGAACACACAACATGCTGGTATAATCTTTTATGATATAAAGACACACACACACATAAGTATTGACCTTTGAACCATATTAATATGATTCAATATAGGACCTCTTGAATCATAATAGGTTTTCTCACTACCACATGACACATGGTTATTCCTTCAAGCTATGATCAGATGTGTGCAACATTGATGCTACAAAGTTCTCCTTCATTAACAGTGTTGTAAAAATTTGGAACTTGCTTCCCAAGGAAGTGGTGTCAGCCGGTAGTTGTTCACGTAGTTGTTCACGTTTTAAATGTTTAGTGGCATGTGTTGACCTCTCTGGATTCTTGATTATTTTTTACTGAATTTCAATATCTTAAATCTCGAAGAATTTATTAATTGCTCGTCTTTGCTCTGTTTTTGTTGCTGGTATTTGTTTTTGGTCATATTTGAGACCATTTAAGTCCTTTGACCACCTTAATAAATAAATAAATGAAATAAATTTGGTAACTGAGGTAAGTCAGAAATTTCTTTATATTTTATATAGATATTTATTGAGCTCACAACAATTCAACTCAAGTTCCGTAAACATTAATCCTACCCCTCCATTAAAATATCCCCACACATGCCAACTAACCTCAACCCACTCACTCTTACCTGTTTTATCTACCCCATAATCGATAGGAAATTAACGAAACATGCATTAATGAATATCTGACTTTAATATTTTATTATGACTACACATTTAATTAACTTGATAAATATAAATTACAGTGATTTTTTTAAAGGTGTAATTGACATAATAACAAAACCAGTAACAACACATTACACATCAACAGACGTATTGACAATGCCTCTTTAAATTGGTAAATTTGGAATTGGTAAAGCTCTAAACTCTGCCCACTTTTGCATGCCTAGATGAAGAAGAAGAGAAATGTAAAAAGGATCAAATTATAATTTGCGACAGGATGTATTTCCTAAACACTGTTATAACAGTCTAAAAACATGACGTTTTGCACCCCAGACGATTCGCCCCCTCCCTAGACGATTCAAACTCTGGACGGTTCGCCACCTGGATTATTTTTTGGCTATTTTTAGAATTTGATGAGTTTGGTCATTACAATATGCTCAGATTCTTCACCCATGCTTGTAACAGCTATTAAGCTAAAAACTTTGCTGTGAGTTACACAACTGATTTATTGATTTTGATTTGCATGGGGTGGCAATTCACAGCTGTGTTTAAATTATTTTTAGTTTCCTGTTCTAAATTTTATCTGTTGAACTTGAAGACTCAAACCAATAAATCATAACACAGTTGCTTAAGATCTAGCCAATTTATTTTATCATAAACTTTCAACACACTTAAGACAATGAACTTCTTATTACATTGCAAAGTCCATGTTAAAGAAACACAAAGAACAAATATCATAATTTGCATGGTATAAATTGCCACATGAAATATCAAAAGAATAGAATCTAATTCAATAGACAGCCAGAAAATTTCCACACTACATAAGTAAAATCAAAATTAACGAGCTAAAATTTTGAATGATAGACAAAGTTAGCAATAAATTAATAAGACAGTTTACGTTTTTTATTTTTATCATTACATTATTATTCCAACTCGGGGAAATCGTTGTTTATTTTCACTAAGACACCCTTTAAACCTGCTAGCTAGCAAGCATAAAGTTAATCTAGCTATTCGAGTTTCTTGAATTAGCTTTCCCTCCAACAAGTTACGGCATAGTAAGAGATGGAGTGGCTCTTAAGCGCTAAATGGACTTATTGCATTTGAATATTTTCAATTTTTTTTTATTCAACAACCAGGGTATATAAATAAGTGTATCTTTATTTTCAGCATGCTATATTTGATCCTGTTTTATTCAAGTCTACTCTGCTTTTATTTTAAGAGCAACTTTGAGTTGCTTTATTATGGCAGCTGCTTATGCTTAGGTTGTTTGTTCAAAAAAGGTCACGATGAGACAATATGCAGCTGCTTGCGAATGCAACATGGATCAACAGTCAGGTCTGGCCACCGTTGGCCTGGTCAATTTACATGGAGGCCGTCAGGACGAACAACGATGTTGAGGGTGAATAATATCTAAATAAGTTGATGTATATTTCATTGCTGCTAAGAGTTGCATAGTAATTATAAACAATTGCTTGTAGGATGGCACACGAGCTTAAACAGCTGTGCCAGGCGTAGTAAGTTGGATTTGTACTAACTAGTTCCGCTACTCTTCAACAAAGCGGATTATGTCACCCTGCAAGTAAACCTATGCCCAACTGTAGGGAAAATTAGTATTCGAGGGTGCAAAACGTCCAGGGGGCAAAACATCTGGAAACCCTTAAAACACCTAATATACAGTACAATAATATATTAGAAACAAATCATAACTACTGTGAATGTATTTATAACTAGTGGTTAGCAACTGCAGTTGATAAAAGTTTTATTTTTTGAAATAAAAAGTCCATGATCCATAGAGTAATGGTCATACTTCCTTTTTCAAAGAAATGCAGAGTCCACTTTAACAAGTCTGGCCATCTTGCTAAGTTTTGACTGCAGTTAAGATAGAGAAACGTAATTATTTTCCCTTATGATTTTGATTAAATAGATGGTGTTTTTTTACAGACAGACTTTATACAACAGTAGGATGTCATCCAACACGATGTAGTGATTTTGAGAAACACGGTGCTGAAACATATTTGCAAAATCTGCATAGCTCCATTGAAAACAATAAAAATAAGGTTGTTGCTGTGGGAGAATTTGGATTGGGTTAGTTTTTTTGATTAACCATCATATTATAATTACTTAAATTCAATTAAACTAAAATTTATTAGTTTACAAAATCTGGTGAAACAAATCTTATAAGCAACTATCAGCCAATCTCTGTTTTAAACTATTTCTCAAAATTCTTTGAGAAAGTTATTTATAACAGGCTATATAGTTATCTGTCTAAATTTTCTTTCATCTCAAGTAATCAGTATGGTTTTAGAAGGATTACTCAACCTGTATGCCTCTGGTTTACCTCCATACTGAAATTACGGAAGTTATTGACAAAAAGAAATATGCTATCGGAATATTTTTTGATTTGGCCAAGGCCTTCGACTCGGTAAACCATCAGATACTAATTTAACAAATGGAATATTATGGTATCTGTGGTATTGCCCTCAGATAGTTTGAAAGTTATTTGGAAAACCAGAAGCAACAAGTCTACTTTGGTGGTGCCTCGTCATCCTTTAAACAGATTTCTTGCTGTGTGCCACAGGGCTCTTTTTTGGGACCGCTCTTATTTCTCATATATATTAACGATTTATGCTCTGTTACAAACACATTCGAATACTACCTATTTGCTGATAACACTAATTTGTTTAGTTCATGTGATGACATCACTTCTTTGTTTACGAATGTAAATATTGGTCTGGACACGATCTATGAATGGTTTTCCGCTAATAAACTCTCATTAAACGTAAATAAATCCAATTACTTCATGTTTCATAACCCAACACATAACGTCAATTGTGATGTTCACATTCGTATGAAGAGCCTCATTATAAACCGTGTTGCATGTAGTAAATTTTTGGGTGTATGGATTGATGAATGCCTCAACTGGTCTGATCATATAACTTATATTAAACGCAAAATAGCAAGAAACATCGGAATTTTATCACGCGTCAGTAACTTTATTGATTCTAAAATCGCCCTCATGCTCTATTATTCTTTTATATTTCAATATCTATCTTATCGTAATATAGTGTGGGCATCTACTTATTCTTCACGATTGAAACCATTATTTATGCTTCAAAAGCGTTCTATACGTACTCTCCTACACTTGCATCCAATGTTTCATACTCAATTGTTATTTACTGAAAACAATATTTTAAATGTTTTTCAACTTAATCTCTTTCAGGTCGCCACCTTTATGTATAGACTTGATAATGGTTTGTTACCACCTCGTTTTTAAATTACATGGTACAATCATCTGACATTCACGATTACTCTCTTCGCCATTTCGTTTTGAAAAAGCCCGAACTAATTTTAAACTGCTGTCCTTGAAATGTCTTGGACCCCGTGTTTACTCTAAAATACCATGTCACGTTAAATCTTCATCGTCCTTGTCTAAGTTCAAAACATCATATAAATTTCTAAGCATCTGCGTCCCGATATCGTTATCTCGAATTCAATCGAGATTTCAAAACGATACGGGAGATCCCGTATTGCCATTGAAACGATACAGCCTGCGGAAGAAGTCTCGTATCGAAATAAAATAGCGAGACTTAAATTTGGTTCTTGTATAAAGTCCTGAAAGAAATACCGAGATTTAAAAAAAATATTTTCCAATAAATAACGAAAGTCATACATATTTAATTAACGATTGTCACAACTGTGAATATTTGCAATTGATTCATCAACATTGATTAATTAATCTACCTATTGACAGAAGTTTATAACTATTATCATCCCCACTTTAAATTAGGTTTTCCTGACAGCTTGTAGCCCCATTATTTACTATTTTTAGTCTGGGAACCGGCAGCAAAAAAGCCACGCTCCTCTTAGGCTGCTAAGTCGACCTCTGCATACTACTGATACTACAAGGCAATCATACTCGCTGACATCGATGACTATTATTATTATTAATGAGAATAATGAGTAATGTAATAGTAATGATCATTCTATGTTTATGTTTTGGTTTAGTCTGTTTCATAAACTTATTTTTTCAAATTTGTTACATAGAATTGGAATGATTATTTTAGTGTTTCGATATCCGTAATTGACCTTAATAGTAGCTCATCTAAGATATATCTTTATAATCTCGATTATATTCTTGGTTGTGTGTGAGTATGTGTGTGCCACCTGTACTGTGCACGACAGTGCACGTCGTCTGCAGCTGGAATTCGAAACTTTCTCAGCTTCTTTCTTGCTATTGCTAACCGGATTTGCCATCGCCTATAAATAAACACGCTGGGTTTTTTTTCACTTCCTAATTCTTGCATAGAGGCACTTTCTCGTGTTTGTCATCATGCCGCGTCACCGGGGTCAAATCTGGGAGTACTTTTAGGAAGAGACGGTCACTCAGAAAGTCAATGACAAGGATGTAGAAGTAAATCTTGCCAGATGCAAAGACTGCAGGAAACAGTATCAATTTAACGAACGATGGTAACACCACAGGCATGCGAGGACATCTCAAAATCAGCAGAGGAGTCAATCTCACGTAATCTAGTAATCTTAGTAATCTCACTAATCTCAGTAATCTGCAATCTATTTCTATCTCCATTGGTTTTTCCACTTTCACTATTGAATTGCCTAAAACTGTCGTTCTTTTGGTGTGCTAGAAGGTTTTCTACTTTTCAATTACTTGAAAAAATAATTTTAATTTTTCTTTTCATCGGCAAGTAAAATCATTTAATTAAATTGATAAACTACCGCATAATGCGAACTAAATAAATACTTATTATCGGCGGTAGCTTTTTATTTAGAGTCTAAATTTAGACAAATAGATGTACCGAAACTAAACAAATGAAACTTATTTCAAGTTGTAAAAAAAAATTAAATTTGTATAAATTTTGAAATTTTTTAATATTTATATATTTTTTTTCAATGAATTCCTTTAATGTAGTTATTAATATTGTCTGTCGCGTATAGTTCATCATTCTATGTTATCTCGTTTTATTCGAGACAAAATTTCCACTTCAGTCGAGATCCCGATATCGTATCGTATCGTTATTGTTCGAGGCGTCTCGTATCGTATCGTTTAATTCGAGACAAATTTCAGAAATCGTATCGTATCGTTCCAAAAAAAATAACGGGACGCAGACGCTTATAAATTTCACTTATTACACAATCATACGTAGGTAGTCCCTTATAGTGGGAAATAATTCCCTTGGGTCTGACCTTGGAACTTACTGTTATTTACTGTCACTTGCAATCGCGATGAATGCTCGCTGTATTTGATTTGAATTTTCTTTTTTTTCAGGGCACAGATAGTTGTAGATCTTTAGGACCGCTGTTTCAGTAGAATGGAAACGGCGAAAACCAGACTGTGTTGATGGAAGCAATCCGTTTGACTCAGCATAAATCAAAAGCTGTCGGTACACGACGTGTTCAATGAGCTTAGAGAGAAAAGAAAGATTTGAAATTGGACGATAGCTCTTAGGATCTGAAGGGTTCAGATTAGATTATTTTGGCCTTGGACGAATAACCGCTCGCTTTTGGAATGTTGGTAGAGAAGGTGATTGAATAAAGGAGTTTACAAGAAGGGCTAGGATGTGCAAACACATCGTAAAGCCTCTTAATAATCCATGTAGGAATGGAGTCAAGCTCACAATCATCACCAGACATCTGGCTAAGGCGGCGTTTGATAATCGCGGGTGAAACCTCCTCAGAAGCAGGCAAACCCAAAACATGGCATGGAGGTGAAAGAAATTATGGGGGTGGGGCTCCACAAGTTATGCGGCGAATATCTTCAATCTTTGCAGAGAAATAGTTCAGAAGAATGTCAGGCGACAGGGTTGAGTCAGGATGTACTGATGATGGATTTAGGAGCAAGTTCAGTAGTTCCCAGGTTGCACGACCATCCCTAGCAGCTTCTTTAATTCTGGAACATAAGAAACCGGATCGCTTTTTCTGGAAGAGTCGTCGCTGAGACCGACATTGTTCTCGCCAGACCAGACCATCAGATATAGTCCCAGAGTGCATAAAATGACGCTCCAAACAACAAGTGAGTCTTTTTGATTGATAGCAGTCGTCATCATACCAAGGACAGCTTGGAACCCTCCGCAATGTTATTTGTCTCATGGGGGCATGTCGATCGAGAAGTTGAGACAGGTTAGTATTATATAGATCAAACAGCTATTCGGTGGTCAAAACTGAATCAGGGGTTAACGCTCCGTAAAGGGTAGAGGTCTCAAGATCAGATCTGAAAGCAGAGAGATTAAATGTCCCGAAAGAACAACGATGCATTTTCTCTATCGTAAAAATAGGTAACTTATGGGAGACCGAGAGAGTAATAAACCAATGGTCTGAGAAAGATGGTGTGTTTATCACTATGTCTTTAACTGAGGTTGAGGAGTGAGTAATAATAACATCAAGAGTATGACCGAGAAGGTGAGTTGAGCCGGAGACAAGTTGGATCAAATCAGGAGACTTTGGAATTTCCGAGTCTCAGGAAGGTCGCAGTCAAGATGAATGTTAAGATCGCCAAGTATGAGTATGTCGCAGAAGTAATGTGCTACCGACGCAAGCAGCTCCGAGAACTCCAGGGAAAAGGAGCTTTTCAATGGTTGATAGATGACTGTAATAAGCATGTGGGTGGCTTTAAAAGTAAAATAAGCCGAAAGCAGTTTGAACGATAGAAAATTCCCAAACTTCTTGCCAATAGATCTGAAGTTTCTCTTGAAGTATAAGCAAACACCACCCCTTTGGTGGAGGCGTGAGCCGGTAGATATGGTGTCGAGAGGTGGTGGACGAGGGCAACCCAGCACTCCAAAACCTTCTGGAATAGAAGCAATGATGGATGGTGAAGAAGTCGATTCGTGGTGAGATTCTACAATACACATTATACCGATGGAGCTTTTTGATAGTAGTTCACACAGGAATGCTGATTTATTTCCAAGAGAACGCGCATTCCAGCTTCCTACGCAGCACCTGGGTGCCAAACGAGAAACAGGAGTAGATGAAGATGAAGATGAGGCTGGTAATGCAAGAGTGTCTTTAGAGGAAAGAGTCAGATGTCCCGGAGTGAAAGAGCAAGAACTACGACCAGCCCTTCGTCCCCTGTAATGGTAACGTTGTACATTGTAGCACAGTAAATGCATTCTTCGAAAAGCAAGGAGAAACTCTCCCCTCAGGTAACAATTGCTTTGAAAATTGAACGAGAGAAGATCATGTCGCGAATAGGTTTGTCGAGTAAGTGTAGACATGTTGTAAACAGCTCCAGAACTATAGCAACAGGCAATATAACAACAGGCAACTTTCGCAGAATTGAGAATAAACGCAACTTTCACAACTTAATATAAAATACAAACTTTATAACAGTTTAAAAAACTTTAGAATAGGTTTGTCAAGTAAGTGTAGACATGTTGTACACAGCTCAAGAACCATTGCGACCGTACAACAGGCAACTTTCGCATAATTGAGAAGAAACGCAACTTTCGCAATTTAATATAAAATCCGAACTTATAACAGTAACAGTTTAATATTGAGTAAATAGAATTTGAAAAAAATGGTATTATTAGTTTCTCATTAGCTTTGCAAACTAGTTGCACCTCTTTGTTTGACCATTTCACCCAAAACCCCTGCCCAGGACTCTATAACAGATTTCTGTGTCGATCTACCTGAAACCAAACCTTCTCTTTAAACAAACTAGACCACTCTTTCATGGTTTTTTAAGTTTTCATCAAAACGTTTCGTTGTGCTGCTCGTAAGATTATCTATCTTCATAATTAATTCTTTAATTTCAATACCCTGCTTTTCTATTGCCAATGCCATGTTCCCTTTTTTTTTTTAATGTGCTTCATCTCTCTTAATTCGGGAGCAGTTTCTCTAAACTCGTTATTTGTTGGTTGTAAATCTTTAATTTCTACCAAGATCTTAAGACGGTTTTCTAAGTAAATTTTTTTTAACTTTAGGAGGCATAATTAACAACTTTAATAGTAAGTAACATACACTAGTTTAATTTGTGGGAAAAATCAGATTGACTGATAATACAAAAGCTTATCGCCCACACGCCTTTTACAAAATCGCGTTTAAGCAAAGTTAGTTTTATTCTTAACAAGAATCGTTACATTTATGGTACGAATAAAAATAACACTTATCTTTGTATCTGAGAAAATCCAAGTAAATGCCTCTATTGAAAATATTCTAACTTCGAAATTATTTTAAGTCGAAACTTTTTGGTTCTCTAAATAGTAATAAAACTAATAATAATAATAATAATAAATTTTTTAACTCATCTACAACTTCTGTTAAAAATATGCATGTTAATAGTGCCAATGTTTCTTCAGGTATTTCTTCGTTGAATGAATGTTTTGTACCAGACGTTTGTGTTTCAAAGGTTATAGATAATGTATGTGATTCTTCTTCCAGTCACGTCCTTGAAGTTGACTGTAATTCCGTTGTTAAAGGCTTTGCTAACTGATCTTAATTATTTAGTTATTACTGTTATTATTATAATTATTTTAATTTAAATATTTTTTATGTTGTTACATTTGTACTTAATGAATTTAAATTTTATTTAAATTGTATTTTAATTCCTTTTAATTAGTTGTACCTTTTACCATTTAGTCACTGCATTTTATTTTTAAAAAGTTAAACGGCTCTGAAGATGGCAAAATTTGCCGAAATAGATCTATAAGCCTATAAGATTATGGAGTTTGTGTTTCATAATTCTCGAGTCAATAATTAAAGACCACATTATGAGCTACTTTTTGCAATATGATATCTTCACTCATAGACAGTTTGGATTTCTTCCTTCACGCTCTACGGTCCTGCAGTTGCTGAAGTTCCTGGACGAAGCTACTCTCTCGGTTGACTCTGGGTTGGAGGTGCATACAATCTACACCGACTTAGAAAAAGCTTTTGACAGAATTCCACACAAGAGACTCTTGTTTAAGATGAAAGAGTATGGAGTTCATCCAATATTGATAGAATGGATCAGAAGTTACTTGACGGAGAGATCATTCAGAGTTCAGTTGAGGGGAGGACTCTCTGATTCCTTTCCCGTGTTGAGTGGTGTTCCTCAGGGAAGCGTGTTAGGTCCATTGTTATTTGTGATCTATATCAATGATATTTGTGGTGTTAGCGAAAACATCTACCTTTTCGCGGACGACGCCAAGTTGTTTAGACCGATCGCGGACTTCAAAGACACTCGGGAACTGCAGTCCGACATTTATAAATTGCAGCAGTGGTTCACAAGATGGCAAATGACAGTGAATCCATCTAAATGTTGTGTTTTAAAGGTTGGAGGTAATCGTTTTGCAGCGGATTACTATATGCAAGATACATCAGGTTTGTCTGTTGTGGTTCCTGAAGTTAGCTCGGTTACTGATCTAGGAATCATACTGGATTCAAAATTGAAATTCAGAGACCATGTGTTCTCTAGAATCAAAAAGGCCAATTCCTTGTTGGGTATAGTTGGAAGAACTTTAAAATATCTGCTTGATGATGCTTTTGTAACATTGTACAAATCTCTGATTAGATCTCAATTGGAGTACGGAGTTCAGATTTGGAGTCCTCACGGGCGTGGTCTGATTGAAGAACTCGAAAGGGTTCAGCGAAGGTTTACCAGAATGGTCAGGTCATGCAAAGGTCTCATTTATACGGAGAGGTTGAAGAAACTCAGATTGCCTTCCCTGACATATAGAAGAAAGCGAGCAGACCTAATTCTTCTGTATAAAATGAAGTCTGGTCAGTTGATGGATTGCCACTGTCCGGGGTTGACACTTTGCCCTGACGAAAGAACTAGGGGACATGAGTTCAAGTTGGCTACTAGGTTGGCTCATAAAGATTGCAGGAAGTATTACTTCAGTAACAGAGTGGTGGACGACTGGAATCGGCTCCCTGGGCCGGTGGTGTCTGCTGAATCGTTGTCTTTGTTCAAATCACTTTTGGATGATTTTTTTGGTGATATGCAATTTGATTTTGCTTAGGATTTTTATTTTGCTCTGTTTATTTTTTGTTGTATTTGTTTGCACGTTCAGTTTGTGTTTATATTGTTCGGCGAGGGGCTTGCCCGTGCCTGGTTTATAATAATAATAATAATAAAAAATTATTTTTAAACCGATTTAGACTATTGGAAAAAATTAAAAATAAAATCGATTCAGCCAAGTGTGCCACTTTTTTCAATCGAGTTTGCTTAATATATATATATATATATATATATATATATATATATATATATATATATATATATATATATACATACATACAATACTTTAATATAAGATCTTCGCGTAAGCAGGCTTGATTGAATACTGTGACCCACTTCTATGTAAGTTAGTAAGTTATATATACAGTTAAACCCCGTTAGTAAATACCCCCAAAGGAACGAACTATCTGTATTTACTAACCGAGTGTATCTACTAACCGATTTTCCCCAAAACTTTTTTTATATGATTATAATACACCAGGTAATATTTCGTGATGTTAATACAGTTTTTATTAGACTAGGACAGGAGTGACGTCACCGAGATCATCGTAGTCGCTATCTTTCGAAGTAACAATATCTACCACAATAGGCTCGGCACTTTTAATAACGGTTGCTAAAATTTGGGCATCGTTAACACTACCTGAAGTGACCAATTCCTTATTAAAATAAAAAACATTGATTATTATTCTAATAATTCTGGTCGTATTCATTAACCGGGTTGTTTAACACACGTAGATATAGCCAAGTTATCCAGCAGGCGTATTCATTATCCGTTATCCGAGTATTTACTAAGCGAGTTTTCGACACATGTTAAGTATACACATTCTGGCTGGGACCAAGCAAACACATATTTACAAACCGGGGGTATTTAATAACCAGGGTATTTATTTACTATCGAGGTTTAACTGTATAACTCATTTTGTTATCATTTCCTATTTTTTTTTAAATTAATAAAATAAATCTGAAATATATTATTATTTATTATAAATTGTTTTTTTTAGATTATGACAGACTACAATTCTGCCCTAAAGAGACTCAACTCAAGTAATACTAATTTTCATTTTATTTTTTATTTTTATGGCCAACTCTAACTGGTTCTAGACCCAAGCTACTTCAATCCACAATGTTTTTTTCCGCAATTGCTCATTAAAAGACAAAGTTCATTAGTCCTGCTCTGTTACCAAATTTCCTTAACAGGGAGTACTTCGGTATTTCTTCCTTACGGCTATTAAAACACCTGGTGTAGAGAGCTATAAACTATTATATATGGCTTGTCAGGAATTGTTTAAACTTAAAACTTAGATGGCTCGAGCAAATCAAATCTACAACATTATTTAAATCTTTCAGGTATTTCGAGATTCAATTTGATTTGCTTGAAGCTTTTCGGCTTCCAGCATTTCTTCACTGTCGAAATGCATTTTCAGATCTCGTAAATGTTGTCAACAGAAACAGAGAAAAAATGAATGGGGGAGTGGTTTGTATAAAGCATTTTTAAATTTATATGACCATGAAATTTTAGTGACTCTCATTATGAAACTTTTGTTGATTGCTTGTGTGCTGAGATTTCACAACACAAGAGTGCGCCCTATAAATTTTCTACTACTACTACTAAGACTGATACTAAGATACCTCTATACACCTGTTAGTGCTAGTGACATTTTAAGATTTTCAAATGCTGGTTCACCTATGACTTAAAAATGTGTTTACAGTGTCCCTTATGTCAACATTAATATTTTACTAACCTTTTTTTAAAACATTGACTAGATTCATTCATTTACTGGAACAGTGGAAGAAGCAAAGACATTCTTAGATATGGGATTTTATATAGGGATCAATGGCTGGTTTGTTTTGAAGAATTTTTAATTGCCTGGATTTTAAAACACTTAAATTTAAAATTGCATCAAAATCGCTGCAGCTAGAGGAGAGCAAACATCATAATTTTTGCATAGTAACAGCATGTAAGCACAAATTTCTACCAATGTATTCATCATTAAAATTCAATCGGCACATAATTTTGTCAATTGCTTCGGATTATCTTTTTTTACACAGCTTATAGCAACTTCCAAGCATGATGTCATATCTTTTGCTTGGTTTTTTTTTAATTTACAAAATGTTTTTTTTTATTGAATTAATGAGCATTTGATAAATATAAAATTATATTATATGAAGTTTAGTTTTTTAAGATCCTTAAAGAGATTGTTTTTGTATTTTAGTACTTAATATACTTTTTCAAGAGTATTTTCTATTTTAGTCCTTAATATACTTTTCTAAAGTATTTTGTATTTTAGTACTTAATATACTTTTTTATGGTATTTTATATTTTAGTACTTTTAATACTTGTTCAAAAGTATTTGGAATTTTAAATACTTTTCAGCCAATATTTTGCTCACCCTATTACATAGCTTAAATAATTTAAATTAGTTGAAGACATTAGGCTATTTAATATTTGAATTTATTATTTTTTTGTTTTTCAGCTCTCTAAAAACTGAAGACAACTTAGAAGCTGTTAGATCTATTCCCTTGGACCGAATTCTTGTTGAATCAGGTTTGCAAATGCTGGGTTTTTTAACCCGTTTAGGACCAAAACTTTATTAATGAGATTTCTATTAATTTTTTTTTATTTCTAGGTTACTTGCTTATGTTTTAACAGATTTATTTTTATTTATTTTTTATTTGAAAGAAAACCTTGAAAATTCTCTTTTCTGACTTTATCAGTAACACAGTTCAATTAAATCCAAAAATTTAACATTCAATAAATCAGTCAAGCAGGGACGTCAATTAGGGGGGGCAGGGGGCGATCGCCCTCTGACTTTTTAGTGGGTGCCCGGCACTAAAGTGGGCTCCACGCAGTTAAATGGGCCCCAGTCACAAAAGTGGGCCCCAATCACTGAAGTGGGCCCCACGCACTTAAGGGAGCCCCAGCACTAAACTGGGCCCCCGGCACCTAAATGGCTTTTTCCTGGTTTTTAAGTGGCCCTTTCCGGATTTTTCAGTGGGCTCCCGGCACTAAAGTGGGCCCCACACACTTAAGGGGACCCCGGCACTAAAATGGGTCCCACGCATTTAAGGGAGCCCCCGGCACTGAAGTGGGCCCCACGCACTCAAGTGGGCCCCGCTCTTACATGAGCCTCTGCACTTAAGTGGGCCCCCATCTTAAGTGGGCTCCCGCATTTAAGTGGGTCCCAATCTTAAGTGGGCCCCTCCTGACCTTTAAGTGGCCCTTCCCAGACTTTCCAGTGGGTTTCCCGTCAATAAAATGGCCCCCACACTTGAGTGGGCTCCCCGCCTTTGTGTGGTACACGCACTTAAGTGGGTTCCCTGCACTTAAGTGGGTTCCCCGCACTTAAGTGGGTTCCCCGCACTTAAGTGGGTTCACCGCACTTAAGTGGGTTCACCGCACTTAAGTGAGTTCCCCGCACTTAAGTGGGTTCACCGCACTTAAGTGGGTTCCCCGCACTTAAGTGGGTTCCCCGCACTTAAGTGGGTTCACCGCACTTAAGTGGGTTCCCCGCACTTAAGTGGGTTCCCGCACTTAAGTGGGTTCCCCGCACTTAAGTGGGTTCCCGCACTTAAGTGTCTCCCCACCCCCGTTTTCACGTGAGCCACCACACTTTATTGGGTCTCTCGCTCTTTAGTAGACCCCCCGCGCTTAAGTGGGTCCCTCTTGACTTTTAACTGGCCTTTCCCTGAATTTTTACTGGCTCTTCCCTGACAGTTAAGTGTAAGATATAGATGTCACATCTTACATATATTTGTGTAAATAGCTTATTTTATTGTCTTTTATTATGTTAATTAGTGTATTATGTATGTGCATCGCTCGTATATGTATATAGCCTCGGGATATATATATATATATATATATATATATATATATATATTTTGAACGTATTTCGGCGTGATGTTTTCTTTTAGGCATGCTCTGTTAAAAATGATAGACCACTTTGCGTTGATACGTTTTTTCGCCAAGCTTTCAAAATCTCTTGAATTCATGATAACTCCGCTTTTTAAATAGATTTATTAAAAACGAGGGCTGACCGATCGGTTTCGCAGAAAAGCATCTTCGGAGCCCTTTAAATTACAAAGTTAAAATGTATTTACTATAATGCGAAAATAGAATGAAACTATAAAACGACGAGAATAAATATTAATGAAAACTGAAATAGAAAAACAACGTATGGAAAGTGGAAAGCAAGATATAAAAGGTAGGTAACTAACGTACAAGATTAGTAAAAACCGAAGCGGAAAATAATTGTAAACAAAACGAAAACATGGCGATAGTGGCCGCAGCTTTTTTTCGTTTTGTTTACAATTATTTTCCGCTTCGGTTTTTACTAATCTTGTACGTTAGTTACCTACCTTTTATATCTTGCTTTCCACTTTCCATACGTTGTTTTTCTATTTCAGTTTTCATTAATGTTTATTCTCGTCGTTTTATAGTTTCATTCTATTTTCGCATTATAGTAAATACATTTTGACTTTGTAATTTAAAGGGCTCCGAAGATGCTTTTCTGCGAAACCGATCGGTCAGCCCTCGTTTTTAATAAATCTATTTAAAAAGCGGAGTTATCATGAATTCAAGAGATTTTGAAAGCTTGGCGAAAAAACGTATCAACGCAAAGTGGTCTATCATTTTTAACAGAGCATGCCTAAAAGAAAATATATATATATATATATATATATTAGGGATGTCACGGGTACCCGAACCCGAGTTCGGTACTACCCGGTCTTTTTCTGATACCCGTACCGTACCCGAACCCGAAAATGTGAAAACTTGATACCCGAACCCGAAAATTCATAAGCCTAATACCCGAACTCGGAGTTGTGAACAAATAAATTTTTTTAGTAAATAAATATTTATTCCAGTTTTAAAAATAGCAACACAAACAGAGTTTTCATAACTTTTCTAGTTTATTAAAAATGAAATAGTATTAGGAACCGATTTATTAGTGATTGTGTAAGCTAGACCACTAATCCGTTTGATTATCAGGCGGACCGAGCCGCGAACTAACTAAAATAATTAAGCCTCCTTCGGTCGAAGAAATCGCGGATAGCCATGACTCTAAACTTTTTACTTCAGTTATATAACCTTATATTTATTCATTCATATACTCAAAGTTTTTCTGATATAACAAAGACCCTTTGTTATAAAGATAATCTTGCATAATCCTAAACTCATGTTCGTTTTTTAATCATTGGTCTAATAAGGTACTGTATGCGAATGAATTGATAGTAGTGCATCGATTAAATTACTAATTGTGTCTTATGCTAATTTTGTTTGAAATGAAAAACATTAACCAGAAGTGTTTTATGCTGAAAGAAGCTTTGAACAAGATTTTGATAATGATTATAATAATAATGACGTAGACAACTTAAATATTGCTCTTTTAAAACCATTCTGAAAAGTTTTCTGATAAAAGAAATGCTGTTTTTGCAATGTTTCTGTACAGGTAGAAGTTTTATACTCAGAGCGAGATGGTTTTAGGCAGTGTAATGGTTCTTTGAGTGAATAAATGATTTCTCATGTTGATTCAGGCCCACTCGGTCAAAAATACTTAAAAAAAGGGCATGTAGGGGTTATTTGAATAGCCAATTCTGAAAAATTCCATTAGGAGTTAAAAACTGCTTTGAGCTAATGTTCAGGTTGTGTTACACTAGTGTCATTCATGTTTGCATGGTCAAAGAAATCAAAAGATATGTTGCTAAAGGCAGCAACTCCAGTTTTGATGTAATAGAAGATGAGATGGTTCACTTTACAGGGTTTTATCATTTCAGTGGCTATCCCTCTTACTGCATCAGCATTTTTACTGGTCCTAAAAATGACATCATCCATGCGATGATTCACCGGTTTGAAACATTCAAAAAATATACATATGGCTGACCGCAAAAATTTGTGTTGGGGAGACTAAAATGTGAATAATGTTGAACAGTGCTACTGATTGTGCCAGAAACTAAATTTAAGATCTTTTTCATTTTGTTCATTGACTAAAACTCGTTTTATGAGTTTGTGTGTTATGAATAAAAAAGTTCTTAAGGTTAAAACTTGAGTTGCTATCAGCAGTCTTGGATAAATGTTCTTAAAGCAAACACATGCCAATTTCAATGTTTTGTTTGAGATATGTAAAAATAAAAACCTACACATTGAAACATGAACAAGAAAAAGAAACTTAAAATATTCAATTAAAAATAATCAAAATCTTAATAATAAGGTTTTGGTCCTAAACGAATTAAAGATCTCAATGATTTCTACTTTGTCAGTTGTAGTGATCTGTCAGCTCTAGAGATGGGAATGGAACCTTCTTTTCAAAGTTCGGGTTTGGTTTGGCAGTTGTAAATTTCTGGTTAATTTTGATGGTAATCTGTCATTGACCGCGCTTAAAGGTCACTGTCTCAACTCGACAACAGAAGACCACAAATCGTTAGGAAGCTTATTAAGAATGCAATAACAAATATTGAATGTATTAATAATAAAGATATATCAGATAATCGTCAACTGTCTGAAACACGCTACTTAACTACAATCGACTCTCTCTTGTCTGCCTGCATACACGCGTACATCTCCCTCTCGACCGACCGCTATCTGCACGCTCTATAAATAGCCTGAAATGGGACCAAGTGTACTCAGACAGTATGCATTCCAGCAACATGTACGACAAACAGAACACACACGTGCAAGGGTCAAACACTGACATAATCGTTGTTTAAAAATTGCCAGAAAAAATTGAAACTACAATGTTTATTTAATATAGTGCTTTTTTTATTTCTAAAAATAAATTTTGAAGCAAAATTTTTTTATTTATTTATCTGTATGTCTTTAAATTCACTCTACTTCGTCACATTCTTATTGGCTGTTTTTTCCCAGCAAAGTTTTTTATATTAAAAATTACAGTTGAAATTTCCGATACCCAAAGCGCTTTTTACCCAACTTTGCTATAATACAATAGAACACAATAAAACTATCATTAAGTGACACGCCTAATTAAAACTAAAGACGGCTTTTTTTGTTTCAACAGATGCACCCTGGTGTGAAATAAAACCCACTCATTCTGGATATTCATATATTAAGACTCGTTTTGGTGAAAAAAAGAAAGAAAAGTATGAAAAAGGATATTGCATAAAAGGGAGGAATGAGCCAAGCAAAATAATGTAAGTGGTCTTAGCTGGTTTAGATTTTCAGCAAAGTTTATTTTGATCAGTGTTTTAAAATAATACTGAAATTAACCATAAAACAAAGTTTTTACTATAAATCCGCTTGAAAAATTAATTCTCACTTTCTTTGAATGAATTTGAAATTGGTGATTGTATTTTTTTGATGAAATTTTGTAGTTTTTTTTTACAAACTTTTAATTAGGTTACAATCTCTGTTTGTGTTATTGTATATGTGTCTTTCTCTGTACGCAAATCTTGCAAGTAAAATTTAACCAGCTTTTTTACTAACTAGGAAGCCGAAACTTTCAGCATAGCTTTATATTGGATGACAATACATGATTCAATTTAAAAAAAAAACACAACTTAATTTGAACATCTTATGTATTTCTAAATCGAGTGTATTTGAAATCAAAGTTTGTGTTGAAAAACTCGTATCTTTTTTAATTTTAATAATTTTTTTTAAAATCATTCCAAATAACTTTGTCGTGTTAGTTTGCTTGCTTGAGGGAATGTGTTGTGACCCCTAAAAAATATACTTCCCTTCATCCAATCATGGTTAAAATTTATGACAATGTAAATGAGTTTAAATAAGTTTTATTTGGTCCATGACCAACAGACAAGCGCAATTAAATAAAACCATTTAAATGGGTATACATCACTTGTTTATCTTTTCTCATTATATATTTAGACAGGTTCTTGAAATCCTTGCTGAAGTTAGAGGAGAAGACCTGGAAAATCTTTCCGAACAAATATCCAAAAATACTGTTGATTTATTTAACTTTTTTTGATTGTTAATAATAAGATAAACTCAGTGAACATCAAAATAATGCTTGTGTCAATCAATCATAGTGCCTGTCGATCAAACTATTGGCAATTGTCTATTTTGTTTACATTGCCAGTCGTGCCGGTTCTATGCCATAGTTTACTCCCACTAGAGTGCAAAAGGTAACAACATCACACTAGACTGTAAAATATAACAAAATCTCACTAGAGCACTTGAAGTATGCTGTTTGGGCGGTGTTTTTTAATTTTGACATTAAAATTTAATACATTAACATTAGATTGTTGAAAAATATATAACAAAACTTTATTATTAAATACTTAAATTATATACACTAAATGTTTTAGTACACTTAATTTCAATATTTGACAAAACAATATTTAGGGAAGGCTTCATTTTTAAATGCTTTTAATAGATTAGTACAATTTTTAAATATTTTTTTAATTCTTTAAAATTTTGTAGGAATTTTTCTAGAAAACTTACGGTTGGTAGTCTAAAAAACTGGTGAATTCCTGCTAAAACAAAAGCTTGCTATGACCAAAATAAAGGCATAGTTTAATTTGCATATCGTTTTAATATGCGTATACTACCTGACTAGAGTTGGGTAGGGTATATGTATGAGGCTGAGCAGCATGCATTTTTGCTAATGTCCGAAATTATGAGGCAGGGAGACGAATATTATCAGCTTCTTATATAATTTCCCAGCCTCACTCACTCAGTCTGGAACGCTGATCACGTGGATTAACAAGGTCAACGTTCACTAAGCCCAACCTTATGCATCATCATCTATTTTTAAAACATCCCTATTCTACGCTACACTAGGGTTGGACGTTTTCTTTATATTAGGTCCCGATCCTGGGCAGTCTGTCGCTTTTGGTCGAGCGCGTCCATATCTTTTTTTCACGCATTCTCATCATGTCTTTTACTTCTGACTTTACCTTTTATTCCTACAACGTTCACATCTCTACTTGATTCTAGGACTGTTCATCAAGTGATTATTCATCAAAAGACTATTGATCAAGGGACTATTCATCAAGAGAACGGTTCATCATAAAGACTGTTTATCTAATGTCTATTCATCCAGCAGACTATTCATCAAACAAATTTAATAAAATTGTTTAAGATGTTTTTTTTAACCAAGATATGTTACCAAAATGTAGGGTAATTTATATCAAATTAGCGGGGTACACGATGTTGCCGGGAATTTGTAGAGGTTTTTCTAATGTTTGTCTCTCTCTCTCGCTCCCGTTTCCTTCCTGCTTGCTCTCCCGCTCTCGGTCGCTTTCCCGCTCCCGGTTGCTTTCCTGATTCCGGTCGCTTTCCCGCTCCTGGCCGTTTTCTCGCTCTCATTCGCTTCCCCGCTCTTGGTCACTTTACCTTTCCCGCTCGCTTTTTTGCTCTCAGTTGCTTTTTCTTTCCCTCTTGATTTCCTGTTCCCGTTTCCGCTCGCTCTCCCGTTCCCCTCCGCTCATTTTGTGATCGATTTCAATTTTTTCTTCACTATAATTGTCTTCCATTGCCTCTCAAGCTTGTGTAAAAATTGCATTACGATCAGATGATTGGTGTAGCAATGCATAAAGGACTAATATACATAATCTCATTTATATATTTATAACCGGTGATTTCAACCAGCTAAAAGATAGCGACCTGCGACTGCTAGGACTGTTTAAAGAAGAGACCGAAGCCACTAGAGCTGGTCATCATCTGGACAGGGTCTATACATCGGAGCCAATGTACCGAAACATCTCAGTAATTGTTCCTACGGTTAGAACGGACCACAAGGCCATTTACGCCTCGGCAATAGATTACGACACTTATCGACCGCCCAAGAACAAGGCCAAACTGAAGTGCCGCCTGCACAGGCCAGCCCAGCACGCTGCATACTTGGCAGCTTACTCAAAAACGCTCCAAGAGGAGGATACAGTGAATTCGTATTCGACGTCGATGGCGGAGCCACTCCACCGTCTTTGCAGGCGTCGTTCGACCGTTTCTACCTGCAGATGCAGAGATTGCTGGATAGGTTCTACCCAATCAGGAACATCACAGTAACAGGTCGCGACCCTCCGTATATCACACCAGAGATCAAGCTGCTGTTGCGAAAAAAGAACGGACTGATGCGAAAAGGGAAGATAGAGGCTGCTGATGCAGTTTTTATAAAGATCAGAAAAGGAATCATTGCCAGAAACTGTTCCACACTTACGGGTTCCGGAACCATCAGAGGCCCAAAAGACTTGTGGGAGTGAGTTAGGCAAGTGACTGGTAAGAATAAACGACGAAAGAACAACTCTACCACCAAAGCAATCACTGCAGACAAACTCAATGACCATTACGCAACCATCTCGACGGAAAGGAACTATGAGGCTCCCACAGAGAAACATAGCGTCTGCCGAAATTCAAGATTTTTCTCTGCCTGGCAAGTCTTCCGTGCTTTGGACAGACTAAAAACCTCCGCCTTCGGAATGGATGAAATTCCCTCCTGGCTCTACCAAGTCTCGGCACCCATACTTGCTGAACTGCTCGCCTATCTATTTAACTTGTCGTTAAACCAATCACAGATACCAGACCGGTGGAGGAGATGTCAGATAACCCCGTTTGCAGACCCATTTCAATTGCACCAATACTCTCAAGGATTATGGAAAAGATGGTGGTACAGCGATTTGTCTATCCAATCCTGGGAAGTTCGGGGTACAACCACTACTTCCATGACCAATATGCTTTCCGTCCAACGGGATCCACAACGGCGGCACTAATCAGCCTGACACTACACATTTCCAAACAACTACAACTCCACCCGTATGTCCACGTTATAGCGCTGGACTTTTCTAAGGCCTTCGACACTGTCAGCCACTCAGAGCTTATGAGAAAGTTTGCCAAACTACCAATAGAAGACGAGGCGTACAACTGGCTGGTTGACTTCCTTAGAGGGCGAATGCACAGCACTAAATTCCAAAACCAAGTGTCGTCATTAAATGAAATAAATGCAAGCATCGTCCAAGGTTCAGGAATTGGACCCAGTTGCTACATTGTTGCGCATCCGACCTCTCCCCCAGCATAGATGGTAACCGTCTAGAGAAATATGCTGATGAAACACACCTTATAGTACCACCGGGTAATTCTCACTTAATCGTTGATGAGCTCGCGAGCATACAGATCTGGGCCAAAAAAAACATGATTGTGATTGACGCAATTGCACCATGTTCACACGCACATTTGAATTATGTTGTAGGATTAGTTCGTCTGTTCTTTGAGCTCTACAATTTCGGATGTTTTTAGCATTATTTGTTCTACGACCCAAATTGGCTCTTTGGCGTCTTGCTGGCATTGTTCACTGTAAGTCAAGCACTGAGTATAATAGTAATAACCAATTACTTATTAATAATACATTTTTTTTTATATTATAGTTTATAGTCTTTTACACCATGTGTTTTAAGACGCGAAAACAAAATCAAAATGAAAAAAAAATACTTATTTACACTAAATAATTTTTCTCTATATTTACAGTTCTTTAGGATTATTTTGTATCCATTTATAGATGATGTCGTGGCATATTTCCGAGTTCAGTATGGTTTGGAGTGTAGTTGGTTTTTGGGTCCTTTTACAAAAGTTCCCAAGTTCCATTCCTAGTTGTGTCGTTTCTTTGCAGTGCAGCAACCAGTGTTCGATTGTTTCCTCTGTTCCGCAGGTTTCGCACAAACCTGTCTCATGAGGATTCATTCTCTTCAAATTTTGTTTCAGCCGACACTTTCCAAGTCGGAGTCGGGAAATGATGACTTCCTTTTTTCTGTTTGTTGTCTTGAATTTAATTTTATTTGAGACTTTTTTTTCGAGAGCCCAGTAGTGTCGACTTTCTTGAGCAGAGTCCCATCTGGTCTGCCATTCGTTCAAAAGCTCTCTGCGTATTGTTCTTTTTATGTCAAATATCTCTGGCATAATCTCAATCTCTATTTCGGGATGTTTGGTAGATTCTTTGGCAAGGCAATCTGCCATTTCATTTTCACGTATGCCCACGTGGCTAGGTACCCAAATCAGGGTAATTGTTTTCCCTTCTTTTGAGAGGTTGGATGCTAGTGTTAGGACTGATTCCACAAGAGCAGATTTTTGAGCATTTGCGGAATTTTTCAATGATATCATAGAGCTATATGAATCCGTAAATAGGGCTATTTTATGTGGACCGTCTGGTTGTGCCATCCACTCCAAGCCGCATTTTATAGCCGTTAGCTCAGCCGTATAAATACTAACGTCATTCGTGACTCTCTTAGCTATTTTCATATCTTTTTCCGGGATATAAATTCCCACAGCTGCTACATGGTCTATCTTAGATGCATCTGTGTACATATGTGTCGAATCTGTATATGTATCAATCAGTTCCTTAGCTCTTTGGACAATTGACGGATCATCCTTCTTTAACCCCACCAGCCCTTCGTTAAAAAGAGGTGGAATAAGTTTCCATGGTGGAGTTAGAGAAGGAGTTAAGGGGACTGGATTGAATTTGTCAACTATTTTGTTCAATGCCGCTGTTCTTTTGGCTGCTGGATGTTCAGCTTCTTTCATTTTTCTGTGAAAGAACCATCGCCATTTAACCCCTTCTTGTCCTCTGGGAGGTACAAAGACGTCTTTTGTTGGATGGTTTGGAATGATCTTGGTTTTAGTGGCAAGGTTTGTAATTAACATCTTTCGTCCTATATCGAGTGGAGGATCTCCGCATTCTATTTGTAGAGCGGCCAAACTGGTTCCAACCATTGCCCCGCAAGCTGTCAAATGCTTCGCAGCCAAACTCCATCACTGACCGTATGGAGCCGAAACAAACAAGAAAGTTATCTCAATGGATTTTTATGCGTATCATCTGATGATTCGACAAGGTCAGGAAAACCTCATTCTGCAATGTCGTGAGCTTTGCCAACAATTCATGGTTGACATGTACGTGAAGATATCGCAGTCTTTCTGCGATACCTACGATATAATCAACAAAAGCTGCGTTCGGAAGAATACATTCACTTGCGAGACGCTATTATTAACAACGCCGACACCGCTGAAATTGGTTACTCTATTATTCTACCATCATCGTACGTAGGCAGTCCACGTCACGGTTCCACGACAAAACGTTCACAGACAAAATGTTCAACGACAAAATGTTCCCGACAAAACGTTCACGACACAACGTTCACGACAAAATGAACACCGACAAAACGTTCACAGACAAAATGTTCAACGACAAAATGTTCAACGACAAAATGTTCACGACAAAACGTTCACGACAAAACGTTCACGAAAAATGTTCACGCACAAAACGTTCACAGACAAAATGTTCACAGACAAAATGCTCACAGACAAAATGTTCAACGACAAAACGTTCACGACAAAATGTTCACACTGAAAAATAAAAATTTTGTTTTATTATGTCAAGATCGCTTGCTAACTAATTATTACGTCATTTTTTGTGATGTGTCTATTCACCATTTTATTTACCTAAGCAAAGTATGTGTGTATGACAGCATGAAACTAATACGTATTGGCAACATCAAATGATCTTCAATTAATAAATAATTGTATGGAGTTAAAGCTATTTGGCTTTTTTCTTTTTCATCCATATTTTGATCCTTTTTATCATCGTTCCATTTATTAACTAGTTAATGCCAGTTAATTTGCTTTTGGATACCCTAACGTTTTAGTTTTTAATTGCTAGAGATGTATTTTTAATTCTAGTTGAAAAACGCAAGTAGCTGCATTCTGCTTTACCCAAGTCACCGTTACGTTAATTATCTAATTAAAGGAGGCTATATTGCTCTTGGAAGCCGATAACTTCTTAATCGCTAGGCTACAACGATCAAGGCTTCTTTCTGTCGTTCACTTAATTAAAATTGAAACATCAAATAAATCTCAATTAATAACTAATTGCATTTCTTTCTTTTTTTAATCGGATTTAATAAAGATTTCATATTTTGACCCTTTTAATCATCATTCCATTTATTATCTAGTTAATGCGGGTTGGTTAATTTTCTCTTGGATACTCTTAACTTTTTACCAATGCTTTTATTAACTCGTCGTCTCTGTTTCTCTGTCTGTTTCAAATCTTGCAATCAATTTTTGAGTCACTTCCTGATGATAGATTTTTTTCAAATTTTGCATACATGCTCAAAATAGAAGACAATGCAATATTCAATTATTAGTTTTACAATAAGTTTTTTTTCTTTCTTGCTGAAACAGTTTACAGTCCTCCGATCCATACTCATCTGGTTGTCGTTTGAGTTAGGGGTATCAAAGAGGAAATTACCATTGCATTTACTATTGTTATCGTTTTATTTGCGCTCATTTTGTGAAACACAAAATATTTTATCATTTAAAACTAAACTAAATTTAAAAGTTGCAATCGTGAACTTTTTGTCGTGAACGTTGTGTCGTGAACGTTTTGTCGTTAAACATTTTGTCTGTGAACATTTTGTCTGTGAACATTTTGTCGTGAACATTTTGTCGTGAACTTTGTGTCGTGAACGTTTTGTCGTGAACATTTTGTCGTTGAACATTTTGTCTGTGAACATTTTGTCTGTGAACATTTTGTCGTGAACATTTTGTCGTGAACGTTGTGTTGTGAACGTTTTGTCGGGAACATTTTGTCGTTGAACATTTTGTCTGTGAACGTTTTGTCGTGACACCCCACGTCACATGCAAGAATACATACAGGATGCTATGACTTTCGTGCGAGAATATGGACGACCGTCTGGTCGGGTCCTAAAAATTTGACCATAGGCAACTCTGGTCTGGACCGTCCGACGCTTGCATTTTGTCCTTTAAAAAGCCTAAGGTTTATTGCTCCCCCCCCCCAATATTTTTCACAAGTCGGCGCCTATGATAAGACGTATATATAATATATGCTAACCTAATTTTAGTGACCATTTTAGCTCCCCGCCATGACATACTGGTTAATCCGGCACTGCTTGTCTCTGTCTTGTCTTGGTCTGTAAAGTCAATGTCTTGAAAAAAATGTCTTGGTCCCATCTTTGCTTTCAGTCAATTTGTAGCTGAGTGCTCTTGAACACCTTGTTTAAAAAACGTTATATAAAATATTATAGATTATAAAATAATTGATAGATTTATTGAAGAAATCTCATCGAAAATGAATTCATTAATTGTTACAGCACTATAGCGCACTTTACCCAATACCACCACCTTCAAAACATGGCTTCTGTGTCGTTGTGTGTAATTTTTCTAAGGTGGCTGCCTGTCGTTTTTGTTGCTTTTTTATTTATTTGGTCGTCTTATGCATACATCGTACAAATGTGTTTCTGTGAGTTTTTGAGTTTTGTTTACTAATTGACAGACTGTCATAATGAATTCAGACAATTGCTTTTTATCGTTAATGCTATTGCCACGGCGGTACGCGATCTTTGATTCGCTATATCTTTATTAATTTTATTTTTTTACACTATATGGTATATTCAAACTCAGAATTTGTACCTTTATATAAAAATATTAATTAAATTAAAAAAAATTATTTTGAAAATTTTATGCTACTACCTAGGATAGGGTTTAGGGGTAGGGTTAGGGTTTGGGTCAGGGTTAGGGTTAGAGCTAGGGATAGGGTTAAGGTTAGGGTTAGTAGCAATTCTACCGATTGTAATCACGTCGAACCGCCGGGGCAATAGCAGCGACCGCTTTTTATAGTATATAATAATAATAATAGGCAGATGCTATTGCTATTCGGATGTACGTCCGAATAATTTCACCACTATTTGAACGTACGTCCAAATAATTTCACGGCAATCCCGAAGATCCTGCTGTTACCGGAGTTAATGAGATAAACAAGCAATGATTGGCAGGTACGTGATGTCCCTGATTGACAGGCTGCCAACTACTAATAACTACCCAATAACCCTGGCTGTAAATTTAAAAGTGAACGCGACTAATTATCCTGACGTGACTGGGATAATGTCTATTAAATTAAATAAACATGTAGAAGAAGATGCTGTGGGATGGGCTATTATGGCGCGAGGGTGAAATTTTGTCAGTTATGTCAAACACAAATGAAACTGGCGAAAAGGAGTAGCACTGCCGATGTGTGTACTTGGCGTTGTCCCAACCAGGCCTGTCGATCGACGCGATCAATTAGGAATGGGAGCTTTTACAGCAGAAGTATGATCCCCCTCAGCAAGTGCATCATGGTAAGAAATTTTGTTTAAAATTACTATTTGTTATAAAATAAGTATGCAATATCAAAAATAATTTGTACAAAACTACAAAATATCATAACTAATTTGTACACAGCTGACGTTTTACTGGTCCTGTAACAAGATAAGCCAGGCTGAGGTCGCAGAATTATTACATCTGGATACCGACCACACTCTACCGGACTGGTTCAATATGCACCGGGACCTCTGCCAGTATTGGATGAGAGATCATCCAGTACGAATCAGTGGTCCTGGACATATTGTCCAGATTGATGAGAGTTTGGTGTCCTCTGCAAAAAAAAACCGGAACCGCCGCGCAAGGCCGTTCAGACAACGTTGGGTGTTTGGGGGGATTGACGTAATAACCAAAGAAGCATTTATAGTAGAAGTGGAAAAAAGAGACGCAGCAACCCTCCTACCTATTGTGCAGCGACACTTGTGCCAGGTAGATTACTTGTTGTACATCATAACAATTTTGAATTACAATTCTTTAAATAAGTCAATCATATTTTAATTATTTGACAGGTACTTTAATTTGGAGCGATCAGTGGAGTGCGTACAGAAACCTGTCTGCTGTCACTGGGTTGCCGCATGGCACTCAATCATTTCGTGAATTTTGTGGCACCAAATGGAGTCCACACAAACGAAGTGGAAAACTTGTGGCGTTGCGCCAAATACAAGTTTAAATTAATGAGAGGGACATGCGATGCCCACATAGAATCGTATCTCGATGAATTTATTTGGCATAGGATGGCTACAAGCCGAAGTGTGAAGTTTCAAAGAGCCTTAGAACTTATTAGAACTTATTACCCTGTATAGTTTGTTTTTGTAAATAAATATTATTACTAACACATGTTTTTCGCCCAATAAATGTTTCTATTCTTATTAAAAGTTTTTTCGTGTTCAGTGTCAACTCACTCCAGAAATTGGGAAAAATAAACATAATTATAGAACTTTAATCTCGTGGTGTAGCGTACGGTTGCACCACCTCGCCTTCGCACAAAAATTGAACAGAGCTGGGGCAAAAAATAAATGAATGAGAGAGGGGGAAAAAAATTAACAGCATTTTAATAGAACAAGAAAATAAACATAACATAAAATCATAACAAAAAAATTAACCTAGCATAACAATGAAACAAAACAAAATAACAAATTTAATTTACAGGTCAGGTTATACCAAACAAATGTGTGAAACAAGATTTGATGTGTCTGCTATTTTCGGCGGTCAAAAATGTATTAACTACTACCTAGTTGGCATCTCTTAATCACAAAATGTCGGTCAAACTTATGACCATTATATATCTCATGTTATAAACTGTTGTAGTTGGCAAGATGTAGTACCTAATCACCAACTGTCAGCCAAGTATATGACCATTAAGGAATGAGTCTTATATGAGTAGAGAATAGAGACGCTACGGTTGACTGGTCTCATCTTATAAACTGTAGTTGTCAAGTCATTTATTTTTCGAGTATATGACCATTATGAAACTAGCAGTAGATAAAAAACGATCAACTCTCCGCCTAGTATACGACCATATACATATTAACGAAGGTAGTCGATGAGATATTAATTGCGCTTTTGTCTATGCTGCCAGAATCTTAAATTTTTAGAATAAAATTTATTTATTTTAAAAACATATATAAATTTAAAATAAAATTTATTTATTTTAAAAACATATGATATAAATTTATAAATTTAAAATTAAATTTATTTATTTTAAAACTTATTATAAAGTATATTATAATACTAAACAAATTACATTATATAATAAGTGCCAAAATAACTTTTAGGCGGAGCTAAATATTATTAATTAAATAGGCAGAGCAAAATATTTTTAATAAAATAGTCTCCGCCTGGGGGCGGAGTTGAATATTCAACAACGGCAGGATCTTCGGGATTGCCTAATTTCAGCTCTATTCGAACGTACGTCCGAATAATTTCACCACTATTCGGACGTACGTCCAAATAATTTCACCACTATTCGAACGTACGTCCGAATAATTTCACCACTATTCGGACGTATGTCCGAATAATTTCACCACTATTCGGACATACGTCCGAATAATTTCATCACTATTCGGACATACGTCCGAATAATTTCACCACTATTCGGACGTACTATATATATATATATATATAATATAGTATATAAGATCAGCAGGCATATAGTAAAATCAAGTAAAATAGCGAGTGATAATTAGATTTTCATGGCACCAATAAAGGCGCTATAAATAAATTTTATTCATTTTAAATCATCTAGAGTTATTAAAATTAAATTTTCCTCAAATAGTGTATTTTAAACTAGTGAGAATTAAATTCTGCGCTTTAAGTTGTTTGATTTGTGGCCATAGACATAGACTTATAAGTCTATGGCCATAGAGTACTATCTATCTATCTATATATATATATATATATATATATATATATATATATATATATATATATATATAAGATTATGTAAGTATATAAGTCTGTTGTGACGAGACACTCCAGGTGTAGTTAGGTGCGCCTTCCAAGCTAGCTACCGAGTTGTTGCGAGAAAGTTCTGTTTAGCGAGTTGCGCGGTATTTACATTACATGTTTCTTGTTATTTATATTGTGTTTTGAAAGAATAAATTCTTCTGAAAGACACAACAATTGGCGCAGTCGACATGTCTGAAGTTGATAAATTAATTAAACACATAAAACAAATGGAGAGGTTGATTTTGAGTTTACAACCATCGGCAACAAATATTTCCAGTTTCGATCCTTTGAAAGAATTATGGAAAGATTACTGGGAATGGTTTGAAACTTTCACTGGTGCTCATTCGGTTCCTGGTCGAAAAATACCTCAAGTTTTCTTGACAAATCAAACCTCGTCAACATACAAGTTTCTTGATACGTTAGCAAGTCAGCAAACACCGCCAAAGAAAGCGAATGACTTAACGATAGAAGAAATAGAAATATTTATGGGAAATCAGTTTCACCCATCAAAGTTTGTCGTCCGAGAAAGGTACAAATTCTGGACCGGATTGAAACGAGAACCAGGTGAAACCATCAACCAGTTGGCGGCAAGAATTCGTCAAGCAGCTACAACATGTGATTTCACTTCCATCGAGAATCCACAAGACGAAGCAATGAGGACCAGATTCATCTGTTCCGTCAACGATGAAACAGTCCTCCGAGCTCTGTTCCGCATAAATGACGATGAGTTATCTTTTGCAAGAGCAATAGAGATAGCATGCGAAACCGAAGATGCAGCTCAAGTTGCAAAAGAAACCGTTTGCGAAAAAGCCCCATCACCTGAGAGAACGTCTCAGGTATTCAAAGTTGATCAAAGAAAGCAGAAGAAACATACGGAATATCATCAGCAGCACGCAACTGATAAAAGGTCAAATGTTTATAACGAAAAGTGTCGACGTTGCGGTAAGAACAACCACACTTTTAAAGAATGTCGATTGCAAACTACATATGCAATTTCTGTCAAAAGAAAGGACATCTGCAAGCTGTTTGTCTAAAAAAGAAAAGACAAGTTCAGTGTATATTTGCAAAAGATGAATTCGTGAAAGAACACGTGTTCACCATGAAAGGACGAAATCCTTTGTTGCAACAGTTGACTCTCAACAGTCAACTCTTCAGTTTTCTCATTGATAGTGGTTCCAGAGACAACTTTTGTTCACGAGCTGCATGGATCAAACTGGGGAAACCGAAGTTGCAGCTGAATGATAAAAGATATTGTTCAGCAACGGGAGATGACATCCCAACAATGGGCACATTTGAAACAGAAGTAAAATTGAACAACTCAGACATCCAAAGAAGAGTGTGGTTCAATGTCACAAAAGTACATGATCTCAACCTACTGGGATTTGAGGCGATACGTGATATGAAGATTGACGTCACCGCATTGCTGTCAAAAAACTTCAGTTCCGTTCAAGTTATAACGGAAACAACAGAAAACCACCTTCAAAATGAATGTCAACTTTTGTGCTCTGAATACAGCGAATTGTTTGATCCACAACTGGGGTGTCTTAAAGATGTCGAACTAGAAATAAAGTTCAAACCAGATTCGGAACTGATTTTCTGCAAGCCCCGGACAGTACCGTTTGCTATCCTGGAAAAATTGAACAGTGTGTATGATGCAGGAATAAGAAAAGGTATATGGATTCCAGCTCAGTTCAATCATTATTGAACCCCGGAAGTTCCAGTCAGAAAACGGATTCAACCGAATCAGAAAAAGGCAGGACTAAGAATCTGTGGAGACTACTCGGTAACGATCAACTCTCAACTTGAAACACATCGTTACCCAATGCCACATCCAGAAGATCTGATGAGAAAACTAGGGGGAAGTTTTTGCTTCAGTAAAATCGATCTCGCAGATGCATACCTCCAGATTAAACTGGTGCCGAAAAATCAAAGAAAACTAGCGTTGAGCACGCACAAAGGTGTACTTCTACAAACACGTCTACCTTTTGGCATCACTTCAGCTCCAGGTTATTTTCAAGAAATAATGGTCAAATTAACGTGTGATCTACCAGGCGTATTTAGACGACATTCTAGTGAGTGGAACCACAGCTGACAAGCATCTGAGAAACCTACACCATTCATCCGATCGTAATGCAATTTTCACACAAGTTTAAGAGGCAATGGGAGACAATTATAGTGAAAAAAATTTGAAATCGGGCACAAAATGAGCGGAGCGGGAGAGAGAGTGGAAACGGGAATTAGAAAATGAGTGGGAACGGGAAAGCAAGAGGGAACAAAAAGAACTGAGAGCGAAAAAGGGAGCGGGAAAGTTAAATCGACCAAGAGCGGGAAAGCGTTCGAGATCGGGAAAGCAACCGGGAGCGGGAAAGCGAACGAAAGCGAGAAAACAGCCGGGAGTAGGAAAGCGGCCGGGAGCAGGAAAGCGACCATGAGCGGGAGAGCAAGCGAGGAAGGAAACAGGAGCGAGAGAGACAAACATTAGAAAAACCTCTAAAAATCCCGGGCAACGCCGGGTACCTCGCTAGTAGCATATATAATATAGTTTTTAGTACTCTATGTCTTAGCATTATTTGTGACTGCTGTGATAAGATACCGGGACCAAATTTATTTGGTTTTAAAAAATAGCTTTAAGTTTCATGGACATCACTTCTTTTTATATATTAATATATAATTTATAATATAGACTACCATCGTCTAGAATTTTAGGATGCAGATTCATGATTGTCCAACAACCGAACAATGAAGTAAAATTAACTTCCCGCTAATCTCTACCGGGCTAAAACCGTCAGCAGGAACTTTACAAGCGCACAATGTGCACAAGTTTCACGTGATCAGGCCGTACGACTTCCTTAGTAGAGAGCTGCACGGTAATGGGGATTGCAACGATACTGGTATGCATTGTCTGCATGTCTTGAGTTGTCGCAGCTTGTAATAGCACTCTCTGACCACCTTGCCCACGTGACCAGTCATGGACATGTCTGAGCTGAGCAGCACACCAAGGTCCCACACCATAACGGATGGAGTGACAGTTGAACCACCTAGCTCAATTGGGCAGCAGTCAAGAATGTGCTGTCGACGCGTCGTGGCACACCACATACATTCAGTTTTGCCAGTATTCAGTTGAAGCCTGTTGGAGGCCATCCACTGTGCCACCTGTTGTACTGACTGTTGAGTGTCATCGGGGTATAAATGTACAGATAAGCCAAATGACTGAATTATTTTTTCAATGTCAGCAGTATATCCGTTTATTATAAAAATTATTAATTAGGACGTGCGTTCGTTTACCGTTTCACATAAGCGACACCTGTCTATTTTATTAAAATCTATTGTCCCGGCGGTTTGCGGAGTAATAAGCAGCAAATTGCTATTGCCCCGGCGGAAGACGAAAGCGCACACCAGCACACTTACACATACAGGCACACATAGGAAACTTCTGAGGAAGCTAGGCCGAGAGAGGATGGGGGAAGATCAGAAGCTAAGTGACGCACATATATACAGGGTGGACCAAAAAAAAGTGAGACGGTTTTATACAATCAAAATATTTTCAACTAAACAAAATATTACGTCGATGATCTTACTTACTAACTTTAATCATTATTTTTTTTTTCATTTTTCTTTCACAACGCCTTTTCCAAGACTTAAGTCTTGCTCAAAGGCGAGAAAGGGCATTTGCAGAGGCAGCCATTTATAGGCGCCTACCCTTTTAGCAATGCGAGTGAACTCCTTGCTTAAGGGAGTTACGCTGGTGACGCCGGCGAGGTTCGAACTGCCGACCTAATGATCGACAGGCGAACGCTCTACCGCTCTGCCACCAGCGCCTCTATTATGTCGTTATTTAGTTAATTTCTGGTCGTCACCTTTGACTTCTAGTGTGATCAAAGGATGTAATAATTAAAGAACATATTACAGGACTGTCTCACTTTTTTTGGCTCACCCTGTATAGACAGTGAGGTCAATAAGAGATCATGGTCAACAGTGTCGAAAGTGACAGACAGGGAAGAAGCACAGCAATATCACCTGAATCAACTGCCTGATGAACATCAGTGACAATCTTCAGCATGGCCGTCTCAGTAGAATGGTGTCAGCGGTAGGTGGACTTCGTTTTCGGGAGAAGGCAGTTGTGGTCGAGGTAGACAAGCAGGCGCCTCATCACAAGTCGCTCGAGAAGTTTAGACAAAATACAAAAGTTTAGATTGGAAATTGGTCTATAAGACGATGGTAGATTTGGGTCAAGAGTTGGTTTCTTAAGCACTGGGAGTACGTGAGCGTTTCTAAAACATGTAGGTACATAGCCAGTAGTGAGTGAGCAGTTAAAGAAACTCAATAGATATGGTGCTAGAACTTTAAAAAGTTTCTTAAGGAGCCAAGTAGGGATTGGGTCAAGATGACATTGCTTGTTTGGTAGAGAACCAATAAACCTAGCTACTTCATCAAATGTGGTAGGATTCAATTGACCGAAGTCGACAGCCTGGGATAAAATTGAGTAGACTCGCCGTTGATTGGTAAATGCTCTGAAGTTTTTCAGAAAGAAATCTTGAATATTTGATAAAACTGTTGGAATCAGTGATGAAAATGGATGAAATGGTGGCTTTAAATCGCAGAGGACCAAACAGCAGAATTCAAACCAACAGTTCAATTAACAATACATAGGGATAAGAATTTATTGGAAGATATCTGTACTAAAGTAGTTTTGAACTGGCTTCCAGTTTTAGTGTTTGGACTAAAAGTTGACCAGCGTACCAAAGCTCACATCTGAAACTGGAGAAGCAGCAGTAGTGCAGGAACTATTGGCACTACCTAATACAAAAAACCCAAACTTTTTATGTGACTAGTTTAATTTACTATTTGAAAAAGTTTAGGAAAAGGTGCCATTAACGCTATGCTGACTAATAGATTCAAGAAAGCGTCGATAGCCAATTTTCGAAATTGGGACACCAGAAGATCAATAGCTTTTTTAATTTCCACAGTTGCAATAAATGTTTTTATGCCAGCCATGTTTTGTAAATGAGTTGAATAATCTGTTAATACATATGAAATATTTTTATTAGGATCAATATTTTAGTATGTTCTAGCCAAATGTACGTTATATTAAAATATGTTTTAACCGGGGAAATTTAACTTGGAGGAGATGGGGCAAATGCACGGGACCAAAGTTTTAGTACATTATATCCAATTGTACATTAGGTCCAGGGTAGGTTATAGCAGGATTATACTGTATATGAGAAAATATTTAATCCTTTCCAAGCATGGAAAAGTGACATATGAAAGATGATTGTTCATGGTGAACCAACCAACATTTTTGAATTGTTTAATTTTTGCCTTTTTTTGTTGCTGATGCAAGTTATTTTTTAAAACTTATAGATAGGTATTTAAAATGGTAGTAATTGATGGTTGTATTTGTTGCAGATATGGTTTCAAATGCTGCTGAAAGAGGTTGGTACTCAATGGGTATACAAAGTTTTTCTTAAAAGTATCTTTTTGCTGTCAAATAGCTGGTATTATATATTACAGTTGATACTAATTGGAGCTCTCGTAGCTGACAGACGTGTCAGTTTATGCGGCTCTTTTTTATTGTCTTTTACCTCGGATGACACAATTTATAATCCTTCACTTATCAATTAAACTTTTTTTTAATAAAGTAGTTTTAATCGATATCAAGTTTGTTTATAATCGTACTTGGAGTTATCTATGCATCGGCCGTGCAAACAGTGTTTTCACTAATTACTGATTCTGTTTTAGTTTTCTGCAACAATGGACTTTAATGGATTACTATTTAAACTACTGATTTTTAGAAACTAATTTCTGTCAAAACTATTGACCGTTATATTTTTTGGCATTATTTTTTTCTTGTGAGGGGCCACCATGGTTTCCTTGGTTCCTGCTTGTGTAGCTGCTTTGAAACGTCCTATCCCAGCATGTCATTCATACACTCACGTGACCACTGCTACAGGCTAGAGGAAGCGTTTGGTGCTCCCTTTCACCATCTAGAATCTTCAACATATCTGGGCTTGGTTTGCGCTGCCAATATGGCTCAAAATCAAAATAAAGACAAGAAGTTTATATGACAACCAGCCATGGCGTCAAAAGCCGTTTAGTACACAGACTACTTTTTTTTACTAACATTCAGCAGACGCCTTTATCAAGACAAGTGTTGCTCAAAGGTGAGAAAGGGTCATTGCATAGGCAGCAATTTATAGGCGCCTACCCCTTTATCAATGCGAGTGAACTCCTTGCTTAAGGGAGTTGCGCTGGTGACGCCGCTGAGGCTCGCGCTGCCGACCTAACGATCGACAGACGAACGCTCTACCGCTCTGCCACCAGCGTCTCTTTCACGCAACTTATCGTTCCGTCGTCGGGTTGGTCACTACAACCTGGTGACAGATGCTTGAGCACAATTCTCATTAATCCACGCTTTCAAAGACACTCTAACCTGTCGATAAAAAAGCTGATTCTTGGGCATCTCAACATCCGCTCCATTAATAACAAGGTCGATGCTGCATGTCAACTGTTCTAAAGTTCTAACACTGTGTGAAACATGGCATGAAGACTCCGACTCAGTATGCATTCCTCATTTGAGATCAGGGGGCCTCTCCGTGCTTGAATGAGCTCGCAAAATTTGCCCAAAGTTAGACCGAAATTGTACTAATTATGTTAACCATGGTGGCATAGCGATCGTAACACTTTCTGGGGTCAGACTGGCTAGACTAGAGCCAACAACTGTGTTCACGAAATTTGAATATATCTTCTGTCATAAGTAGTTCCTACGTCATCATTGTGATCTTCATCCTGGCTCCAAAGAAGAGTGCCAAGGTTTCATAAAGAGTTTGATACCTGATATCATTCCAGACCCCAGTACTGATCACAGGTGACATCAAAATACACATTGAACAGCTTAAATACGGCCATTTAACTGCAAAGCACGCTGTCGTCTTTCGGTTTGGTTCAGCATGTTGACCAGCCAACACACAAGACTGGCAGTACAATCAATGTCATTCCTCGCTCTACAATGGTCTATGAAGGTGGAGAATCTACGAAGTTTAGAAAGGGCAGAGCGTATGATATTTAGATGGATGTGTGGTGTTTCGTTGAATGATCGTGCACGCAGTGTGGATTTGTATAGCCTTCTAGATGTTCCTTGTGTTGCTGATGTGGTGAGGCATGTAACACTAAGGTGGTTTGGACATTTGGAGCATAAAAGTGCAGATGATTGGGTTTCAGCATGTAGAGATGTGGATGTTGTAGGAGTGAAAAGTAAAGGTAGAAGTAGGAAGACTTAGTGGGAATGTGTGAAGAAAGATATGGATGAGCTCGGCCTAAAGCGGCAGTCTGCAGTGGCGATGCTGGCATGGGCAAGGGTGGGCATTGCCCGCCCTCACAATGGTCTTGCCCAAAGTTTGCCCGTCCTCACAAAAAAATTATTAAATTATAATTTTACAACAGTTAATTAAACATTAATATAAATCTCAACGTCTTTTAAAACACTGTGTTGTAGTTTTTGTTTTAAAAGTAAAAGCAGTGAAAAAATGTCACAAAATGCGAGAGTATGTCACATTTAACAAAATTATAAAGGATTAAAAAAAAACGAAGTTTTTTACGGTTCACTTGTATTCAAATACTTAGCTAAGTTCATCTGTCTGTAACTCGGTATAACTAGCTGACCCAGCAAACGTTGTTTTGCCTTATAAATTATTTTGGTTTTTTTATTAAAAGTTTAATGTCGCTTTCCCGCTCTCGGTTGTTTCCCTGCTCCCGGTCGCTTTCCCTCCTGGTCGCTTTTCCTTTCCCAGTCGTTCTTTCGCTTTCGTTTGCTATTCCGTCCCGCTTGCTTTTTCGTTCCCGCTCATTCTGCAGTTACCGTTTCCATTTGCTCTCTCACTCCGCTCATTTTGTGACCGATTTAAAAATTTTTCACAAAAACCTTCGATTGCTTCGCAAGCTTGTGTGAGAATTACATTACGATCAGATGAATGGTGAAGCAATGCATAAAGGACTTACATACTTACATACATACATGCTTACACATAATCTCATATATCTTATATATATATCTCATATATCTTATATATATATATATATATATATATATATATATATATATATATATATATATAGTAGTCTAATGTTAAGTAGCTCTGAAAGATTGAGACTTCTAGCCATCATTTATTGGTGATGGTCGGTGGCTCAGTTGGTAAGAGCGCTTGCATTTAGGCGAGGCGGTGTTGCCGTAGACACGTGGGTTCGATTCCTAGTAGAGTCATATATATATACTAGAGTTAGCCCGTCAAAAATGACGGATTTTTTAAAATTTTATTATATGTTCATTTCTGATTGCAGTATCACCTTTTTTGATCTTTGAGACTGTCATTGTACACTTGCGTAATAACTTTTATTACACGCCTGCGCTCACTAACTTTTATCAACTGCTGATTGCTGACCCCTGCGGCCGCCGAGTTATGTGTAATTGCTAACATACATACAGTGGTTTTGCCCGCCCCAAGGACGCATGTTTTAAAATTACGATGTACTTTGGATACATTTTATAAAAAATAGTCAACAAAAACAAAATGACATTTGATAACCATAACAATTTTTTTTATATATCAGCCAATTTAATTAAACTTTTTATTGTGTTAAAATTTTCAATTTACTAAAGTATTTCATATAAATTCAAAGGATGTGAAAATTGAAAAGTGCAATAATTGGTTATTAAAGAATTTCAGTATAGACGACATTTCTTGTGAATTGACGGCCATCGAGAAGTGGTCCTTGCTTCTGAGATTTTTTAAAATCTATCTATATATATATATAAATGAATGTTTGTATATATGTATCTATGTATGTTATTTATGCATTGCTACACCATTCATCCGATCGTAATGAAATTTTCACACAACCTTGAGATTCAAGGGGAATCAAATATAGTGAAAAAAAAATTTGAAATCCGTCACAAAATGAGCGGAGCGGAGCGGGTGAGTGAGCGGGAACTATAAACATATATATATATATATATATACATATCCATACAAAAATGAGCGAAAACGGGAACGGGAAGCTAATGAGAGCGAAAAATAGAGCGGGAAAGCAACCGGAACTGGAAAACGACCGAGAGCGGGAAAGCGACGGGAAAGCGGAGAAGGAAATGGGAGCGAGAGAGACAAACATTAGAAAAACCTCTAAAAACCCCGGGCAACGCCGGTGTCCCCGCGTTATATAATATTTTGCGATTGCATCGCCACTTCTTTTGATCTCTAGGACTGAGACTGAGATAGGTACAATTGCATAATAATTTTTATTACACGCCTGCGCGCCATAAATTCTTACGTGCACATTGATATCATTTATACGACTAATTACGTAAGCATGACAGAATCAGTGAGTGAGTGAAGTGGGCTACTATATAATAGATATATAAATCTCGTTTCATAGTGTTTGAAATTGAACTCCGAATCGGCTGAACCGATTTTTTGTTATTCATTCAAGTTGCATATGTGATATACATTAGAAAGAAAAATAAACATATCTAGCAAAGATATATATATATATATTCTTTAAATAACTTGGAATCAGATTTTCACGAATGCAAGCTCTATTAAATATAACGGCCCATTTCTTATTGCAACACTTTTGAATCAAATTCGTCAGCTGTCTCCATGATGGCGAATGCCGAAACCGGCCGGTCTACTCGTTTAAATAAAGATTTTGAAAATGTTTGTACTGTTTTGAACATAAGAAAAGAATGGAGACAGCTGACGAATTTGATTCAAAAGTGTTGCAATAAGAAATGGGCCGTTATATTTAATAGAGCTTGCATTCGTGAAAATATATATATATATATATATATATTCCATACATAATTAGGGACAATATTTTCCCGCAAGCAAGTTTCATTGAACTTTTTAGCCTATTTTGCATTCAACAGTTTCTTGTATAAACCTTGCAAAGCAACAATATATTTCTTTTCTGAAACTACACCAAGCAACGTTTTAAAATCTTTATTTTTTCCAGCTGACTGGCCAGTTTTGGTTAATTTATATAATTTATATATATATATATATTAAATTATTGGCTATTAAATTAGCTAGTGATGGAATGTAAGCCGTACAACTTATATATACTATCGAGCATTGATTCGTACCCATTCATATTCGAGTGTTGTGTTCAACATACCCCAACAAAAGCGCTTAACAACCACTGTTTTTTGGCGTTGGAAGTGGCGCAGATGGTAAGGTAGTTGGCATGAAGGAAGGTGGTGTTGCCGATCCGACAGTCGTGGGTTCGAGTCTGATGTTGAGACATATATATATATATATATATATATATATATATATATATATATATATATATATATATATATATATATATATATATATATATATATATATATATATATATAAGCCTGTCTATCTGTTGCATTTTCCTATAAAAAGGACATAATTGCACCTCTTTGTTTTTCCAGAATAACTTTTTAAAATAATTTTTAAAAAATATTCTCAATAGCCTAGGACCTATCCTCAGACCTACCAAAGGTACACAAAAAATTTAATAAAAATCGGTTCAGCTGTTTGGGAGGAGTTCAATTTCAAACACTATGACACGAGATTTATATATATATATATATATATATATATATATATATATATATATATATATATATATATATATATATATATATATATATAAATATATATATATATATATATATATATTGAATTTAATTTTGTAACAGTTGTTTACCTCTTTTTCTATCTCCTGCTTCTCTTCATGTCAATATGGTGTTTTGTTAAAGCACTTTCTACCATGTCTGCCACTGTTCCCAATCAGGTATGTTTTTATTCAAATTTCTATTGAAGATTTATTGCATCTCTTTAAAAATGTTTTTAATGGTTTTTTAAATCTCTTATGTTAACTTTCAGCTAATCTTGCTCGCTTGCTTGATTTCTTGAATGTTTGCAAGCCTTGAAAGTGAAACTAACTTCCCGTCATCCAATCAAGCTGAATTTTTAAATATAGGTTAACTCCACATGACATGCCATTATATTGGAGTTTAAAAAAAATTTGAGAAAAAGTTTTTAATTAAAAATGATATTTATTTTTGTTTTAGAACCAAAATAAAATAAATACAATTATATAGATGTTTATATATATATAAAGTCCAAAAATGTCATTTTAAAAGAAACATTTTGGCAACAAATGAAAAGCCGGCAAATTCTGAAATATAAGGGGCTTGTGTAAAAACCTGGTTTTTTACGACTTACTAGTTAAATAACCACTCTTGAACTTGTTTTTAGCAAAATCGAAGGGATTATTTTTATTATAGAAAAGTTTTCTTATGAACCTTGTTATTCGTACATCTTACTGGCTTTAACATTACAGCTAGAGATTTTTGTCTGAAGCAACTTTTCTTCGGTATCACAGTTGTGGTCAAGCTGGCGCAAAATCTAGAATATCATTGACAAACGAAGCACAATCTCTTACAAATTTCATATTATATAAATGTGTGTACACTACTGTAGATTAAGATGCAAGGAACATGCTGGCTGATGGGTTAACCAGACTTTTTTTCTGAATAAAGACTTGGTAGACTTTCCAGGCAATTTAATTGTGTACATGGATGATGTTTTGTATGTCTGTTTCTAACGATGCTAGATCCTTCAAGAGAAAGTTATTATATTATTTTTTTGGCTTCGACTTATATTCGAGCCGTCGATTTTGTATGCTATTTTACCTCAAAAAGTACACTTCGACGTATACTAGAATCGACTTATACCCGAGTATATACGGTTTTTCGATAATTAAGTTGAAATGGGATTTAAGGGAAAAATGATTACATGATTAACTTATACCCGAGTATATACAGTACTTGTTTTTTGATAATTAAAATGGGAATTAAGGGAAAAATGATTACATGATTAACAGGTAACAACACCCCACGACGAAGTTAAGTAAAATATATAAGAAAAGAGTGCTGCTGAATTGCTTGTACAAATTGGTACTGTACAATCATGATATTTATCATGTTGCTTTTTCCCAAATGCTTTTAGCATCTTTTTCTCCAGTTATTATGGAAAATCTTGTTCCTTTTTAAAATTCTTATATTAACTTCACTGCCAGTCTTGCTTGGTTGCTTGAATGTTTTCAAACCTTGAAAGTGTTGATTCCGCCTAAGTGTTCTGCACTATATGGGTGATCTTTGGTGGTAGCTTTCCGCATAAAGCACACTCCATAAACCTGGGCGATGCACGCCGTCAAAAGCAGCCGAGAAATCGATAAAGACCATCACTATCCTCCTGGTGAATAATCTTCATAAACGCCTTACTATCTCGCTTCTCTATTAAAGTTTTAAAAATTTTTGTAATTAGAAAAAATAATTATTTATGTTTTAAGACAAAAATAAATCAAATACAATTAAACAAATGTTTATATAAATTTGTGAATTTGTGAAAAACCTTGTTTTAACGGCTAACTTTTTATGGATCATTCTTGTATGGGCAAGTTTTGTGGGGTCATAAATCAGGATGGGTCTTTGATCGCTTTTTTATTTATGCCTTAGAAGTGAACCTGGTTGTTTAAATCATTGAAGGTAACAAATTTCATCGCTGACCGCTTAAAAATGAATCTGAAGACCATAGTATAGTTATCAGTAGATTTCTGTCGGATGCTGTTACTGATCAACTGCCTCTTTTTCTACTCGTTGCTATTTCTGCTTCACCTTTACCAGATTTTCTTTTGTTAACCTAAGCTTTATAGCTTTGTTACCTCAGCTTTTCATCTACTTGTGGTCATCATTTGAGTATCAGCTTGAGCTGGGTAATAATAATGTACAGCCTATGGGAAGTGTTCAAGTGGCAGGCAAATATGTGTGAGCCCAACATGCTGTTTTCTGGCACCTCTGAGGCTTAACTACTGACTCTTCTAATTGAATTATTTTTATTATGAAGTATGATGTTTATTGTAGTTTTATTTGACGGAATCAGAATTGGAAATGGCAGCTAGAAGCAAAGAAGAGTCAAAAAACATTTTGGAAGCTAAAGGATTTGAATTGAGGGTTCAGGGCAGAACTGTAAGAGGCTGTAAGTTTTTATTTGTTTATTTTTTCTGGTTTTGGGACAATTTCATACTCGGATTATATTTTATTAATTTAATCATTTCTAATATAGGTTATTTCAGTTGATTTGTTTTTCTGCAAAAAACTTTGATTAATAAATTAATAATCTTGCTCTTTTTCATATTTTTCTACATGCATTGTAATTTTTTCATGTAGTCATTGCACTTACCACAGTTACTTTTATAATTTTTTAATGCCTGGAGAATCCACTACTTGCATTAAACATTCGTTATCATGTCTTTGGCTTTATCATTACTTTTTTTATGTGGCTTGTAGCGTTTTGGTGGCCGCATTTCTGCAATGGCGGTTTTAGCGCTAGACATTTTAGCGCCATTCTGAATATTTTACAGTTAGTTAAAAGAAAACAATATCTTGTTATTTATTACTTATTTAGCAACATTTTATTTTATTAGTCATATAAATATAAAAAATATAGATAATATATATTTAAAATTAAAAAATTCTATACTGTTTTTCTTTGCAATGCATATTAAGATTTGAAATTAATCTAATAACAAGTAAAGATAAAAAAATAAATTTAAAAAAATGCTTTTATTTGCTTCTTTATCTGAGTCAACAAACTAAAATTTTTGAATCTAAAACAACCGTTACACTCAGTCTTGTACAACAACACTAACTTTCATATAAAATAGAATTTGATTAATTTTAATTGATTTAAGGCCTAATTCATGTCGGAAACATTCAATTTATGTATTGTCATCCAGAATAAAGCTTTCCTGAAAGGAAGGGAGTAGGAAAAAGAGAGAGAGTTGTAAAACTTGGCTACGAAGCACATTCTACTATGTGGCCACTTTAAAAAACTCTTTTCATACTTTTTCACATGGAGGAAGCTCGCACTAAATATTACACACCACTGACATGGCAGAGTCTGGTTGATTGATCGACGGGAGTGTACCTTTTTACATGATTTTCTATAACTTCACATGTGCATTGAATTCTGTGACAAAGTTTGTAATAACATTTAGACCCACTTTCCACTATGTTTTCAATCTGAAATTTGGAATATAGTTGTATTCTGTATACCTTAACAATATTAATTTCAAAAATTAATAATTACACTATAAATTAGCATACACAATATACTTCGTTGGCTAGGCTTTTCATTACAATAGCTAGGTAGCAGTTAAAAAACTAAAACACATTAAATAAATAATACTTTAAAAAAGTTGAAAACACTTTTATGAAATGCTCTAGTACAAAATAAATTGTAAACATAAAAGCTTATTTAGCAACTAGAAAACTGTCAATTGTAAACATAAAAGATTATTTATTAACTAGAAAGTTGATAATTAAATGAGCTATAAAAGTATCTCTGTTTCTTTCTATTTTTTCTCTGTTTGTTTCTGTTTGTCTTTTTCTCTGTCTGTCTGGTTGTTCTCTTTCCCTGTTTTTTCTCTAATTGTCCGTCTCTTTCTCTTTTTCTCTGTTTTCTTTATTTCCCTCTTTCCCACTCTCTCACACACACAACATAAGCCCATTAGACTCCTGTTTTATTTCCACAAATTTTGTAAAATTGTACTAATTTGTTAAAACATTGAAAATTGAAGCATTGTTTGAATATTTTAATGTCATTTATATATATATATATATATATATAGAGAGAGAGAGAGATATATATATATATATATCTTGTGTCATAGTGTTTGTCTCCAAACTCCTCCGAAACGGCTGAACCGTTCGCAGGAAGGGCATCCGGGTAAAACTTTGCTCCAAATTCCATATGGGTAACAAAACAAAGAATTTCATGCCGGCTCGGACGTCGCCCGGTCAAACAAAGTCTACAAGGTCCGCGCTTCCTTTTCTGGGCCTAGACGGAAGTGAAAAGTTAGCTATGGGCTTGAAGAAGAATTTATGAGCTCGGCCTGAAGCGACAGTCTGCTCTGGATTGTGACTTGTGGGGGGCCTGATATGGAAAAAACGTCCAACCCTAGCATAGCGTTCAATAGGGACGTTTAAAAAATAAATGATGATGATGATGATGATGATGACGTACCCGCATGAGCAGCGATCATTTTGAAATGATGATGATATAGAAAATAAGTCAGTTTATTAACTGTGAAGTCAACAAAAATTTGTGTTATTATTGAATGCAACGAAATGATGTTGACGTTATATAAAAATCATATACGGGTTGTTAATGCTACTTTTTAACTTTTTGCGAGTCCTTATCAGAGTAGCGGTAGCGACGCTACTTATAAATTTCAGTAGCGGTAGCGCCGCTACTAATAAGACTGGTAGCGGTAGCAAAGAGTGGCGCTACTTTGAAAAGGTAGCGTTAACAACCCTGCACAATAGCAATGGAGATTCACATTTGGATATATCCATTATAATTATAATCAATATTTCAGTCATTCTTTTGCTATTTTGTCACTAAATGATTTGTGAACCTCTTCTTATTTATGTTCATTAATACACTGTTATCTAGATAGCTTGAAGGTACAATAATCTTTTAACTATTTGTATACCTTTATTACTTTAATATCATTTGTTTAAATGATTACTATTAAAACATAGACATATTCCTGAATATTTTTCTTAATGTTGTTTTTCAATCTCTTTTGTGGTCTATATGTCATCTGTAACTCTTCCACTTTCTATGGATTTTCCATTTTAGGTGTCAGATTCTGTGAAGAATGCAAATGCATCAAGCCTGACAGAGCCCACCATTGTTCTACTTGTGAAAAGTGAGGTGTTACATGATGAGAAAGTTTATTTTAAGTTCATTGGTTTTAATTCTGATTATATTTAGCTGGGTTACCGGCGTTGCTCGGGGTTTTCAGAGGTTTTTTATCATTTTTCTGTCTTGCTCCCGTTTCCTTCCCCCGCTTGCTCTCCCGTTCCCGTTCCCGCCCGCGCTCATTTTTTCATTTCCACTCTTTCATAACTTATTTTAGCCCATAAAACGTAAAATAGATTTGCTAAAAGTTGCTTGAAACCTTCAAACGTTGTTACGTAAACAAAATTTGAATTTTATTACGCAATTACCTTCGATGATCGTACATAGGAACTTTTGGCCTGGAAAGTTAAGAAGGGGAAAAAGTTAAGAAGGACTCCGATCCTCCGGCTCAGGAGGCCAAAAAACCTTCCGGGCCAAAAGTACCTATACATGATCATTGCATAAGTTTTCGAAGCACTATTTACAATTGCGTGACAGGCATTACTTGCTAAAGGAGCTCTTAATATTAAGAAGTCCATGACTTGCTTCCCACTCTTGCATAATGTGACCGATTGCGCGTTATTACAAATTATTAAGAGATAGATTGGGCGGGAAAGCGACCGGAATCGGGAAAGGGAGCGGGAAAGCGACCGGGAGTGGGAGAGCAACCGCGAGAAACGCCGGGTAACCCCGCTATATATATATATATATATATATATATATATATATATATATATATATATATATATATATATATATATATATATAATTCCCGCTTGCTCACCCGCTCCGATCCGCTCATTTTGTGACGGATTTAAAAATTTTTTTCTCTATATTTGATTCCCCTTGACTCTCAAGGTTGTGTGAAAATTTCATTACGATCGGATGAATGGTGTAGCAATGCATAAAGAACATACATACATACATACATACATACATACATACATACATACATACATACATACATACATACATACATACATACAAACATTCATTTATATATATATAGATATATATATATATATATATTTATTTATTTGTTTGTTTAACCAAAAAGAGGGTCACAAATGACCACTAACACAAATTGGTGAACGAAAACATTAAAGTGATCAGCATTAGTTAGGAATGGCAAAATGATTTAACCACCATGCATAGATGAAATATATATAATTCAATTAAATTATCAGAAACTTCTTCAAATTGGCATCAGAAACGCAGGACTTAAAACGACTATGGCATAAGTTTTTCTTTTATGCAAGCTCGAAGAAATATAAAATGCCATTGGGCAGAAACACGTTTCTTAGCCACCCATTTCCTCGATGTAAAACTGATCTGAGTCAAAAATCTTTAGAATTCTCTATTATTAGACTAACGGTCTGTTTCGACATGGTCTGTTATCTTCAGAGTCTGTTAACAGAAAGGTAACTCAAAATAGCAACACAAAAAAAGAGCACAGAAAATCCAATGTTGTCAACTAAAATAGCATATGAAACCTGTCAGTGAAGTAGCAATAATTTGCAGTAACTAAAGTGATGGCAGCACATTTGCAGCAAAAAACTGTTAGCCAACACAAAACCAGGCAACTGTGGGAGTACCGTATCCCAATGTAAACAACAAAGAAACATGAGCTACAAAAGACCACAAATAGTAGCTAGAAAATAAATATATATAAGCAAAAGAATGGTAAATTAATTCAGAGTTTTTTTTTCGATGAGTTACTTTTGATGAAAGTATTATAGAATGAGACACAAAAGGTTTGGTGCTTGCATCGTCAATTGTCATCAGATGAGGACTTTATTTCTTCTTCATCGTTTTCAGAATCTATGTTTGTTCTATTGTCCTGGTAAGGTTTTTGAAGATCAGTTTTTGTGTATCCACCAAACAACCTGAGTATTTTAAAAATATTTAGCAGTATATATAATGTTTATGAAGCTAGCTTATTAGTGGGTGGGAAAATTTTCTCGCAGAAGCAAAATTCGCTGATATTGTTATGGCAATGTCAACAGCTGTTTGTGCTATTTGCTGTGAGTGTAAAGTTTTTGGGGTACACTGTTTAACTGTTTTAGACCATCATACGTTTTACGAACACAACACACTTATTCTTAAGCTGTAATTTTTTTATGTTAAAAGTTTTTTATGTGAAGAAAGCTTCAATACACTGTATAAAATTTTTTAAATAATTTTTTTATTTGTATTAAGTAGTTTAATCTGGGTTAGAATATGAGCATTTTTAAGGTTCTCGACCGATATTACTTTAAAAATTTATTATGCTAATTTCATGAGAGTTATCAAAACAAAAGTTTGAAATATCGAAAGAGGATGTACTAAAAAGTAAACAATAACGTTAATTAAATTTAATTGTGTTTACACTAACCTACAATCTGAACATGTATGAGTCATGCTCATTTTCCGATCGGTGGTTGTATATAGTACTTTATGCGAACGAGTCGAAACTAGTTTATTCAGCTTATAGTTGTGCAGTGGTTGAATTGGTGATAGTGTTTTTTGCAAATTTCATTCTTCAAATGAATTGTTTGTAAAGTTACTTTTTTCAAAAAACACGCTTTTATTTATGTGTGGAAAGTGCACTAAAAAGTATAAAATAATATTTTTTTCATTTTCTTCTATATGTCATCAAATAATCTTTGACTAAAAATAAAAGCATGGGAGCTCATCCTTTTCCATTTCCATCATAATCCATGGATTATGATGAGCATCCCACACGTCAGAACACGTGACTGATGAATAAGTAAAATGAATAAAGAAATGTTATTCTTTGTAATGTATCCGGGAAGGTAGAAGTTGATTATACTAATGATGAGATGGGATTAGACTGTCGGTTCTTTGGGTAAAGAAATGTAGGTTGCAAATACGGTCAGTTCAATGCCGCGGCAACCAAAACGCCAAAAACGATTGAAATGCACTTGGACCAAAAAGATTCATTTTAATAACCACATTTAAGACAGTCTATAACGAGTTTGAAACACCACAATGACGCTTTGTTTGAAAAACCCCATATAGGCTGTTGAGATTGTTTTATACCGATGAAATGAATTCCTGCACGGTTGAAGAAACAAAACGATAGGGTAGATTCAGCAACTGGCCATGGTCACAATCTGGAAAAGGTGAAACAGTAGGTTGTTACAAGCTGGAAAATTGTGGCAAAACAATCTGTACATGTGGGCCAAGTTCGGCAAACGACTTCATCGGAATTGTTTTGGTGCTTTCTGAAACGACTATCATGAACTGCTTGACTGATTTATTGAATATTAAATTTTTGGATTTTATTGAACTATGTTACAGATAAAGTCAGAAATGTGTTAATAGCTTTTCTGTTTATAGCCTAAAATTTATTTTATAATTGTTTGGGTTGAGAAAAAAAAAATTGACGTTTAAACATGTTGTTGTTTTCAGTAGTCTATACGACCACCTTTCGAATAACGAGCATAGTGAATTTTCAAAGTTTTCTTTCAAATAAAAAATAATTAAAAATAAATCTGTTAAAACATAAGCAAGTAATTTAGAAATAACAAAAAAAAAATTATAGAAATCTAATTAGTAAAGTTTTGGTCCTAAATGGGTTAATAACACTAGTTTTGTTTCCAGGTGTATATTGAAGATGGATCATCATTGCCCATGGTTAGTTTTTTTTAATACCTGTATAATTGTATTTTTTCTGATCTATGTTCTTATTGTTATCAATATGTGTTTCGAAGTTTTGGTTGGCTCGCATCGGATAACCAGTGACTTTTCTATATAAGATACATAGATAAAAATCACGGGTCATAACATTGGTATTTGAGTCTGCTTAAAGTCATATAATATAATCATAAATTTGTATCAATTTTAGCTAAATCTGTTGGTATCAGTATTTTGAAACAACTTAAAAGCAACAATTAGAAATTTAAAAAAACTCGAAAATGTGTTTATCTTGTTAATATTTTCACATTAAATAACAAAAATGATATTTTCTGTGAGTGAACGTTCATGCTAAATACTAAAAATTGCATTTATCTACAGTGAATTAACTTGTAAAATATAACAACTCAACTGCTACATGTCTGCAGCATATCAATTGTGGGTTAATTCCTTATGCAGCATGTGCTTGATATTTTGCGATAGTAAAACTGGTGATATTAGTTTCTGCCTCCTTGAAAACTTGAGGAACTGGCCCTAATAAAGCTTTTTTTGTTCAAAATGTTCATTGTTTTGTATTGGAAGTTTTGTTTTTAATTGTTTTCCTTTGCCTGCAATATGATTTATTTGTCCAATAATAAAAATAGTGTGCCGCGAGCCTATGCCAAGTGTGCTGCAAGAAGTTCATATACAAATAAAAAAATAGTAAAAAATAAACGTAAATCAAAACATGTATTTTAAAATTTTGTTCGTTTGTTTAAAAACGACACGTTTTTGTTTAAGTCTATCTGTATTTAATTTTAATCTATGTTTACATTTAACAACTAAAAATGTGGCATGCTGTGTGCGGTAAAAGTGCACTATGCATTGGTTCATCTATCTGCCAGATTCTGGCAGATATATTTCAACATTTGAACGTTGTTAACTCCGGTCTGCAAGGTCGTCATGAAAATCTCCTAAGTTCAACAGATAAACTTGTAGCTTTGCAACGCAAAAATAAAATATGGAAATCTAGAGTTACTAGCGGTAATTTTGAAATGTTTACTCTTGTTCCGGGAAAATTTAGCAATGAATTGACACCATTGATATATGATCACATCACCACTCTTGGAGAAAGGATTGACCATTACTTTCCTTCACTGTCATCACAACAATATGAATGGGTGAGAACCCCATTTGTTCAAATTGCAGGCAACACAAGCATATTAACCCTAAAAGAGGAAGAAGAACTTGTCGAGTTGAGCTCTGATCGAACATTGAAACTAAAGCATGCTGAAATGTTCCTTGACGCCTTCTGGATAACGGCAGAAAAAGAATATCCAAATATTGCAAAGAGGGCTTTGCATATACATCATACTTGTGTGAAACATATATATATATATATGAAGACTACACTGAAAGAATGGGCATAGTCACAGTTTTTCACTTTTGAGTAAATCGAAATTTTAACTTTGAAGACTTTTTTCAGCAAAATCAATAATGAAAATAAAACATGTTATATTTTTTTCTGATTGACTACTCATTTCTGTAGAGGTAAAAATAATTTTCAAGACATAAATGTGTAACACATTCACCCAAGAAAAATTTTCCTAGAGGAACTTACATTTGGACTTTGCCCGTTCTTCCAAATTTTGATGATTTTTTTTTAAATTTTTCAATAAATAAAAGCCAAAAACAAAATCAAATCATCTAATACAAATGACTAATCAAAACAGTAATAAAATAAAAACTAGAGTATTTCATTGTTTTAGCAATAATGTTTTGAAAAAACAATCCTTCTAATGCAATGCTTGCTAGGCAAAAAAGTTACTCAGAATCATCACTACTTTCTATTAGATGAAACTGATCAACTGCATCCCCATCATGATACAAACTAGCAAAAAAGTTCTGACAGGTCTCTCTGCTGCAAAAATTTTTTAAAACCTGCAAATCTTTGAACTTTGCTATGCTCAAGGGGAAAGCTTTATCATACAACTAAGCAGGTTGTCCCTTAGTGGTTGCATCTTCAACATTTTGTCATTTTTCCTCTGATAACAATAACTGCACTTTTAAATAAACCATTCCAATTGTTTCTATATTCTACTATCATTGACTTTTTAATGTCTATGACTAATTCCTTGACAGGACGAGTAGGGAATGTATGCAATTGTACACTGTTGTTTCAAAAAATAGGAATATTGTATTCATAACAGTAATCATTTGGTAGTGAAACTTGTGAACTGGCTCTTGGATGACGTCTTTTTATTGGTTTAATGTTCATCATTGTACTTATGTATGAATCCTGTTCATCTTTACTAGACATCCCATTAAATTGATTCACAAGGTTCTTCCTTTCTTCTGTTGTTGTCATCTCAAAACATTTATATCGAATACATTTACAATCTTCACCCACTTGATGGTTTGACAATCTCTGTTTTTTCAAACATTCGGATTTGTTTTCAAATTTTCTCTTCTTTTTTGGTTTTTCAGTTAATTGGGGATTGCAGATTGCATCTGCAATGTTCATAAAACAAACTAAAAACTTATCACAAACTCTTAATAATAAAGTAATTATTAAAATAATAAAGTAATTCTTCTTAATAATAAAGTATTGCTTAAATGTATGATAACCGAAACGAACGCTAAAGTAAACAAAACGAACGAGAAATATTCCAATTCGCTGATTTAAGTCACGTGGTTTGACACATGTGACTATGCTCGTTTTTACAGTGGAGACTTGTGACATCTCTCGTTCTTTCAAAGGATAGACTTTTTTCTTCCTTGAATCATTTGTGACTGAGCCCGTTTTTCTGGTTGATGTTTTAATAGACTGAAGATAATAAAATGGAGAATAAGCCAAGATGAAAATCTCAATTTTTTTCAAAATGTGACTATGCCCGTTCTTTCGGTGTGGTCTTCATATATAGAATAAGTATATCAGCCTGCCTGTTGTTTAAGATCGCTTTTAGCTAGGATCCCATGCAGCCTAGAGAACCAGACCAAAGAACTGAGAGTTACAACCATATCATAACTTAATCAAATATTGTTTAATAACAAAAATAAACTTTTTATGTACAAATTAATTTTATAGAAATTAACCAAAAAAATTTGGATAAAACTTCAGTTGAAATTGAATTTCATTTGTGTCGTCTCTAGTTCGATGGTCTATTTATGTCACAAGCCACTTCGATAAATTGACAGCAGCCAATCAGATAACAGCAGCTTGCTCTATGAATATTCATTATTTATATTAATCGGCAACTTAACACCTAACCGATAAAGAAATAGGGAAATTTTAAATTTAATACAGCATTTGGCAATAATAATAATTAAAATATGGGCTGATTTTGAAATTTGTTCTACTCAATTTTCGGTTCTCAGCTAGCTTAAAATTTGTACTGCAACATTTGGCAATATTTGTTTGATTTGCCATAAAAGCTATAAAAAATCCAATTTCAAAACTTGTTTAATGTATTGTACAAGTATCTACAGAAAACTGAAAAAGTCAGAACAAAGCTGAAGATCTTTAAAATCAACAGATATAAAAAGTATAAAATATTTAAATTAAATGTACATCTATATATGAAAAAATCAAAACAAAGTCTAAGTTTCTTAGACTAAAAGTACATTTTTATAAAAAAAAAAAAAATTAAAAAAATTAAACTCTTTAAATTATGAGTACATCTATTTAAAAAATTCAAAGCAAAGTATAAAATCTTTAGAATATATGTATATCTATAGAAAAAAGTGAAAAAATGTCTAAAATCTTTAGAAAATATGCACATCTACTTAGAGGCGCTGGTTGCAGAGCGGTAGAGCGTTCGCCTGTCGATCGTTAGGTCGGCAGTTCGAACCTCGCCGGCGTCACCAGCATAACTCCCTTAAGCAAGGAGTTCACTCGCATTGCTAAAGGGGTAGGCGCCTATAAATGGCTGCCTCTGCAAGTACCCTTTGTCGCCTTCGAGCAAGACTTGTCTTGGAAAAGGCGTTGTGAAAGAGAAATAAACAAAATAAAAACAATTTGAATAAGTGTGATCAGAAGAAGGTCTTGCAGAAATTAATTCAGCATTTCCTTCTAAATTTGTGTTGCTGTTTTCTCTAGGTTTTTTGTTGATCTGAAAGATCTCTGATTTTTTAGTTTTATTATTTGATAGACTAGGAAAAGAAAATTTAGGAATATTTAAAACAGAATTTAATTCTGAGCAGATGTATATACAATCTTAAGATTTTAGGCTTTGATACATATAACAGAGATTTTTTATGTTGGTTTTGTTTTTTAGGTACATGTACTCATACTTTAAGGTCTAAAATTGTTATAACTTTTTTGTTATAAAAAGATGTACATATAGTCTAAGAATCTTAGACTTTGTGTTGATTTTTTCATAGAGAGATGTACATTTAATCTAAATATTTTATACTTTTTTCTCTGTAGATTTTAAGGATGTTGAGCTTTCTTCTGACTTTATTCAATTTTTTGTATATACTTGTACAATACATTAAACAAGTTTTGAAATTTGAATTTTGTATAGCTTTTCTGGCAAATCAAACAAATATTGCCAAATGTTGCAGTACAAATTTTAAGCTAGCTGAGAACCGTAAATTGAGTAGAACAAATTTCAAAATCAGCCCATATTTTAATTATTGTTATTATTATTATTATTACTAAATGCTGTATTATATTTAAAACCTTCCCATTTCTTTATCGGTTTATTGGTAAAGTTATTGCCGATTAATATAAATAATGAATATTCATGGGACCAAAAAGACTCTAAATCGTTTTTAGAGGCCATCTTGGCATCTCACTCAAAACATGCTCATCTCTGATATACCTATTCTATATATATGGTGTGAAATTGGATTTTCAACTCTTACAAATATTAAATGCAGCAAGAGAGAAAAGTTGAAGTGTGTTGAAGAAGAAATGAGAGTTTGTTTATTTGGAATTCGTCCAAGAATTGAAGAAATTTGCAGAGTCCATCAACCTCAGATGTCACATTGACATTTTTATTTATGCTAGTCTCAAAAATTTAAAATGTCGTTCTTAAAAATAAAAAAGCTGATTCATTGTTAAATTTTACATTGTTTTTCCAGTTTCAAATGCACCAGTAATAGCCCAAAAACAGGTTCCATTTAAAGTCAAACTCTACCAAATGCGTTGACGACTTTTCCCTGTTTTTATTAGTCGTCGCCCATAGTGTGCCGTCTGATTTTCCAAAGACCTCAAGTGTGCCTCGGTACCAAAAAGGTTGAGAACCACTGAGTTAGAGTATAGAAATTAAAATAAAATAATGAAATTAATAAACTAAATTATGTATAGAGTACCGTATTTTTCGCATATAACGCGCGCTTGATATGCGTTTTTACATACCACGCTCTCCTAAGCCGCGCTGTATGCGTGTGCGCTTTATATGCGGTTTTACATAGCATGGACCCCTTAGCGCGTTATATGCGTGTGCGTGTTATATGCGTTTTTACTTCCTTAGCGTTATAGGTTTTAACATTCCGCACACCCCTCTAGCGTGTTTTATGTGTGTACTCTTGAAGAGGTGCTAAAACTTGTTTTTTTAAAATCGATGAAATGGGAGAAAAAGATGTCGGCACTGTAAAAAAATGAAAAAGTTATTGAAAAAAATTAACGGAAAAAAACACCATACAAATGAATAAAAGTTTATGTTGATTTCTAAACACAGCCAAAAAAATTAGTTAAAATGTTTTTGCTTCACACTGTTGCCGGCCTCTTTGTCGTCGTTGAAATTTTCAAACCCATCAAATGCAGAGCTATTGTCACTGCATTCATCATATTTTTTGGCAGCAAGCAGACGCTTTTTCTCAAGTTTTGATGAGAAATAGTCGTCGTCTTTGTCCGCTTCTCTGGTTTCACTGGTGTCTGAATGTGTTTCGTTATTCTGATGACAAATCCCAGCCTTCTTAATTCCATTGCAAATTGTATTTGGAATAATCTTTTCCCAAGCCAAAGCTACCCACTTGCACACTTCGGAGTAATGTGCTCTCATCAGTCGTCCCGAAGGCGTGAAGTCATGTTCCCCAGACTTCATCCATTCGTCCCATTCTTGTCTGATAAATTGTTTGAACGGTTTATTAACTGCTATATCTAGTGGCTGTAAATTGGAGGTAAGGCCACCAGGTATAATTGCTATGTGAGCTCCAATTGATTTAAATGGTTTTGGACGTTTTAATCTTTATGAGCAGTCATTGCATCAGCAATCAGCAAAGACTTTGCCGAAAAAAATTCTCCTGGCCTGGCCTTGAAACATTTATCCACCCATATTTTCATTACGTCGCTGTTCATCCAACCTTTTTTATTGCAAACTACAACCACGTCAGTAAGAAATTTTTCTCAAGGCATTGTTACCCTCTTAAAGATAATCATTGGTTTTAATTTTGATCCACTGGCAGTGCAAGCAAGGACAATGGTAAAGCAAGACCTCTCGTGTCCAATAGTTGTGATCGCAACAGTGTTTGCACCAGATGGTGTTATGGTCCTTGTTGGTGGAATATCAAAAGACAATGGAACTTCGTCCATGTTTATAACATCAAAAGGTGAGAGACCCATCTCAGATATCTCCTTTGAGACAAATTCTCTAAAATTTAATCATTTTTCTTCCCAATCTTCTGGAAGTTTCTGCCCTACTGTTGTCCTTGTTCTGATTAACAATCCGTTTCTTTTCATGAATTTGGAGATCCACGTAAAACTTGCGGTAAAACCCTCAATTTCATATTCATAAGCTAGAAGCCTTGCTTTAACCTGGACAGCGTTAGTTGATATCGATTGGTTTTGTTCTCTACGTAAAACAATCCACTGTTTTAAATTGATCTCCAGCTGAGGCCACTTGGCAGTGGGTCCACGACGGGCACGTTTTCGAAGATTCATTTCTTTAAGCTCGTCTTTCATTTTTCTCCATTCACGAGTGGAAGACTCCCCAACATTGTATTCTCGTGCTGCTTCTCTGTTGCTTGTGTCCTCCGCTCTAGCAACAACTTTCAGTTTAAAATCGCTAGTGTGGGATTTTTGTTGAGTTCCTGGCATGATTCTGAAAAGTTGTAAAATTCTTTAAAAAAAAGTTTCCTGTAGAAAATATGATTTTTTTAAATAAAGCATTGCAACTTACTTTTTAGCAAGTCAAACTATAAAAGTTATTCAATGCATCATTTAGAAAATTTAAAATACTTGTATAAAAAGTTAAGCTTTTAAGATGTAAAAATGTTTAACCGCTAAATTTAAAAATTAGCCTAAAAAGAGTGTGTGCCTACCCATAACAATGTTTAAGCAACTAGTTACCTTGAAATTGTTGCGATGTCCAGCTTACTGAACGGAACAAATGTATCAACTACAACTTAGTACGATAAAGAAAATAACGCGAATAACGCTACATGTATAGAGATCCACAAACTCAAAAAAAACGAATCATTGAATAAAGTGAACACACTCAACTGAATCCAAGAATACTTGTTTAACTCATTATTATTGCATAGGTAATTGGATTAAAGGTGGTGCTTAACGAACTTTCCAACCAATCAGAGTTTAGAGATTTCCACTTCAGTCAAGATCCCGATATCGTATCGGAATCGTCTCGTTCAGTGTTGGAAAAAGTACTGTGTTTCAGTACTTAAGTAAAAGTACAAGTAACGCCTCAAAAAGTTACTTAAGTAAAAGTAAAAGTATTTTCTAAAAAATGTACTTAAGTAAAAGTAAAAAGTAACAGCACTTTAAAGTTACTTTTAAAGTAAAAAGTAAAAGTACTGAAGCCGCTTTTTGTAATGGTCATTCGTCAATCATCTAACTCTATTTTATCATAATTCCATCGTCTTTCAAACGCTACTGCGTTGATAAAACTGATAAACTAATTGATAACACGCAAACTAATGGAAAAATTCTATTTCTGTCAATTTTTCGTATTTCGATACATGCGCTGGATGCACGCGGATCACGTGTTTCTTCAAGTTTGACAGAGAATTGTGGAATGCTAAACACATAATTACTTTACTTTAGGTTTGCCCAGCAAGCATGTGAATCTGAACGTTTTAGCTTCCATCGATTGAAATCTGAACATTTTAACTAAATATGGCCATGGGCGTTCGTAATTAAGTTCATTGTTGTTACGCGCCTATCATCGCCACCACTGCTCACGTTCGCTCCTTTGGAAGATTCCATAGTAGGTAATCTCGAACAATCTATTGTACACATGTACACCAAAACAAGTATGACCGCGAAAATCTTAGCTCCACCCACAAGCTTCAATACTACTAACTACTAACATAAAAGTAAAATGGGGTTCGAAAATGCATACGTTAATAATCATAGATAATTAATACAACATCGATTTAGACTTTATGTCGTTTTATTAATTTTTTACAGTACTTTGTAACGGTTTGTCCTGGAAAAGTAACGAAGTAAAAGTAAGTCCGAAAATATTACTTCGTTACAAGTAAAAAGTACTGAAAATAATCTGTACTGCGTTACAGGCAAAAAGTACGTCTGATGTACTTAAGTAAAGTAACGCGTTACTTTTACTTCGTTACCGAACAACACTGGTCTCGTTATTGTTCGAGGCGTCTCGTATCGTATCGTTCCAACAAAATAACGGGACACAGATGCTTATTAATTTATAACAGAAAACTAGATCAGCAATTAAACGGCATTTTTCCAAAGATTGAAGATCAAGAAATTGAAGACGATCTTTATAGGAGAGACCAGAGACTGAAGGGATAAACCTGGTGAATGTTTTCTGAACCCTTTCAGTTCTATCAACTAGGTATCTACAATGAGGATTCCAAACCTGATATCCATATTCCAGTATAGGTCTGACGAAAGTACAAAATGCCAGTTTGAGTATTCTCCAATCAGTTGAAACGAGTGAAATTCTTAAGAGACGAGATATTGCAGCAGCTTTATGGGTAATAACATTAACATGATCTTCGTATCTCAGACGTGAATCTACCTCAATACCAAGATCACGAATTGTTCGAACAGAATTCAATGTATGGTCATTAATAGTGTACATGTTGGAGGATGGTGCTGTTCTTCTGTCATTGACTGGGAATACCAGACATTTTTGAGCCGCCAGTTTCAGTAGCCATCTTTCACTCCATCCAGAAACAAGATCAAGAGCATTCTGAAGGCTCACAGTTGAGGACCCAAAAGATGGATAGGGCATACAATATATTTTAACATCATCAGCAAATAATTTGCAAGTTATATCTGGACTTGTAAATATTTTTGGTAAGTCCAATGACTTACCAAAATAGGAATAACTATCAATGATGAATAAAAGAAATAAAGTAGGGCCCAGCACACTCCTTTGAGGAACCCCACTGATCACTGAAATATCTTCGGATTGGAAATTTTCCACCTCAACTCGTTGAAATCTAGAGTCCAAAAAGTCAGTAAGCCAGCTCAGTAGGTTCCCCTTAACTCCATAGGCCTTTACTTTCTGCAGGAGTTTGAGATGAGATACGGAATCAAATGCTTTTTTGAAATCCAAGTATATGACATCTATCTTGTATCACCTCACTCCACCGGTCAGCACATTCGTTAGTAATTGTCGAGCAGCCAGGAGTAAATTCGTGTTGACTTCTATTAATTAGATTATTTTTCAAAAGAAATTGCATAAGAGATCGATTCACGATTCGCTCCATTGCTCGGCAGCTCATAGAAGTGACAGAGATTGGTCTGTAATTCTCAGAAACTGACGTCGGCCCTTTTTTGTGAATAGGAATAACTATCACAATTTTCCATTCTTGTGGCAACTTCCGCTCTCGAAACGACATCTCAAAAACGTGAGAAAGAGGTTGAGCTAATGATGTAGCACAATTCTTAAAAAAAATATATATTGGGAATGCCGTCACATCCTGAAGACAGAGATGGCTCAAGGCGAGACAAGGCGTTGAAAACAACCTCAGGTGAGAAGTTGATGTCATGCAACTCGGCCGATGTCTGAGAAGGAAAATCATGAGTTTGACCATCATCCAAAGTAAACACAGATGGAAAATAACGATTGAAGGTATCAGCAATAGCTCCATGATCTCGTGTAGTGGTTCCATCTGCCTGCAATATCTCATCAATACCTGTTCGAGAATAGATTTTCCTACCAATATAACGATAGAGGCTTCCAATTTTCTTGCTTTTCATTAAATTTAGTTCAACATTGGAATAGAAGCATCGTATTTCTTTGGTTGAAGCATAGTCACATTCAAAGACGTGTGTTATCTGCGGGGGTGCGTTATCTGAGTACGCGCATTATGTGCTTAAATTTAATTTTAGAGACGTTTAAAAAATATAGATAAGTGTCTTTTAGTTTATCACTTTGCCATACCAGATTATCTTTCATTTCCGGGTACCGAAAGTCGAAACAGGGCCATATATTTGAATATCTGCCACTTCATACTTGTTGGCCAAGAATGACTTCAGTGGCTTTTCAAGTGGTCTATTATGCCTCCACAACCACCTCAAAGAAAAAGGATCATAGACAGGACGATGATCGGTCTGCCGACGAACTTCCAGCACACAGGCCACATCGGATCAAACAACGTCGGACGAGACGCCGGTGCCTTAGACGTCCAGATGCAACTGCACACCAAAGGGAGCTACTCCACAACATCGCCAATCTTGTCACATCTGAAACTAATTGACTTGCAACAGGCCATCACCATTTCATGAGAACGAAGAGGCATTATCGTGAAGAACGAGGATGCTGAAGAAAAAGACGTGTGTTATCTGCGGGGGTGCATTATCTGAGTACGCGCATTATATGCGAAAAAATACTGTAAATGTTACTTAAATCCCTTATTAAATTCACCACTGATCTTGCTTGCTTGCAAACCATGAAAGTGACTGTTAACAAACTTCCCATCTTCCAATCGAGCTGGAATTTGAAATATAGGCTTGCATTCTATTAAATTTTCTAAATAAATTATTTTAGTTTAAAACATTAATTATTTATGTCTTGAAACTATAACTATTCAATTATATATAATTATATAACTAGTCATAATTATATAATAATTATGTTCATTTATAAATTTTAAAAAATCTTGTTTCCAAAGAAATATTTGCATTAAATGAAAAGCGACCAGGAGCGGGAAAGCGACCGCGAGCGGGAATGCGACCGGGAGCGGGAAAGCGGGAGAGCAAGCGGGGAAGGAAACGGGATCGAGAGAGACAAACATTAGAAAACCTCTAAAAATCCCGGGCAACACTGGGTACCCCGCTAGTTATCTATAAATGACTATTTTTTTGTTGAGCAGGAAAGCAAGCGGAAGAGTGAGCAGGATTGGGAAAGCAAGTGGGAGTGGGAGAGCAAGCGGGAAAGGGAGAACGAGGGAGAGAGAAAAAGCAAGAAAGAGAAAAATGGTATAAAATCCCGGGCAACTCCAGTAAACCTGCTAGTTATTGATAAATATTAGGGATGTACCGCATATCGAATTGCATCTGTTATCCGACCGGATATCCGCTATCCTGTGTATTATTTGGTAAAAAATGTAGAAAATAAATTCAAATATATCATTTTATTTACAAAGCATATACAATTTTTTTTATTAAAACTTGTTAGCTATAAACATGTAACAACTATCAACATCTTTTTTTTTAATGATTTTAATTAAGTGTGCAAAGTTAACCATGAGGCTGACCCTCCTAATCTCGCTTGGAATTTCGTTATCATTAGATGGTTCGTGCTCAAGTCTTATCACCTTCATGTCACATTGTGTATGTATATATATATATATATATATATATATATATATATATATATATATATATATATATATATATATATATATCTTTTCTTCTAGTTCAAAGTGCGTACCACTGAGCTTAACTGTTTCTTAATAGCTTACTTAACATCAAACCAGCAACCGTACTTGTTCATCATTGTTATTTTTTTATGTGCAATAAGTTTGATCCAATTTTTTCATAAGATATCATTGCTCAAATTTTATATTACAGGATTAACAATTGTGTGTGCTACAGTAATTACAAGTTTTTCATTTTATTTATCTCATACTCCTTCCTTCTTTGCCTTTACATTGCAACAACATCATGCCAGTACTTCATCATCTTCTGGACTGTAAGTAACTATTTTGTATTAAGTCAATGCAAATTGCTTTTAAAGGTAACTTTGTTTTGTCTGTTTTATTATTGTCATTCAGTTTATTCTACAGTTCTAAATGTATTATCATGGTCATCAAGATAATAATAATAATAAGAATAGTCAATTTGTAAAGCGCCAGTAGCGGAGCGTCAGAGGCGCGCGGGATCTTGTCCGAATGCCTTCGAAAAAAGATGAGTCTTTAAATGTTTTTTAAACGACGTCAGACATGGTGATGATGTGATTGATGGCGGCAGTGAATTCCAGATGGCTGGGGAGCTGTAGCTGAATGATCTATTGGTGAGTTTTGAGTGGCTAACCAGTTGGTAAAGTGAGAGAGAGTTGGAAGAACGGAGTTGTCTATTGTTGGTCCTAATCAGTGATGGGCAACAAACTACTTTAAAGTAGTTAAACTTTTCTGTAGTTACATTTACTTTTTAGTAGTTAAACTATGTAGTTAACTACTTTTTGTCAGAGGTAGTTTAACTAAAGTAGTTAAATACTGTAAAGTAGTTAAATACTGTAAAGTAGTTAACTACTTTTAACTACTTTTTTCTATAAACTTGTACACTAATACATTGCATTGCTTTATTAGGCCTCACATGATCACCATTAATTATGTTCACCATCTAATTTATTAAATAAAGCCATGACAAATTTTTTTTAATTTATTAATGAAAAGACACATATTTTATAAGTTAAATCAATCTACTTCAGACAGTGTCAAACATCGTCTTATTACCTGTAAATGATTAAGATGTTTGAGTACATGATGCAGGAAAACAAGCTTTTCAAACATACTGTCAGACACTTTGCACCGTCTTGGCACTAATATTTGACCTGCACAACTGAACAGTCTCTCAACAGCAGATCTGCTTGGTAGACTTGTATTAAACTTGAGAAAAACTCTTTTTAGATGAGGATACATGAGCAGTGTTTGTTGTTGAGTCATTTGAAGCCAGATCTTGCGTAAAATATTATACAGGCTGATTTAAGTTTTTTAGACTTTAACTACTTTTAGGTAGTTAAACTAATTGTAGTTAACTACTCTAAAACTACTCTACTTTAACTACCGGTTACTTTCGGGTAGTTAAACTTTTTGCCTTAACTACTCCCATGTAGTTAAACTAGTAGTTAACTACTAAAGTAGTTAAAAGTAGTTAACTACTGCCCATCACTGGTCCGAGTGGTGATGAGTTTATTTAAGTAAGGTGGGTTATTAGTGCTGAGAATTTTGTAGGTTAGTAGTGATATCTTGAAAATAATTCTATATTCTATTGGAAGCCAATGAAATTTGCGGAGATGAGAAGAGGAGGAAGTGACAGTGGATGAGTTTGTGGTGACTTTGGCAAGTTGATTCTGAACACGTTGAAGTTTATTTAAACGAGTCGATGATGTTCCGTAGAGCTGAGAGTTGCAGTAGTCCAGTCTAGATGTGACTAGGCTGCATGCAAGGGTGGTAGCAGTCTCAGTAGAGAGTAGGGGGCGTATGTGTTTCAGGGCCTGTATATGATAGTTGCAGGCCTTTATAGTCGAAGATATGTGACGGTCGAAGCGTAGGTGGCTGTCAAGGGTGACGCCTAGCAGTTTAATGTGTGAAGATATATGAAGGGTGGCTCCAGCGATGTCTATTGAGGTTAATTCTTTAAATTTAGTGAGTTGCTGTGGTGAGCCAAGGATGATTACTTCAGACTTGGTAGGGTTTAACTGTAAAAAGTTTAAGCGGTGCCACTGTTGAATTTTGTGTGTGCAGAGTGTGAGAGTTTGGATCATGTTTGGTGAGTCGTCACAAGAGAGAGCAGTGAAAAGACAGGTGTCGTCAGCGTATTGGTGGAAAGAGACGTTTGATTGTTTGATGATGGCGCAGATGGGTGTGGTTTATGTTGTGAATAGAAGAGGTCCCAGCACAGAGCCCTGGGGAACACCCGCATCAAGGGCAGAGGGTGCAGAAGAGTGTTTGCCCAGTTTTATGAATTGTTTTCTGCTGTTGAGGTATGAGGAGATCCATGACAAAGCAGAACTGGTAACGCCAAACTCGTCGGCAAGTCTGGTAGTGAGGATTTCGTGGCGAATGGTGTCGAAAGCGGCCGAGAGATCGAGGCAGACCAGCACAACAGCTTTCTGGTTGCCACAGTTTTGTAGCATAGAATCAAGTACGTGAAGTAAGGCTGTTTCCGTGGAGTGACCAGAACAATTGTAGTTGTAGGCTGATTGTAGTTTTGTGTAGTTGCATGATGAGGTTATGTGAGGTCCTAATCTTTTCAGTACGATTCTCTCGAGTAGTTTTGAGATGGTGGTGAGGTTTGATATGGGTCTGTAGTTGGATGGGATGGAAGGGTCGAGGTTGTTCTTTTTTAGTATGGGTAAAACTTGGGCGATCTTGTATGATTGAGGGAAAATTCCTTGTGATAGTGACTCGTTAACAAGTTTGGTAATGAAAGGAGATAATGAGCTGGCGTATTTTTTCAGAATAGGGGTTGGTATTGGGTCTAACGGAGATGATTTATTAGGGATAGAGTGGATGAGTTTAGTGACTTCGGATATTGTAGATGGAGTGAAAGAGGATAGTGTAGGTCCAGCATGGGGTCTGTGTAGTTGAGAGATAGTTAGCGGCAGTGTTGTTAAAAGGGATGTTGATATCGAGCTGTGGATCAATTTGATTTTATCTATGAAGTACGAGTTGAATGAATTGGCGAGTTTGTTACAGTCAGTGTCGGTGGTGTGTGGAGTTGAGCTACGGTGAAGCAAGTTGTTAGCAACTTTCCAGAGCTGCTTGGATGAGGGAGCAGCACTGTCGAGCTGCTTCTTAATGTGATCAGACCGGGATCTGAGGATAGCCTCACGTGCACATTTCTTGGCTTCAAGGTAGTTTTTTTTATCTGCTTTGATTTTAGATTTTGAAAACACTCTCTCAAAGATAGCAAATATATTACATAAAACTTCATAGATTTTGCTGTGGCAAATGTTATTTTTTGTGGAATTTTAAATCTCTGGCCCAAATCAGATTAAGGGACTTTTGATTTGGAAACCAGTATTGATCTGATTAATCGGAGTCCGGCACAGACAGCCTACTGATTGAAATAGTGTTAAAACCTGTTAATCTAATAAATCATCAGATAATTAAGTACAGTAGGACCTCTTTTATACGACCCCCTGTTATACGACTTTAGTGCTTATACGACATAAAAATTTTGCCCGGATTGAAATTCCTTTGCTCTTCCATACAAATCTGTTTCTCTTATGCGACAAACTCCGTAACGCGACCAACGATCTTGTTTCTGTGGCATTATTTGCATAAATAACTCTATTTTGCGACCTGCAGTAGATGAAAGCCCTTGAAATTGCTTGTAGGTATGTGTAATACAAGCCAGTAGGATTTTGTTAATTTTCTCGTTCCTTCAAACTGTCATCATTAGGTGTTGCTTATTACTGGAACAAGAAAGCCTGGATGACATCCAAAATAATCTACGAGTGGCTTAACCGCATTCACAACAAATTTAAACTACAAAATCGACGTGTTTTACTTTTCGTCGATAACTGTTCTGCCCATGGTAATGTTGATCTCTTGAACATAAAAGTTCAATTTTTTCTTAAAAACACCACATTCAAATTACAGCCATATGATGCATGCATTATTCAAAATGTGAAGTTGAATTGTTGGAAGATGTTTTTACGTTATTTAATAAGTAAACTGGATAATCACCAAACTGCAACAACTCAACAGGTGGCAAAATCTATTACATTACTCGACGCCATAATTTGGCTTCGAGTTTCATGGATCCGTGTCTAAGAAGACACAATCATAAATTGCTTTCGTAAACAGTCAAACTGTTAATAAGTTAATAAGCTTTTAAAGTATGATTGTAAGCACAACAGTGTGCTAGCTAGCCATTTGATTAAAGCGTCTTTTGAGTTGTGTAATGTTAAATTAAATAATTTAAAACAAAAAACAATCTGGAAATAATTAAAATCATAACTTTTCTTAGATGACTGTTAGTTGACTTTGAAAAAATAAATTACTGATTACTCTTTGTTGTCTTTATAAGAATTTCTGAAGAAAATGCGACTTTTCGATTATGTGACACTCCCACTTATGCGACCGATTTTACGTGGCCATGGAGAAGTCACATAAGAGAGGTTCTACTGTATTGAGCATTAAATACATTTATAATACCTTCTTTTATGTATCCAGTTACATTATAATGTCTAATAAAATTATTAAACAACAAATTGATCAAAACAGACACTTCTTTATAGAAATAAAAGTTTTCGTAAATCCAATTTCGGACTATGACAATAAACGAACGGTCTATTTGTTATGGGAAACCAAGCTGAGCGGTGCCAGCCTGGCTTGTAATAAATATTGTTCCAGAGCAACATGTCTGGATGTACATGAAGTAGAGATCGAATTACTAGAGCTTGTGATATAAAAAATGCTTTTAATAAAACATGTTGGGACGGCTGAGAAAAGGGAGATGCTTTCATTTCTTCAAACAGTTCTTGAAGTCATAAATTTTGATTATTAGCTTATTTAAATTTGGCTAGAAGAAACATGTGACAATAAAAAGATTATTTTTTTTAAATGCTTCAATTTTCTTTAGTCGCAACCAGCCCGTCACAGCTAATGTCTTGTAAATGAACAACTATGTAATTGCATTCTTCTTACAAATTATTATTAATGCATTAATTATCATTATTATCATTTAATTGATGTCAGAAATAGTTTTAGTATTCAGCATTTCCTGAAGTATAAAAAAAAAAGTTTTGGTTGGATTAGAACACAGGACTGCAGACCGAAAAGTGAATGCCTAACTTAAATCACCAATTTTCCTGTGATTTTATGCCACAGACAATTGAAGTTAAATAAAAGTCTTTGAAAACAAGACAATGGTCTGCTGGGTCTAAGCTGTCTAAATATTATCATTTGTATAAATTGTCTGAATATTTCACTCTGTAGAAATTTGTTGATTCAAATAACTGCTTGTGTCTTTTTACAAGTTTATTCTTTAAAGATCACTCAATATCTCTCAAAAACATATTTCAAGTAATTTAATTTACAGCCTATTTTTTAATAGTAACAGGATAATCTTTCACTCTAGTAGGGGAATGAATAATGTTTGCAAATAAACAGCGAAAACTATACATCTTCTGCTTACCACTCAAACAGTACCAGATTAAGGGCTCTGTTGGCCTATGGCTGGTTACTTAAGATGGGCTTGATATTGCAAAAACGAACAAAACTTAACACAAATATGTGATATTATAAATTTATTTTAAATAATGGAGATGTACTAAAATATAAATACAAATGCTTTAATAGCAGTGAGGTAGTCCTCGAGGACAAAACTTTGGTCTCGAAACTCCTTGAGGACTAGAAGTCTCAGTCTTGAATTCGATATTTGAATAGATCTTGTTAAATTTTAAAACTTTTTTTTAGGTCTAAAAGGTGTATAAAGTACTACTACTTTTCAATTATTCATAAATACTATGGCATAAAAACATGAAGGCAGGATTGCTTTTTCAAAAATTCTTTTTATGATGCCGAAATTCTAATTTTCTTCATAGTCTTGAAGATAAAGATTAGTCTTGCACTTGGTCTTAAGCCCAGTACACACTGACCAGTTTTCGCTGTTACCAGTCGTTCGACACCAGAATCTGGAGTGTGTGTCACTAAAACCGTGTCCAAAATTATGTTAATTTATGCACGTCCAGATTCTGGTGCCAGTTTTTGTCGGCCGATGCATGTTCTATTTCTCTCCAGAACTGGTTGAGAAACTCACGCTCTGATTGGATGATTGGTTTGCTTACTCTTATTTTAATAAATAGATGTTACGATGGAGTGGACCGATGATAAAGTGCTTGAATTGATCAGACTTTTTGACCTCTTTATGACAAAATATTGAATCCACAATAAAAATGATTACATACAAATACTCGTACGATGTTTTCTGAGCAAAGAAAGTCTATTTAAACGAGTTCTGATAGTTCATTTTCCTTGAAAGTCTGTTTAAATGAGTTATACACCACCACAAATTGTTTTATTACTTTTTACAAGCTTTTTGATGTAAAAATTAAAAGATAGGCAGAACCTTTCGAGTTACACAATTTCCTGTAAACCCTTTAAAGCGCTATCTAAACCATTTTACTGAGTACAACTTGCTAGGTGGCCGTGTGCAGTGAGTTTCTCATTTGTTTACAAAAACAACCGGCTAAATGTGGCATGCTCTCTGGCACCAAAATAAATTATCATAATCTGTGCACCAGTTCTGGCAAACAGGAGCTGGTTCAAAAAACCGGTCAGTGTGTACGCACCTTTAAATGTAAACGTCTTGATCTTGGCCTTAGTCTTAGAGTATAAGTCTTGACCTCAAACTTGGTCTTGCAAAAAAGTCTTGAATACATCTCAGTTTTTTTTATAGAAAATGAGTATAATGTTCAAAATAATTCCATCAAAGTTTAAACTTCAAACAAGATCATTGTCAAGGTTTAAAGGGATATTGCTGAGAATCTCAGTTAAGTACAGAGAACATCATTACTGTAGTTAATGACCATGAGTGTCAAAAACAAGTGCAGAGTTGACTCAACATTTGGACATTTTCAGTGACTCTAGTATTAACAATTATTCTATTGGTCACAGAATCATTTTTCTTTAGTGGAGATTGTATTACATATGCCACAAATTGAAAAATCCTCATTCAAGTCATCAAATAAAAGTGTCCACTTTTTAAGAAGTATTTTTTTTATAGTTTTTACTTCTTACAAATAAATTCAACAATTTATGGGTGTTTTATATTCAATTCATGCTACCAATAAACAATGGATGTGGTATGATTTCAATTTAAATAATTTTGGTTTTTGTTTCTTTCTTCTACAAATCTGCAAAGATAAACCTTTCTAGTGAAGGCTACAGTAGATTCCATGTTCTTTTTCTGTTCTTCATCTCCATCATGTTTACAATCAGTCTTCTCACATTGTTTACCTACCATTTTTATCTTGTAATCGTCAACCGTACAACATTAGGTTTTTTTTAATTTCTATATAAATCATATTTTAGACTAATTTATCTTTCATTCCAATTTTTAGTTCAATTTTTTCTAATTGGTTTATTTTTATACTTTATTTGTTGAAGAGTTTTTCTCATAATATGGAGAAAACAGATCTGGGTGGATTGAATCTAGTTTTTCTTTTTCTTGTGGACAGCATTATAGGATTCTCATTACTCACACTTCTTTTTTTTCACACTCAGCTACTCTCTAAAAATAGAACCACGCTCGGTTTGTGCTTTTTGAAATCTTTTAATTTTCCACTTGTCAAGCTTTCTGAAATTATTTGTTCTTAGTTTTTTGCTTATCTTTTCCATTCAAGCATCTAAATAACGTTTTGTTTGATTTTTTCTGTTTTTAACATTATGTTCAAGTTAATTTACTAAGTATTTCTCGTAGCTATTTATACATTTGAAATGTGCAACATTATGTTTTTGTTGTTTTTTTATCAGAATCTCTAAGAGCTCCAGTGTTTAGATCAGGCCCAGATAAAAATGCATACAACAAAGGATGCAGGAGAAATTTTTATGAAATATTTGGAGAATCTCCTTTATACTGGTTTCTCCCTATCTTCACTGAGTTTGTTTTTAACATTTTATATATTATTAGGTTTTTTTTTAAATCTTAGTAAAATATAAACATGCTAAACATATTTAACCGGGTATCTGGACAATATCCTCCGGATAATATCTTCCAGGTCGTCCCAGGACATTATCCTCCGCCTATACATTTTAACATATATATAATTTTAACTGCATATGTGTATAAGAATAACTAAAATATTTCTCCAATTATAACTACGGATGGGTAAATTAATTACTAATTGTTACATATGTACTAATAAATACAATTACAAAACCTGTATTACAAATTTAAAAATATAAAACAGTGTAATTTGATTGAAGTCTGAGAATATTTTTCTGTTTATAAAAGCCTAAATTGTTTGCATTTCCAAGCAGATAGTCTAATATATCGTTATTTTCATAAGTCGCACATTAAAACCTAAATAACTTTTTCCCCGGTTGAGGTATGTACCCTGATAAAACTTATGTTCAGTGGACTTGTTAAAACTCTTTATCATGTTTAATAAATTCGACAAAGCTTCAAAAAATTAGTTGATGACTCTCAACGTTTGGCTAAAGAAGTCTCCAAAGAGTGTGGCATTCTTTAAAAAATTATTTATTTTGCAAGGTTTTTTAGTTGTATTTTATTTTAAATAAATACATAGTTATTTTTATTGACGTCTGCAGTAATGCAATTAATATTGTTTTCCATGTTAATGTGAAATGTATACAGTTTTACATAAATATTGTGAGGGGGATAATCTCCAAATTGATATTGTCCAGAAGGATACTGTTATTGTTGTTATACTCACAGATAGTTCATATTATATGCATAAGAACATATGCATTATTACATTCATATTGTAGTTTTTATTATATGTATATGCAGTTAAAATTATAAACATGTTACAATTTATAGGCGGTGGGATATTGTCCTAAACTCATTTAACTATTATATTATGTCTTTCCCTAATCCACTGGTTAAAGACTAGTGGATTGGGGAAATCTCAGAAATGGCATATGGATAAATTGTGACACATAAATGAAATATGCAAGGATTAAGACTTAAATTAGACTAGAAAAATGAATTTTAATCTATGAAATAGAGGTGTACTTGTGGACCAATTTATGTCCCCATCTCCATAAATTCCTGAAAATATCTTATCCCTTCCTGCCAGTATCATTCCCAACCATCTCCACAGTCGTCATCCCATAGGGCTGCTAATTATATTTTTTAAGTAATATTTCTAGTGTTTCCATCATTAGTATAACATTCTGCTAATTCAGAGTTGGTCCAAAATTAAAAACAAACAAATAAATTTAAACCTCAAGGTGACATGCTATATTTGATGAAAATAAGCATTTCCAGTTTCAATACTTCATCGAAGCCTCCACTTAATCCACGACTTGAAAAAATAATTGACATTGAATGTACTTCTAGCAAGTGTCTATATAAATGAAAATGTAACTGTTTATTTGTGTCTTGACAACAATCTCTGAAAGTTCTTCACCAATTTCTTTTAAACTGTTTCTAGGCTTTGGTTTAGTAACCATCCAGATCATTGAGTGCTGTATATATAATAAATATATGTATGATTCACAAATTTTAAAAAAATTAAAATTAAAATAAAAATTTACTTTTATTTAGTTTTGGGAATATATGTTCATAACATCGCTAATCAATGCAATAGAGTACTGCACAATACGGGCCAGGCCGTGATTTTTAGGGGTTTTATATGGGCTATTTATTTTGACACAACACAGACCTTATTAAAAGAATTGTAGTTATATATTTAAACAAAAAAATCATTTTTTTATATTTTTTAAAAACTTTCCGGTCCAAATGTGCCTATGTACGAACATCAAAGGTTATTGCATAACAAAATTCAAATTTAGTTTACGTAACAAAGTTTGAAGGTATCAAGCAACTTTTAGCAAATTTATTTTACGTTGTAAGGGCAAAAAGAAGTTAGGAGGGAGAGGAAGAAATAAAAACAACTGAAACGGGGAAACGAGCAGGAGCGGATTAGCAAGCCGGATAGGGAAAGCGAGCGGTAATGAGAGACGAAGTGGGAGAGCAGAAGGAGCAGGGATGGAAACGGGAGCGAGAGAAAAACCATAAAAAATATCTAAAATCGCCTTGTGGAATTAAATATTAAAAACATGCACTTTTTCTTTTCTGTTTTTTAATCAAAGCCACAGCTACGTGTGGCAAGGCATAGCTGTTGAATAAATAGAAGTCCATCAGTAATGTGTTGACTTAACTAGGTTTTTTGAAAATATGCTAGCTGCAAGCAGAATCAAAATATTTCTTGCACCTTGAGACAATTTTGGCCATTTTCTAGTCTTCTTTGCCCAATAAGTTCGAAAATATTTTGCCCACCTCTTTAAATGCAAAAGAATTAGCATGGTGGAAATGAGACCAGCTCATCTTATCATTGAAGGAGTTTGAATGAACTCCCTCTTAACAACACTTTTCTTTTCCACCGTTGGCCTTGTCAGATTACTAAGTTTACTAAATGTTGTATTTTAGTATTTTCCATATCTAACAAAGAATGCAAACTACAACTTCAGAAATCCACTTCTTGTTTTTACGAACACAATGCATTGCAAAGAATAAATAATATTAACAAAGAATATGTAGTACTGGATAACATTTTTGGCAAGTTAAATTTGAAAAAAAATTAGAATTTAAAAAATTTGCAGTAATACAGCAAAAACTAACCCCCTTCCCTCAGTGGCTTCTATCACCCCCCCCCCCCCCAGGTGGCCGGACGCAATTCCCCCCTAAATAGCTAAACTTTGCCCCCCTCCTCCAAGTTGCGACCACCATATTTTTTTTAGTGTTTCACCTTATATATATATTATATACAGGGGTTAAAGTATGTGGGAACGCCGTTCCCGGGCCCTTCGAATTTAGATCATAGCGTTCCCATTGTTTTGAGCAAAAAATAGACGCTTGGGAACGCATAGGAACGTGTTCCTAGGCCCACACGGCTTTGTATTAATTTCATGATTTCACTTTAAAAATTATAATTTAACAAAAATTTAAAAAAAAAATTATTTAATATATCATTTATATATATTTTTTAATTTAAATATTTTATCGTATTTTTTATTATCTTTGGTTACTTTTGTTTTTTGCGGTTTATGAAAGGGGCCTTTTTTCTAAAGAGGGGCAAATTGAATATATGGCGTTCTCAGGGCCAATTTTTTATACTTTAACCACTGATTATATATATATATAGGCATGCTCTAAGAAATACAACTCGCCATTTGGCAGAAACAACTTTTCAAGCCAAATTCTCGACCTTTCGGTATAAAACTCGCTGTTCGAGACTACAATTAGTCAAAAACTTTTCCGATGCATATTACTTTTCTTGATACCAAACAAGTGGAGAATCTGTGGAAATTTTTCAAACTGTTTACTAATCGCAGGTCTCATTGATAAGATATAGAGATCCTCTTTAATCTTCTGCCGGAAAGAGTCGGTTTCACTTGCTTAAATCGAAACACCTTCTTCAAGTTCTTTGCATGTTAGCTTTTTCAAATGAATACATTCATAATGATTAAGTATACTCCCGAACTAGAGATGCACTATATATATATATATATATATATATATATATATATATATATATATATATATATATATATATATATATATATATATATATATATATATATATATATATATATATATATATATAAATATAGGGTTTGAGTTTTAACACACTTTTTTGTTCTTTCTATACACATTTTCCTCAATAATTTGTCTAACTTCGGTATAAAACTCAACCACAGGAAAACAGCACACCTTAATATTAAAAAGAATCATTTAAAACTATAAATCCATGTTTATTTAATTAAAAGTTTCTGTAGAAGTGTTGAGGTTGCAGCAAATCTATCAATGATTTTATTAACAGGAATTTTTTCCAAGATATCTTTTTCTGAGGCAAGTATTAATAATGAAGAGAACCAATCATCCAACATTGAGGTCCTTAGCCGATTCTTAATTAGTCGAACCCTGCTCATCGCTCTCTCAGCACTAGCATTTGTAATTGCAAGCGACACCAATATTTTGTACAACATGTCCAATGCGGGAAATCCAGACCGTTCCTGAAGTGGTTTGACAAAACTTTGTTCGGCTCATTTTTTACAATTATTAACCTTGCTATCGGTTTCAATATCTTTAGACTCAATCGAAATTTTTAAATGGATGTATTTTTAAACTTTTTTCCTTACCCCCTTTTTCTTCTTCCCCCATGGGATATGGGATAGAGGCCACACTTATATGGGATAGAGGCCACACTTATATGGGATAGAAGCCACTGCCTTCCTTGCAGTAACCCGGAAGTGTTTATTTTGATCCTCTCAGTAATCCAGTAACTTTATCTCCATCCATTACAGCAGTATTCTTATTTTGTGGTGATCCAGCTATCCCCATTACCGTTCACACAAGAGCCCTGCATGAGTCAAGCCTTTATATAAGAGTTATTAAAATGGGCTGGGTCAAGTTATTGTGCCAAACCTCGAGATTTTATGCCTGCAAAAACATGTAGGGCCGGACCTGGGCTCCAGTGTACACCTCTACTATGAATCTAGCAAAACATTTATTTAAAAATTGTTACTTTCAAGGAACAGTTTTATGTGAAATAACCAGATAAAATGAAAATGAAAATTTAGTGTACATGCACACACAAACACTCTCGTTGTCCATTAAAATGTTGATATTAGTCTAGGTGATGGAGTGAATTACTGTGCTCGCATTTCTCCACTTCCAGTAGGATATCGTTCCATGGATAAAAATGTCTCCGCAGCCACAATCATGGCAAAAACACTGAAAATAGATACCATACCAGTTCCTGTTCAACCAAACAAAGTTTCAAGGTTGTTTAAAACTGTGATTATATTTTATTTACTCATAAATGTTTTATTTAGCCATGAGCAAATCATTCTAAAAGCACACACACTATATATATATATATATATATATATATATATATATATATATATATATATATATATATATATATATATACCGCTCTTTGGTCCGGGCGGAAAGAATATGACAACCGTGCATCCTTCTACGCATGTGGAAAAAGCGACTAAAGGGAGGTTGTGACAGGAAGGGTATCCGGCATAAAATTAGCTCAAAAGACTTTCAATGAGGCGTTTAGATAAGAAAACCAAACCGGTTCGGACGTCGCCCGAACCGGTATGGTATGACAGCAGAATTTAAACCAACAGATTAATTAACAATACATTGGGATGATAATTTATTGGAAAATATCAGTACCAAAAATTTTGAACTATAATTATAGTGAAAAAAAATTGAAATCGGGCACAAAATGAGCGGAGCGAGCGGGAACTATATATATATATACATACATACATACATAAATGAGCGGAAACGGGAACAGAAAAGCAACCAAGAGCTAGCGGGAAAGGGAACGGGAAAGCGACCGAGATCAAAAGAGCAAGCAGGAAAGAGAAAGTGACCGGGAGCAAGAAACCGACTGGGAAGGAAACGGGAGCGAGAGAGAAAAGCATTAGAAAAACCCCGGGCAATGCAGGGTACCCCGCTAGTTTTACCAATAAAATCTTGTAGTTTGGGAGAAATACTTAAAACCTATCATCTAAAAAATTATGAGAACTGATGGTTGAGTGTATTTTTAGCACTGAAGTTCATGAACTTGGAGCAAGCTATTCCCAAAGAGATGTTATAGCTCTCCGGGCCCTTAGTGATGGTGAGTTAAAATTTTAACTTGTATTGTGTGAAATTTAATTTCTACATTTACAATATTGCTGTGGTCTTTTCAAGTTATTGAGACAAAAAGTTCATTTTCTGTACCTTAAATTTTGATGATTACTTCAAAACTGTTCCAAGTAATAGTTAAATTACACATTTTTGATTTTTTGAGAATTTTGAAGTTTTGACAAAGTATTCATTAAATGTGTCTCATTCTGGATGAAAAGGATTGAAAGAAAAAAAAGGATTGCCTGTCTAGACATTGCCTCTGACAGGCATTAAATGACATTATGGCCAGAAGAACACCTTAGTACATTTTTACAGCTGACCAGTTTAATCAATTTTTTACATCAAAAGTAGAAAATGTTTGATGACTTACTGATAATGCCCAGCATTTGTAGAAGAAATTGTGAAAAATTAATGGGATTTTGGTCTACCTGTGACTCTAAAGTCGCATGACTCATTACCTAACAAACAGTGTGGATTAGATGTACTTCCTATCTGGTTTTTCAAAGAAGCTTCATCTATGCTTCTTTGGTTTTTGATCAACCTTATCAACAAATCTTTGTATTCTGGATGTGTACCCACAGTATCTCAAGTTGTCCTATATAATTCTTGTTCTTAATAAAAAACTTCAATTTAAAAAAAAAACTGCACTGATCTAGCATCTAACCTCTCTAATATCAAAACTTTTTGAATGGCTTGTTCTGTCTAGGATCACTGAGCTGTTGAAATTAACAAATTACTTCATCAGTCATCTTATCAGCCTTTCCATTCTACAGAGACTGCTGTTCTTAAGGTATTTTCGGATATTCTTGAAGTGACAGATGCTGGTATGGTAATTCTTCTGGTTCTTCTTGACTTCTCAGAGGCTTTTAATACTGTCGATCATCAGATATTCCTAGTCAAACTAAAGTTATCATTTGGTTTTAATTAGGTAGCCTTTAACTGGATTCACTTTTATCCTACAGAGCATGATGCACATTTTAAGTGTACAATGCTAAGAACGCTGTACGTTTAATGCTAAGAACGCTGTACGAAAGACTTTTAATGCTAAGAACGCTGTACGAAAGACTTTTAATGCTAAGAACGCTGTACGAAAGACTTTTAATGCTAAGAACGCTGTACGAAAGACTTTTAATGCTAAGAACGCTGTACGAAAGACTTTTTGCGAAGATTTGGATAGGGAGGACAGGAAAGGAAATGTGTTTAGGGTAGCCAAGCAGCTAATGCGTAAAAACCGGGATGTAGTGGGGGCCAACTGCGTGAAAGACCATGAAGGTAAGGTTGTGGCTGAGGATAGTAGGTTGTTGGAGGTATGGAGAGCGCATTATGATAGAATTTCTAATGAGGAGTTCACTTGGGATGCAAATGGACTAACTCATGTAAGTCCTGTTTGTGGACCTAGTGAAAAGTTAACTACTCTGGAAGTTAGTAATGCAATCCATAAGATGAAACGTAACAAGGCAGCAGGACCTTCAGGAGTGGTGGCAGACATGTTGAAAGCTGCTGGAGCTGTTGGTATAGTGTGGATGACTGAAGTGTGCAATGCAGTAGTGAAGGATGGTAAAACCCCTGTAGACTGGAATAAGAGCTGGATGGTGAATGTCTACAAGGGAAAAGGTGATGCATTAGCGTGTGGCTCATACAGGGGCATTAAACTATTAGAACATGCAATGAAAGTTTTAGAGAGGGTGATTGAAAAAAGAGTAAGGAAGATTGTGAAAATGGATGGTATGCAGTTTGGTTTCATGATGGGGAAAGGCAGAGGCGTGGATTGGGGGGGGCTGAGGGGGGCCACGGCCCCCCCCCAAGATTTTTTTACCAAATAGAAAAACTTTTTATTAGCTCACTCACAATTGAGTATTTAGACTAGTTGATAAACGAAAAATTTTTCATACCTTTTGAATTATATCTACTTAGTTATCATATATTTCTGCTAATATCTTGAAGCCGAAAGATCTGAAACTGCATGGAATTTATTATTAAAACAGGCAATGAATTTTGAAAAATTTGCCGAAATCGAAATTGATTTTGATATGAGCACATCAGATGCAGCATCAGTTCTACCAAGACGATCAAAAAAATCTCATCATTTTTGAAAGATTATTTATCAAGCACAAGCAGCACTATGGGAAAAAGAGATGTAACAGGCCAAACACTTAGCTTTTTTGAGAAAAATGTAAAGATTATATTATAGCATTTTGGATAGATTTGTAGCTGAGTTTAATTGGCCTTTTGCATAAAATAGGTCGTTTTTAATGCTATTGAACAATTCAAGCTTTTGACCATCATAACTGTAAGCAATTTTTAGATGTGGAAAAATGCGAAACTCTTGCCAATTTATGATGAAGTAGTTTTCGATCACAAATACATAAGCTGCAAAATCGTTTCATGGAACCTGTCGTCAGTCTGAAGGAAAGTTTTTGGATCTTGCTGAGTTAAATCACAACTAGAGCAATTTCCATGTGCTTATTCAGAAGTTCTAAAATTATTAAAAATTGTGCTGACATTACCTGTTAGCATTGCAGCAAATGAACAATTTTGTTCAGTTTTAAAACATGTGAAGACTTATCTAAGTAGTATCAGTAGTAGAAAATTTGTAAGGCGCACTGTAGTGTTATGAAACTTCAGAGGTGCCGGGAACGGCTCGTGCATATGGGATTACATAGTTTCCTGCCACCCACACATGTATCCGAAATCGGAATATGCCGAACTCTATTACACCCCAGTCGTGAAACTGGTACTCATTTATCGACCAGTGAAGAATAAAAGGCTGAGTTGGCTTGAACAGTGTGAGTTGATTTCTAGTTAAAAAAACTACGTGCCCGAACCTGGAATCGAACCCGGAATTGAACCGATCAACGTGTGGCGACGAGAGACTTAATATTTCATTACTGATGGCAGTGGAACATGACTTAGAAAAAACATTTGATCTTGATGATTTAGTGAACAATTTTGCCAAAATTAAGGAACATCGATACCCTTTGTTACATTCATAATTTAAAAGTTTTTTTGTCTGCGTTCAATATTAAATAAAAGTTAATACTTTTGTATACTGTTTTTTTAATTAATATATGTCTTACATGAAAATGCAACATGCTAGTGTATATTGGCATGTTCATTTTAGTTTGAAGATTCTCTAGGTTAAATTTAAAAAATCTTTGCCCCCCTCAAGATTTTGCTGAATCCACGCCTCTGGGGAAAGGTACTACCGATGCTATTTTCATAGTTCGTCAGCTGCAGGAAAAGTATCTTGCCAAGAACAAAGATCTGTGGATGGCCTTTGTTGATCTTGAAAAGGCATTTGATAGAGTACCTCGTGAGATAGTGTGGTGGGCTCTGAGATGTCTAGGTGTGGATGAATGGTTAGTTTCCGTGATAAGAACTATGTATGATGATGCAGCGACAGTGGTGAGAGTGAATGGGAAGGAGAGTGTTGCTTTCAGTGTTAAGGTTGGAGTGCATCAGGGTTCAGTTCTCAGCCCATTGTTGTTTATCATTGTTTTAGAGGCCTTATCACGGGAGCTCAGGGTAGGCTTGCCAATGGAACTGCTCTATGCTGATGATCTTGTTTTATTAGCTGAGACAGAAGATTCTCTCCTGGAAAAGTTAAGGATCTGGAAAATTGGCATGGAAGCGAAAGGCCTTAGAGTGAATGCGAGTAAGACAAAAATCATGAAGTGTCGGGCCGGAATGGGACAGGTGAAGAAGTCGGGTAAATGGCCATGCAGTGTATGCAGAAAAGGTGTTGGCTCCAATTCTATTTGTTGTGTGGATTGTAAGAGTTGGGTCCATAAAAGGTGCAGTGGCATTTTGGGTAGTTTGAAAGATCTTGTTGGCTTCCGTTGTAAGAGTTGTGTGGCTGGTGGTTCTGTTCAGGAAGAGTTGTTGGGCGAGGTTGAGGTTGAGCCAGGTGTAAAGGTGGAGTGTGTAACCAAGTTCTGTTACCTAGGTGACACATTAGGTTCAGGAGGAGGTGTAGATGAGGCGGTGAGAGCTAGAGTGCGTTCTGCCTGGGCTAAATTCAAAGAGTTATCTCCTATCTGGACCACCCGTGGTGCATCCTTTCATGTGAAAGGAAAGGTGTATAGGGCATGTGTTCAAAGTGTCCTTGTTTATGGCACTGAAACATGGTCTATGAAGGTGGAGAATCTAAGAAGTTTAGAAATGGCAGAGCGTATGATGGTTAGATGGATGTGTGGTGTTTCGTTGAATGATCGTGCACGTAGTGTGGATTTGTATAGCCTTCCGAATGTTCCTTGTGTGGCTGATGTGGTGAGACGTGGAAGACTAAGGTGGTTTGGACATTTGGAGCGCAAAAGTGCAGATGATTGGGTTACGGCAATTAGAGATGTGGATGTTGTAGGAGTGAAAAGTAAAGGTAGAAGTAGGAAGACTTGGTGGGAATGTGTGAAGAAAGACATGGATGAGCTCGGCCTGAAGCGGCAGTCTGCCCTGGATCGTGACTTGTGGAGGGGCCTGATATGGAAAAACGTCCAACCCTAGCATAGCGTGGAATAGGGACGTTTCAAAAATAAATGATGATGATGATGATGATGATGAACAATGCCTCTCTTGCGTTGTCTCCCAAGGGTCAGTCTTAGGACCGATGTTTTTCCAGATATACATCAGTGAACTGAAATCATTATAGCTGATCACAGAGTTCAAAGTTATTTCTTTGCTGGTGATACTCAAGTGTATAGCCACTGCCTGTCTGGAAAAGGAACTTTGCTGTCTACCTCTGTGTCTGCCCGTGGGGATGAAGTTGGTTTATGGATGCACTTGTGTCATCTTCAGCTGAACTCAGATATGACAGATGTTTGCTACCCATTGCTGTGGATAGGGTCGCCCAAGAAATCCTGTTCGAATTGGTTCCATCTGGGTCTGTGCCGAGATCTAGGCACATACATGGATGCAGATCTATATTTACGCAGACATATTGGCTACACCATTTGCATATGCTTTTCCACTCTAAAGCAAAGTAGAGGTGTATCGGCATTTCTTCCAACATCTTCTCTACAAACACTCATGTCTTCTCTTGATTTGTATAGGCTTGATTGTGGCAGCTTCGTTCTGGTTGGATCACCAAAATAAGCTAAAAATATTAAATTTAATTTATCTACGACATTCAAATCAAAATAAAAAAAGCATCTTTTTAAACTTGACCATGATTAACGTTTTTAGGAACTGAACGAGTGCTTCAGCTATAACATCTATATTAGAACACTTTACAGATGACTTTTTGAATTAAATCAAATTATAAAGTCCAAAATGTATTATTTAATGATTGATGTTCTACTCTATTTTTGACAGTTGCAGCTCACTCACAAGTTAGTGCTAAGAAGCAAAAGAGGTTTATGTGATTGACGATTCCATTATGGGCATATTTCTTCATGTATTAAAAGTGTATGCAGATATGCAAACACTGCAATGGTCCAAAAAGTCACCTGTTTTTATTTTGTTATTTTTTTGAGTAATCTTTCAAAAGAATTTTTTTAAAAGGTTTCAAATTCAGCATGACTTTTCTTGTTTCATTTTTAGTCAAAAAGTTTGAATATTTTTATTTTTGAGCTACTTTTAATGCTATAGAGCTGCATTTTGATCTTGTTTATTAAAGTCTAACTATTGACTAACTCCACTTTAAATATTGTCAAATTTTCATTTAATTTTTAAATAATAATGTTCGCATTTAATTGATACTAATTTTGCTAGTAAGGTTGTAGCTGTCTTTGATGCTGAGTATTTCAATAAGAAAAATTGCTCTGTGATCTTTATTGAAAACACCTCATTAAAAATGTGTTTTGATTTTAAATGTTAAATTTATGAGGGCTGGTCTGAATTTTATTTGTATTTACCCAATATTTCGGTTCTTTGACAAAATTTGACCTGACAAAATGTTGTGAGGACAAAGTGTTGCGGAAAAAATTTGGAAAAAGTTGCATACAATATAATACTCTAATCTAATTTACCATCTAGTGTCAGACTGAGGCTTCACAGAAGTCAAGATGTTACATTTTTATAAATTTTTTATGTGACAAAATGACAATTGAATTCACTTGTTGAAAGCCTTGTTTATAGATCTTTTCCGAGAGGGGTAGATGGGGATAATCCCCGAAGCACATACTTTTATGGGGCCCGGGTCTGAAGAAAGTAAGGAGGAAAAAGTTGAGAAGTCTTTTTTTATTAACCCTGCCCCTGGCCAACTATTTTAGAAAAAAATGAGAATGTTCAATGGTTTTTTAGTGGGACCACGGTTAATTATTTTCATGCTTAAACTTAATATATTAAAAAAACTATTGTCACATTTCCAAGGGCAAGCTGAATTTTTTTATATAAACCCCTTCGGGCCTTGCCCCCTAGCCCCAAATTGGGGGACCTAAACACGGCCCTGTCGACAAAACAGCGAATTTACATAATATGTGGGCATCCATATTATACGTACGCACCGAGGGGTTGTGTACGGAGTAAATGTTTTGCGTATAAGTGCAGGGGTGGAGGGGCTCCAACAAATGCGTATGTACGCAAAAAATTGGTAAATATTATTTTTCAGTTCAGTTGAATTGATTGAATAATAAATCTTATCGAGTAGTATCTAAGATCAATCAATTTAACAAACAAACTTGTATCACGCCTTTTTCAAAAGCTCAATAATTTAAAAATGCTGTAATCGAGTACATCCCTAGTCTACGTGGTGTCACGACAAAACGTTCACAGACAAAATGTTCAACGACAAAATGTTCACGACAAAACGTTCACGACAAAATGTTCACAGACAAAATGTTCAACGACAAAATGTTCACGACAAAACGTTCACGACACAACGTTCACGACAAAATGTTCACAGACAAAATATGAACAGACAAAATGTGAACAGACAAAATGTTCAACGACAAAATGTTCACGACACAACGTTCACGACAAAATGTTCACGATTGCAACTTTTAAGTTTAGTTTAGTTTTAAATGATAAAATATTTTGTGTTTCACAAAATGAGCACAAATAATACGTTCACAATAATAAATGCAATGTTAATTTCCTCTTTGATACCCCTAACTCAAACGGCAACCAGATGAGTACCTATGGATCGGAGGACTGTAAACTGTTTCAGCAAAAAGGAAAAAAACAGATGAAATGAGTAAATGAGATAGCTATAATAGGAAAATACAATTTGTTACGAATTTGAGATCGTTTGAATTTTCAATTTCAATTAAGCAAACGACGTAAATAAGGTTTGATGGCTGTATTCTAAAGATTAAATAGTTAAGAGTATCCAAGAGAAAATTAACCAACCCGCATTAACTAGTTAATAAATGGAACGATGATTAAAAGGGTCAAAATATGAAATCTTTATTAACTCCGATTAAAAAGAAAAAGAAATGCAATTAGTTATTAATTGAGATTCATTTGATGTTTCAATTTTAATTAAGTGAACGACAGAAAGAAGCCTTGATCGTTGTAGCCTAGCGATTAAGAAGTTATCGGCTTCCAAGAGCAATATAGCCTCCTTTAATTAGCTAATTAACGTAACGGTGACCTGGGTAAAGCAGCATGCAGCTACTTGCGTTTTTCAACTAGAATTGAAAATACATATCTAGCAATTAAAAACTAAAAAGTTAGGGTATCCAAAAGCAAATTAACCGACATTAACTAGTTAATAAATGGAACGATGATAAAAAGGATCAAAATATGGATGAAAAAGAAAAAAGCCAAATAGCTATAACTCCATATAACTATTTATTAATTGGAGATCATTTGATGTTGCCAATACGTATTAGTTTCATGCTGTCATGCACATATACTTTGCTTAGGTAAATAAAATGGTGAATAGACACATCACAAAAAATGACTTAATAATTAGCTTGCAAGCGATCTTGACATAATAAAACAAAATTTTTATTTTTCAGTGTGAACATTTTGTCGTAAACGTTGTGTCGTGAACGTTTTGTCGTTGAACATTTTGTAGACCTCCTAGCCGAATTTTTTTATGTTTGTGGCTGGCTGAACAAATATTTCGGCTGATATCCGGATTAGCCGAATTTACGCGTAAAATTATTATTCGGCTTGAATTTTAAATTATTCGGCTCATGATTCAAATTTGTGGCTGATAATTATTTTAAATTAGGCTAAAATTTAATATAAAATTAAATACTAAAGTTAATAAAGTTCAAAATTTATTACCAATATATAAATTATCAAATTAATAGCAATTGTCATAAAAGTTAATTAAATCATCAAAAATGTCATATGATAAACAAAATTACATCATAAAAAACAATATGAAAAAAATTGTTTACATTGCAAATTTAAAATTGTCATGTATAAAAACAATCTGATTTAATTTATCAGCATTTAAGGCTGATCTGCGGCTGTTCATAACTAATCCACACGGTAATTATCTATAATATCTAATTATTAACTATTAACATGAGAAAAGAATTGTGATACTTAAATTTATTCCTATTTTAAAGCGGCTGTCAGTAGCGATAACAAGTAAAGCAAAGATAATATAATGAAAATTAGACAACGTAATTGATTTCAGAAATAAATTCAGGAAATTAAACATTGCACACCAATGTATACATAATAGTTGATTTTGCACTTTACATTGAAAATTAGTTTTATAATGAGTCAAACGTAACTAATACAAAAAAAGGTCTAGGTTAAGCTGGCGTTTGGAAATCTTATAGCGGATTTTCGGCGTACCGTTTTCGGCTGGCCGCCGGCTAACCGTAATTTTTTTTCGGATGATTTACGGCGGCTGTAAAAAGTTCGGCGGCGGCGGTTAGGAGGTCTAACATTTTGTCTGTGAGCATTTTGTCTGTGAACATTTTGTCTGTGAACATTTTGTGCGTGAACATTTTTCGTGAACGTTTTGTCGTGAACGTTTTGTCGTGAACGTTTTGTCGTGAACATTTTGTCTGTGAACGTTTTGTCGGTGTTCATTTTGTCGTGAACATTTTGTCGTGAACGTTGTGTCGTGAACGTTTTGTCGTGAACATTTTGTCGTTGAACATTTTGTCAGTGAACGTTTTGTCGTGACACCGGTGCAATCGAGACCGGAGTCGAGGTAGCGGGATCATCGCAACTGATCCCACGGACAACTGATCCCATATCTGCATCATTTTATATTTCACTGCTTCTGCAATCAATAAACTGATATTAACATATATAATTTCCGATTACTGTTTGTATGTATGTGTGTATGTATGTATGTATGTATGTATGTATGTATGTATGTATGTATGTATGTATGTATGTATGTATGTATGTATGTATGTATGTATGTATGTATGTATGTATGTATGTATGTATGTATGTATGTATGTATGTATGTATGTATGTATGTATGTATGTATGTATGTATGTATGTATGTATGTATGTATGTTAGTATGTATGTATGTATGTATGTATGTATGTATGTATGTATGTATGTATGTATGTATGTATGTATGTATGTATGTATGTATGTATGTATGTATGTATGTATGTATGTATGTATGTATGTATGTATGTATGTATGTATGTATGTATGTATGTATGTATGTATGTATGTATGTATGTATGTATGTATGTATGTATGTATGTATGTATGTATGTATGTATGTATGTATGTATGTATGTATGCATGTATGTATGTATGTATGTATGTATGTAGAGATGGTCTTAGTCATGGACTCCTAAATAAGCTGATAAGAATTCATGTTGGAGTGTCTTCATGAATTTATATCTTCGATGATATAGTGTATAATGAGGTGTCACGACAAAACGTTCACAGACAAAATGTTCAACGACAAAATGTTCCCGACAAAACGTTCACGACACAACGTTCACGACAAAATGTTCACGACAAAATGTTCACAGACAAAATGTTCACGACAAAATGTTCACAGACAAAATGTTCACAGACAAAATGTTCAACGACAAAATTTTCACGACAAAACGATCACGACACAACGTTCACGACAAAAATGTTCACGACAAAATGTTCACAGACAAAATGTTCAACGACAAAATGTTCACGACAAAACGATCACGACACAACGTTCACGACAAAAATGTTCGCGATTGCAACTTTTAAATTTAGTTTAGTTTTAAATGATAAAATAATTTGTGTTTCACAAAATGAGCACAAATAAAACGTTAACTATAGTAAATGCGATGTTAATTTCCTCTTTGATACCCCTAACTCAAACGGCAACCAGATGAGTATGGATCGGAGGACTGTAAACTGTTTCAGCAAGAAGGAAAAAACAGATGAAATGAGATAGCTATAATAGGAAAATACAATTGGTTACTAATTTGAGATCGTTTGAATTTTCAATTTCAATTAAGCAAACGACGTAAATAAGGTTTGATGGCTGTATTCTAAAGATTAAAAAGTTAAGGGTATCCAAGAGAAAATTAACCAACCCGCATTAACTAGTTAATAAATGGAACGATGATTAAAAGGGTCGAAATATGAAATCTTTATTAACTCCGATTAAAAAGAAAAAGAAATGCAATTAGGTATTAATTGAGATTCATTTGATGTTTCAATTTTAATTAAGTGAACGTCAGAAAGAAGCCTTGATCGTTGTAGCCTAGCGATTAAGAAGTTATCGGCTTCCAAGAGCAATATAGCCTCCTTTAATTAGCTAATTAACGTAACGATGACTTGGGTAAAGCAGCATGCAGCTACTTGCGTTTTTCAACTAGAATTGAAAATACATCTCTAGCAATTAAAAACTAAAAAGTTAGGGTATCCAAAAGCAATTAACCGGCATTAACTAGTTAATAAATGGAACGATGATAAGAAGGATCAAAATATGGATGAAAAAGAAAAAAGCCAAATAGCTATAACTCCATACAATTATTTATTAATTGAAGGTCATTTGATGTTGCCAATACGTATCAGTTTCATGCTGTCATGCACATATACTTTGCTTAGGTAAATAAAATGGTGAATAGACACATCACTAAAAATGACTTAATAATTAGTTTGCAAGCGATCTTGACATAATAAAACAAAATTTTTATTTTTCAGTGTGAACATTTTGTCGTGAATGTTGTGTCGTGAATGTTGTGTCGTGAACGTGTTGTCGTGAACGTGTTGTCGTGAACGTTTTGTCGTTGAACATTTTGTCTGTGAGCATTTTGTCTGTGAACATTTTGTCTGTGAACATTTTGTGCGTGAACATTTTTCGTGAACGTTTTGTCGTGAACGTTTTGTCGTGAACATTTTGTCGTTGAACATTTTGTCGTTGAACATTTTGTCGTTGAACATTTTGTCGTTGAACATTTTGTCTGTGAACGTTTTGTCGGTGTTCATTTTGTCGTGAACATTTTGTCGTGAACGTTTTGTCGGGAACATTTTGTCGTTGAACATTTTGTCTGTGAACGTTTTGTCGTGGAACGTATAATGAAATGAAGAAAAAAACTTCTGAAATGAGCTAACACTTTATTATTCTTGGTTTGGCACGGTTCCATTTCTCTATATGAACTTCATGCAGAAAGGAGTGAAATGATGAAAAGTAATACGAACTTGTCATTTTCATTTTGGCTGTGTATCGTGCAAACAGTTTGGTGTTGTCAAAGAGTGTGAATGAATTTAAAAACATTATCGATAGGTTGTGGAAAGAGAAAGAATGAATGATAGAAACCGAAGATAGAGAGACAAGAAGTCTTTCGTCTTATTAATTTACTTTTAATAAATATTGTTTTAATTCTCATGGCTTTTTCAGCGTTTAGGACAAATGCATTCGCCTACCGCCTTATATAATGCAATCTTGGCATGTGATCACAATCCGCCTATCTGATTCGCCGACTAAAAATCAATATCAATTAATATTTAGTAAACTGATGTAAACAAATAATAAACATGTAATTATCTCACTAGATCTGGATCGCGAAGGTACCAAATTTTAATAGACTATAAATATATATATAATCTAAATATTCGTTAGAAATCTCGCTACACCAAGAAATCTACGCCAAATAATAATTGCGGGAGTTTACATGCGCTCTTATTGGCTCGCTGAGAACAATGCAATACTCGATAAATAGAAGATACTAAATCGGGTTTCACTAAATACTAAACAATATCGCTAGAAATAACATAAGTTTAATCAATTTTCGGGTCAAAAAGAAATGGAGGGGGGGTCCAGCACTGACACACCTCTCACCCGAAAAGACGATAACCAGTATCTGGTTATCGTTGCGAGAAGTTACCTTATGAAGAATTTACAGCAACAAGAACTAGACGACTGGCACAAAAGAAAGCTACGTACATAATTAAAGTGTTTTCACAATGAATTTGACGCTGTCGTAAGGAGGACCATCATTTTACAGAAAATTGTTCTAAAAAGCTCTACGGTCAATGTCAGCCTGGAGAGATGAGATGTCGGAAGCTGACTTGATGATGCTGATGATTTTGCTGTCGTCCGCGTACATTTTAATTTGGTGTGTGATAGTGTCCGGTAAGTCGTTAATATATAACACAAAAAGTAGTGGACCAAGAACAGAGCCTTGAGGAACGCCACTGGTCACATTCTTCCACTCGGACTCGCAGCCTTCAATCAAAACGCGCTGCTTCCTATCTTTCAGCCACGCTTCGATCCATGTGAGTAGCATAACACGGATGCCGTAAGCTTTTAGTTTATGCAGTAGGCGTTTGTGAGGTACTCTGTCGAATGCTTTGGCAAAATCTGTATATACTACGTCAGCCACCAGGCGCGGCGCTGGGCGGGGAGTCCAGGGGTCCGGACCCCCCAGCTCCGACAGGTGTCACCCTTGAGATTTTTGCAAATCCAAAGACTTTTTTTACTGAGGGGGGGGTGCTTGAATCTCATTGGGTTAATCACTGTATTTTTAACTGGTTTGAGACTGAGTTTGACTATCTTCAGTTTGCAGTCTTTCTTTTCTTTCATTACTAAATTATTAAAGATAAAAAAAAATACTGCAGACTAAAAATAGTCCAAAAAATTTTTTGCCTGCGGCGGGCTTTTTTTTTCTTTCTTCCTTTTTCAAACTATGTTTTTGCTGCATTGAGTTTAAACTATATTATAGTGCTTATTCTTAAACATTCTTATATGGTTTGATGAGGATTCAATTTTTTTTATGATAGTTCACTGTTTTTTCAAAGTTAAGTACTTTATGGTATTATTGATTAACAATTTTGTTAGCTTCGTTCGTTTTCTGAATTCTTACTTTGTGTTAGTTAAATAAATTTTAATTTTTGAAAAAACTAGTAATAACAACAAATATTTTTAAATTTATATTTGAACTTTGCTTTGCCATAACAAACCTAGATAAACTAGAGAAAAACAGGACTAAATTGTGATCTGCTAGTGTAAATACTTCAGTATTTATTTCTTACATAGTTCTATTTCAGTTTTTTACAAAATGAGCAAAGGACTATGAACTATATATATATATATATATATATATATATATATATATATATATATATATATATATATATATATATATATATATATATATATATATATATATATATATATATATATATATATATATATATATATATATATATATATATATATATATATATATATATATATATATATATATATATATATATATATATATATATATATATATATATATATATATATATATATATATATATATATATATATATATATATATATATATATATATATATATGGTCATACTAGAACTACTCTGTCTCGTAGATTGACTATGCATTGTCAAAGTGGTGCCATATACCAACATATGTCAACACAACATTCAATCAAACCATCACATAAATTTCTAATTGATAACACCAGTATACTAATGAAAGAAAATCAACCCATTAAGTTAAAATTAAAAGAAGCTTTAGCTATTAATAAATGTAAGCCTTTAATTAATAAACAATGGTATTCTTTTGATTTAACTCTTAAACTTTTTGGTTCTCTAAATAGTAATAAAACTAATAATAATAATAATAATAAATGTTTTAACTCATCTACAACTTCTGTTAAAAATATGCATGTTAATAGTGCCAATGTTTCTTCAGGTATTTCTTCGTTGAATGAATGTTTTGTACCAGACGTTTGTGTTTCAAAGGTTATAGATAATGTATGTGATTCTTCTTCCAGTCACGTCCTTGAAGTTGACTGTAATTCCGTTGTTAAAGGCTTTACTAACTGATCTTAATTATTTAGTTATTACTGTTATTATTATAATTATTTTAATTTACATATTTTTTATGTTGTTACATTTGTATATAATGAATTTAAATTTTATTTAAATTGTATTTTAATTCCTTTCAATTAGTTGTGTCTTTTACCATTTAGTCACTGCATTTTATTTTAAAAAAGTTAAACGGCTCTGATGATGGCAAAAAATTGCCGAAATAGATCTATAAGCCTATAAGATTATGGAGTTGGTGTTTGGTAATAAATTATTTTTAAACCGATTTAGAGTATTGGAAAAAATTAAAAATAAAATCGATTCAGCCAAGTGCGCCACTTTTTTCAATCGTGTTTGCCTAAAAGAATATATATATATATATATATATATATATATATATATATATATATATATATATATATATATATATATATATATATATATATATATATATATATATATATATATATATATATATATATATATATATATATATATATATATATATATATATACTTCAACTTGTCTTTGGACATTTTGGACCCCCCAAGAGCAAAATTCCTGGCGCCGCCCCTGTCAGCCACATAGCCGCAGAACAGCCTCAGTGAGTATGTCGCGAGTTTCAAGTAGATTTGTCAAGCAGCTTTTTTTCTTGAGAAAACTATGTTGATGTTTGCTGATTAATCCGCTGCATAATGTGTTCATGTAGAATGCCCTCCATTACTTTACAGGGCACAGGAGTGAGAGAGACAGGCCTGTAGTTAAATGGCTTGAGCTTGCTGCCTTTTTTGAAGATAGGGGAACATTTTATTTTCTTCATGTGTCCGGTATAACTCCTGACATGAAGGAGCGCTTGTAGATGAGAGCCAGGGGTGTGGCAAAGGCAGCTGCGCAATTGCTGAGAACGCGTGTGTGCAAACCGTCACGACCCATCGATTTAGTTTTGTCTAAGCTATGGAGTCTTTTTTGAAGAATAGCTGTAGAAAAACAACTTTCATTTACATCGCAGATTGATTCGGTGCGATCTGTAAAAGCAGGCATGTAACCCTCAGGTTCGATGACAAAAACAGATTGAAAATAGTCATTGAGTGAGGAACAGATTTTTTCACGGTCCGCAGTTATGGTGCCGTCGGCTGTCTGAATAGAGTTGATGTGGTCTTTTACATACTGCTTGCTACGGACATGTGAATGAAGAAGTTTTAGATTGGATTTGGAAGCGCTGACTAGTTGTTCCTCATACGTGAGAATTGCCGACTTGACTGTTTTAGCTACACGCTTGCAAGCCTCTCGATGAGATTCTCGTAGAATAACTGCGGAGTCGCGCCCCGATGCGATGTATTTAGCCCAGACCTGGCGCTTGACTCTGGTTGCTTTTATAACTTCGGGTGTTACCCAAGGTTTTTTTTTCTGGACAAATGGAGTTGTTGTAGATGGGATGTGTAGTGCAACCGCTTCGTTGTATCGGTCGATAAGAAGCTGATAAGTGTCAGGTACTGAAAGGCCATCAAATAGGTTTTCCCAGTCGGTGTTTGAAATACAAGATGACAGCGCATTGTATATATATATATATATATATATATATATATATATATACTAGCGGGGTTACCCGGCGTTGCCCAGGGTTTTTAGAGGTTTTTCTAATGTTTGTCCCTCTCGCTCCCGTTTCCTTCTCCACTTTCCCGTTTTCGTCGCGTTCCCGGTCGCTTTTCCGCTCTCGGTCGTTTTCCAGCTCCCGCTAAGAAGTTTTGTTATCGATTTTCTCTCTTGCTCGCGTTTCCTTCCAAGCTTGCTCTCCCGATTTCAGTCGCTTTCCGCGTTCCCGGTCGCTTTCCGCGATTCCCGGTCGCTTTCCGCGTTCCCGGTCGCTTTCCCGTTCCCGGTCGCTTTCCCGTTCCCGGTCGCTTTCCCGTTCCCGGTCGTTTTCCCGTTCCCGGTCGCTTTCCCGTTCCCGCTCACGCTTGCTCTCCCGTTCCCGGTCATGCTTGCTTTCCCATTCCCGGTCACGGTTGCTCTCCCGTTCCCGTCCCCGTTCAACGCTCATTTTCTCTTTTCCATTCTTTCATAACTTCTGTTAGCCTATAAAACGTAAAATAGATTTGCTAAGACTATATATATATATATATATGAATGTTTGTGGGTTAGTTTGTCTATTATAGAAACGGGAAAGCGACCCGGAACGGACAGTGAGTGGGAGCGGGAATGCGACACGGAACGGACAGCGAGCGGGAGCGGGAATGCGACCGGCAGCGGGAAAACGACCGAAAACGGGAAAGCGAACAGGAGTGGGAAAGCAGGTGGGAAAGGAAACGGGAGAGAAAGAGACAAACATTAGAAAAACCTCTAAAAAAACCCGGGCAACGCCGGGTATCTCCGCTAGTACATACATAAACACAGACACAGACACACATACATGCACATACACATACATACATACACACATACATACGCACATACATATATATATAGTTCCCGCTCGCTCACCCGCTCCGCTCCGCTCATTTTGTGACGGATTTCAAAAATTTTTTCTCTATATTTGATTCCCCTTGACTCTCAAGATTGTGTGAAAATTTCATTACGATCGGATGAATGGTGTAGCAATGCATAAACGCCATTAACATATATACATACAAACATTCATTTTTATATAAATATATTTATATATATATATATTTATATATGTATATATATATATATATATATATATATATATATATACATATATATTTATATATATATATAAAAATATATATTTATATATATATATATATATATATATATATATATATATATATATATATATATATATATATATATATATATATATATATATATATATATATATAAATATATATATATATATATAAATATATATATATATAAATATATATATATAAAAATGAATGTTTGTATGTATATATGTTAATGGCGTTTATGCATTGCTACACCATTCATCCGATCGTAATGAAATTTTCACACAATCTTGAGAGTCAAGGGGAATCAAATATAGAGAAAAAAATTTTGAAATCCGTCACAAAATACATATATATATATATATATATATATATATATATATATATATATATATATATATATATATATATATATATATATATATATATATATATATATATATATATATATATATATATATATATATATATGTGTGTATTTTGTGACGGATTATATATATATATATATATATATATATATATATATATATATATATATATATATATTATTTTTTATCTTTGATTTAAATTTAAATTAAATTGACTGTTTCCTATAAAAGAAGCTCAAAAAACTGTCAAAAAACTTGTTTTTATAAATATAGATATATATATATATATATATATATATATATATATATATATATATATATATATATATATATATATATATATATATATATATATATATATATATATATATATATATATATATATATATATATATATATATATATATATATATATATATACAAAGTGCATGTCAAACTAGGACAGACACACAGGGGCGGAACCAGCTAAAAATTTTGGGGGCTCAAGTTTGAAAAAGGAAAACATTTTTTGACTATCTTCAGTCTGCAATTTTTTTTATTTTTAAAAATTTATTAATGATAGAAAAGAAAGACTGCGAATTGAAGCTAGTCGAACTCAGTCTCCAACCAGTTAAAGCAAACGTTAAAAATAAGTTTATGATATGTATAAACATATAAATATATAGGCATATAATAGATTGAGAATAAATGTAGCACCCCACCCCCTCCACTCAAAGAAAAACTTATCATATTTGGAAAAATTGCAGGGCCCTCCGATTTAGCTTGCGCCCCCCTAGTTGTATCCCTGCAGACACACAAGGCTAAAGTTGATACAAGCTCGATCGGATGGACAAGATTGAAAAATATTAGCAAAAATATATGATATAACTAAGTAGATATAATTCATAGTGGATGAAAAATACTACATTTATCCACTAATCTAAATACTCAAGCATAAGTAAGCTAATAAAAAAAAATTTTGATGGACAAAATTTCCCCCCCCCCCCCTCCAATCGCCGCCTCTGGGTACCAGTAAAGAAGAGGACATTGTTCTCTACTTTTAGTCTGGTAGATTTAGCTTTTGATACGGAAATTTTAATAGACAAGCCAAAAAGTACATTAAACTATAGTATTTATTATATCTAAGAGCTGGAAAGAGATACCAGACACAGATCGGTCCCTAAAAAAAGTTATTAGCAAAAGAAGTTGCTCAAAACTCGCGAATCTGTTTATTAACGCCAACCAATCAAAAGCCAGCTTTTTCTATTTCTGCGTAAAAAGTGACGCTTAATTTACAAATTATCTCCACGAAATTTAAACTTTTTACGCTCAAATGCTCATAAAACAGTTTAGTTATTTATTTCTATGTTTTTTTAACGAAATTTTTATTTTCCGTTGGTTATGGAGCTGCACGAAGAATGTTGTTGATTATCAAATGCTTAAAGGCTTAAGGCTTAAACAGACTTAAACTGCCTTTAAACTAGTTTAACTCCTATGTATAAACGATTATGTACACTCAACTAGTCTACGTTTTCGAAATTCTCCAGTATTTAAAAAGCAATGCAACCTGAAAACACAACCTTATTTGAAAATAGCTGAAGGGGTGCCGGTTATGGGAATCGTACCACTTTTTAAAGGAAGACCATGCTTTTGACCACTTTTTAAAGGAAGACATCTTAAAAACAAGAAATTTATAAAACACTGGTTTTTAGAACAACATACATTTTAATTCTAAAAACAAAGTATAAGTTTCAACTTATTAAATAATTATAATAATAACTGTTATCTAGCTTCAAAAATTATTATATTGAGCACAATTCAGTCGAGCAGAAGACTCAGATCTTCATCCATGACTTTACTTCTTGTGTCCACCACACATATCAAGAGTGCTGTAGACAGAAGGTTCAGGGTTGCCAGACTGAGAATGGTTTGCCAGCTGCTGTTACATTGGCTGTGACACTTAAATGCTTCCGAAGAGACCTTCTAAACACTAAACACTGACTAACACCACTTTAAACATTGTCAAATTTTAATTCAATTCAGAGACAGTTATAACAACACTGACTAACACCACTTTAAACATTTTCAAATTTTAATTCAATTCAGAGACACTGTTAACAACTTTTGTCGTGCTGGCTGAAGTAAACTGGGAAGTGTAGATTATGAGGATTTTGTAGATAAATAATGCACATCATATCATAGTCAAATTGTTTGCTGTTTATTATAACACACAAGCAAACAGTTTTGACATTGAGACAATGCTTAGCAATATCCTCATGTGCAGAAGAACTTGTTACAACAATAATAGACGTGTAACTGGAGGAAAGATACAAGCATCAAAATCCTGCAGAACAAAGAAGACATTTTCTCAAGAACTTGATAAGTTTCTATATATCACTTTAAATAAAAATGTAATAACTGCTCACATTGGCCAACTCTGACATTTACACATATTTTACTATTATAGATATTATTTACAAGACCACTAATATAAAGTCAGTTATCTTAAACTTTGTCACAGCAACATTTACAAGCTTATACAAGAACCTTCAAAACTGTTTTAAGAGCATCAAATTTTTTGCCAATTTAAAGAATAAATACATCCAACAACAAAGACTGATTTTGGGCAAGCCTAACTAAAATAGTATCTCATCGATTTTAACAGTTTTTTTCATACAGGCCTTCACATATATTGCCCTTAAACATATCTACTTCAAGATTATCAGTATGAAGAGATTTATTACAAACTTTACCATAGCAATATTTACAGGCAGATACAATGTAGCTCATATTTAAAACATGAACAACTTTTAAAAGAGCATGGGCTTTTTTTAAAAATTTCACATTTACCACTTATACAATAATTAGGCTATCTGGGCTATCAGGTGCTGCCTCTATGTCAGTATTAATGAGACACAACTTAAAATCTATTTTTCCCAGCTCCATCTGTCATTGTCTAAGAAATACTTCAATTTCATTTCCTGAAAATGAGTTTTCAAATCATGCATTTTCAGTTGAGGTAGCTTTCCAGGAATAATTTTTGAACTACTTTATATTTGGCTGGAATAATTGTTTATTGTGTGGAAAACCTAGATTTTAAATTCTTTTTATTGGAGCTAGATCAGCTAGCTATTAGAACTAAAACTAACACAAGGTTTGGGCTGATTATTTTTCTTTGCTTTGTTATTTACTTATGTATACAAACATCATTTATAGAGTTAAACTGTCAATTAAAATTGTATCTCCAATTACAGTTGCAGAATTCAATAGAGAAGTTTTCCCATCTTGTTTCAATATTTAGATTATTTTAAGTTTGTCTTCAGTAGCAGATTTACACACAACGCACTCCATTGCGATATTAGTTACATTTAGATTAAAAAATGTGCTAACTACAATACAAACTTACCATAACCAAACTTAACAGACGTAATAACACGAATAAAAGAAAATAAAAAAAATACCAGAATGACTGACAAAAGACAAGACAAGATTGACTGAAGAAAAAACTATGCTATACAAACTATACAATTATACAACTATATAAATGAATAGGAAATTAAAAAAAAACGCTGCCAAGAATCCAAAATCGTCCAAATCAAAATCGAAGGCTTAAATAATAAATTAAGATATTGAAGAGAAATCGAATTCAAACGCGATAAAACCGGCAATGCAAAATGAATACAAAGACAACGCAAATATAGCATAGAAAACGAGCCTTTATTGAATTCTTATTGGCTGAGCGAGTAAATATATGTTCAATCAATCAATCAATCAATCATTATTTCTATAGCGCTATTTCCGCAGTGTTCAATAGCGCTCGGTCGTGAACTTAGTAAACAGATATGTTTTAAGTCCACGACGGAAAACTGCGAGAGAAGTAGAGTTAGTAAGAGAAGAAGGAAGAGAGTTCCAGAGATAGGGACCAGAGTAGGAGAAAGAGCGTTTAGCAAAAGAATGCTTAATAGTGAAGATGCGAGAGTGATTACGAGAAGAAGAACGAAGACCAGACTTAGGAGGGATATGTATTAAATTAGTTAAGTAGAGAGGAGAAAGGCAATTTTTTATTTTGTACATTATTAAACAGATTTTAAAAATCACCCTATATCTGAGAGGAAGCCAATGGAGAAGAACAAGAGATGGAGAGATGTGAGAGGAGTAGGAGGTGCGAGAAACTAAGCGAGCAGCCGAGTTGAAGGCTTTAGAGAGAGGATAGAGGGTAGTGTCAGGAAGACCATAGTATAGAGAATTGCAGTAGTCAATTCGAGACAGGACAAGAGAAGAGACTAGAAGTTGCAGCGAAGGATCATCCAGAAGTGGACGAAGCTGCTTAATACGGCGAAGATGAAAGTAGCAGGATTTAGTAACAGAATTAATTTGGGGGGTTAGCGACAAGTTAGAGTCAAAGAGAAAACCTAAGCTACGAATCAAGGGAGAAGGAGAAATAGAAAGAGAAGATGGTGGTGGCAAAACCAAAGGAAGAGGATTTAGGGATTTAGAGGACTTGTTGAAATAGATTAGTTCAAACTTGTCAGGATTAAGTTTAAGACACATAGAAGAACTCCAGGATATAATAGATTGAAGGCAGGCAGCTATTTTGTTAAGAACAGACTCAAGAGAAGAGTTAGAGAAAGTAGAATAGACATAAGAGTCATCGGCATACATTTGGCTATTGAGAGAGTGAGAAGATATAATATGAGGAAGTTCAGAAGTATAGAGAATAAACAGTAAAGGACCAAGAATAGACCCTTGAGGGACACCGTAGCTCAAAGTTACAGGAGTAGATTTAGAAGATTCAATAGAAACATAGGAATATCTACCAGATAGATAAGATTTAATCCACCGGAGAGCATCGCTAGTTATATTAAAAGATTTATCAAGTACATCCAACAACAGTGAGTGATCAACTGTATCAAATGCAGATGAATAATCAAGACAAAGAAGAAGGGTAGAGAGGCCAGAGTCAGAGGAAACAATAAGGTCATTATGAAGCTTAAGTAGAGCAGTTTCAGTAGAGTGGCCAGGTCTGAAGCCAGATTGAGAAGAGGGAAGAAGTGAGAAAGCAGTTAGATAAGCACTTATTTGCTCATACACAACTCTTTCCATTATTTTAGAGATAAAGGATAGGTTAGAGACAGGCCTATAGCTAGATAGAGAAGAAGGATCAAGAGAGGCATTTTTAATAGTAGGGATAATAAAAGAGGACTTAAGAACAGAGGGAAACACAGATGTAGATAAAGAGAGATTAATTAAATCAAGTAAAATTGGATAAAGAACAGAAGAAAGCTCTTTAAAGATAGTAGTAGGAATGAGATCCAAAGAGCAAGTAGAAGAAGACATAGAGTTAATAAGTTTAGTAAGATAGTCAAGTGTAATAGGAGAGAAAAAAGTAAAAGTTTCAGTAGAGAATTTAGAAAAAGTAGGGGTTTTACTATTGTTAGAAGATCTGATGCTTTCAATTTTCGTGGTAAGAAAATTATGATAGTCATCAGGAGAAAAAGAAGGAGGAGGAGATTTTTTATTAAGGAGTTTAGAAAGAGAAGACCACCTATTCCTCGAGCTAGAAGCAAGAACAATAGATTTTCTCAAAAAGGAAGAATGCTTAGTAAAGATGAGGTTATGGTATTGTTTGAGATGGTATTGCCACTCATACCAAGAACCCTTAGACAATTTAGAACGATAAGCTCGCTCGGCTTTACGTGCAGATTGCTTCAAGAGAACACAATCACGATCAAACCAAGGAGCTTTTTTAGAAAAGAGTCGAAACTTAAACGTCTCAAAAGGAACCAACGTATCCAGTATGGATGAAATCGTCAGATTGAGATTGTCCATAAAGGAATCAACATCAGTGAAAGAAGAAGAAGAAAACCCAGAGGTGAGAAATAAATTTGAAAATTGATTATTATCAAATCTAGACCAACACCTTTTAGTGACTGAAGTAAGATTAATTAAAGGTTGAGATAGAGGTAAGGTGAAAGAAATAAAGTAGTGATCAGTAAAGTGAAGATTAACAGGTGAAAGATTGCTTATATTAGAGAAAATAGGAGAAATAATAAGATCCAATGTGTTACCCCGATTATGAGTCGGAAAGTCACAATGCTGAAAGAAGTTAAAAGTAGATAAGATTTCAAGAAATTGAGAAACAAAAGAGTCCTTAGTTTTATTAATAGGAATATTAAAATCCCCAATGATAAAAGAAGGAGTAGATAGAGAGAAGAGAGATTCAGAAAGGTTGTAGAAATCCTCCAGAAATTGTGGTTTAGAGCATTTAGGAGGCCTATAGATACCTATTAAATTGAACTTAAAAGAATTAATTTTAACAGAAGTAAAGAGGCATTCAAAAGATGAGAATTTAGTAGAAGAATTGAGAGAGACAGAATAGGAAGACTTAAAGAGAAGGCATATGCCACCATAGGAAGAATGTTGAGCAGAAAAAGGATTAGTAGGAGGCCTAGCCTGCTCAACAAAAGAGAAGCCAGTAGGAACAGAAGCAAGGAGAGAAGGAGAAGAAGCAGATTCATGCCAGGTCTCAGTCAGGAGAAAGAGATCAAGATAGTTAGACAGGGCTAGCTCAGAGATAAAGAGTGATTTATTATTTAGAGAACGAATATTAAGAGTGGCTATATTAAGGCTAGAACTATGATTATTATTATTATTATTATTATTATTATGACTATTATTAGTTTTAAGATTATTTATTTTAAGAAGAGGATTTGATATAGAGAGATCAGAGAAAGAAGAGTTGCACTTAGCAATACGTTTAAATTTCCTAATATAATTTAGGTTAAGAATATCAAGATAATAAATCTTACGGCGAACAGTGCGAGTGGGCAGAGTAGAAGATTGAGAGAGGCTTAATAAGAAATCCCTAGAGTACATTATTAGAGAAAGAAAGGTTTAGAAAAGGGAATATAGAAGAAAAGAGAAAAAACTCACAGTTTCCACGTGAAACAATAAAACAACTCAAATTTAACTTCGCTCACGAGCCGAAACGCCATGACACCACGGCGCTAAACAGGAAACTCCGCGTAACGCGACATTGTCTTACGTAATGAGACAAAAGAGTACGCCTAAAATCATTAATAACTAGAGTACCATAACTGCTCATTCGTGGTATCTTCATACAGACATTCTACAACATATTCTCTATTGAATGGTATAAAAATTGGCTTGTCTATTAAAATTTCCGATATTGCCTCGAAAAACTGCTAGATCTACCAGTCTATTTCTACTAATTGATCCTTCAAAAAAATACATACTTATTTCAACAGGCATAATGGGTAATTCAGAACTTTGAGGTGTAAAACTGCTTCGAAGTTTCTTATGGAGTCTGGAGTTGCCACAAAGAATCGCAATGTTTTTCTTCTTGATTGGCTGGTGAAGAAAAAACATGATTTTCATTGGGTTCTTTCATTTTCTTTGAAGCATGCCATCGATTAATAAGGCGCTGTAATGCCACAGGAAGTGCACAATCAGTTTTTTGATTAAGACCAGTACCTTTAACAATTCTGGTAAAATGTAACTTTTTGAAGCCTGGGTCTAAATGTGTTGATAGCTGAAAAAAATAACTTTTAAATTGGAAGGTTAAAAGCCTTTTGTGAATTTCTTTCAGATAATTAAAAAAATTTTAGCCAACATCAAACTAAACTCAAACAAAAAGGAAATGCGGAAAAGCAGAGTGATAGAAAAGCGTGCGGCGTTCTGGTCTGCCACAGAAAAGACAAAATAAATTAAAAACAATATATATTTATATGTATTATAAATACATTTATATGGATAAATTGCTCATTACATCCAGTTAAATTATGTTTATATATCTTTTTTCAATTTTAATGCAATTTTATTACGTAAAAATGTTTTAAAAATAATTTTTTTTATTCGATATTGGAAATATATATCGACTAGCAGTGCCCGTAGCGGCTTCGCTCGCATGAAATTAGAGAGTTTGAACCGTGCATCCATAGTAGAGATCATTTTTTTAGGTCTCGGCTCGGCCCGTCGACAAATTAGCCCAGCCCGTTTTAAAAACCCAAACTTCTGGCCCGGCACAGCCCGTCTGAATTAGGTCCGGCCCATTTTTACAGGCCTAGAAGTTCTATATACTTGATGAAAAACTTCGGCCCGTCCCACCTTGACTTCGGGTTTGGCCCGGCCAAACTGAAGACCCTAAAATCACTAAAATATCTATATACTTGGTGAAAAACCTCGGCCCGTCCCACTTTGATTTAAGGTTTGGCATGGCCCGTGTGAAGACTCTAAAATAACGGCTTGGCCCGGCCGATGATAAACTGGACTTAGCTACTTTTAACCGGCACAAAACTTCAAAATACCTAATTTTTACATTTGTAGCACTTACAGTTTGTGAGTAGCAGTTATTTTGAAATCAAATAACCCTTATTTCCACCCCACATTTGAGGTCCTGGAAACCAAATTTTCAAAAAATGCTAAAACACGTATTTCATTATTTTTGGAGTAGAAACTAAATACTAATTTTTACTTCTGTAGCATTAACAGTTTTTGAGTAGCAGCTACTTTAAAAACCAAATAACCCAAAAAATGATGAAACACGTATATCTTTTTTTCTGAGTAGATACTAAGTATTAATTTTTACATCTGTAGCAATTACAGTTGTTGAGTAGCAGTTACTTTAAAAACCAAATAACCCTATTTTCCACCCCACATTTGAAGTCCTGGAAACCAAATTTTCAAAAAATTGTGAAACCCGTATATCATTATTTTTAGAGTAGAAACTAAATAGTAATTTTTACTTCTGTAGCATTAACAGTTTTTGAATAGAAGCTACTTTAAAAACCAAATAACCCAATTTTCCAACCCACATTTGAGGTCCTGGAAACCAAATTTGTAAAAAATGCTGAAACACGTATATCTTCATTTTTAGAAATGAAACTAAATAATAATTTTTACATCTGTGGTATTTACTGTTTTTGAGTAGCAGTTACTATAAAAGACAATTAGTCCTATTTTCCACCCCACATTTGAAGTCCTGGAAACCAAATTTTCAAAAAATGCTAAAACACGTATTTTATTATTTTTGGAGTAGAAACTAAATACTAATTTTTACTCCTGTAGCATTAACAGTTTTTGGGTAGAAGCTACTTTAAAAACTAAATAACCCAATTTTCCAACCCACATTTGAGGTCCGGGAAACCGAATTTTCAAAAAATGGTGAAACAAGTATCTTTTTATTTTTCAAAAGGAATCTATATACCAAATTTCAAAATCTCCTCATTTTTGGTTTTCGAGATATACATTGTTTTAGAAAAAAGTTTGTTTTCCAGTTTTTTTCCCTCAGGAGCAAAATTTTCAAAAATCCTTTCTTAGCGGATGTTTACGCTATAAAAGTAATATAAGTTCCAAATTTCACGTTCCTAGGATGAGGCGTTTGAGCTCGGCGTTGATTATCAGTCAGTCAGTCAGTCAGTCAGAACATGTTCTTTTATATATATAGATAATCGATATAGAAAACAAATATCGATATATCTAATATCGATAAAATATCGACAACCCTATTACATACAGAAAGGGTCATTTTTATACATATAGACAAACAGAGAGTCATTTTTTCATTTTATAGATTTTTGATAAACAAAGTTTTTGCGGTTAGTTTGTAAAAAGTCTTTTTTTACATTTGCTCTTCATACACTAAATATTAAATGGAAGAAGCAGATTGTGCATCTCAGCACATCGCTGGACTGTTTACACACACGTATGTAATATGAAACTAAGCATAAAATTATTAAGTTGAGACGTTTCGCCGCGTTTAAAAGTGTACATGTATTGTAAAAGGGATATATTGCAGGTACAATTTTCTTTGGTAAAGGTGGAGAATAGCGTCATAGGCATATTATAAAGGGTTGTTTTGTGATTAATTCAGAGCTGAAGTTTTGGGAGCTTAATTGTAATTATTGTAATTCAATTAAACTATTAAACTTAAAAGTATTAATAATTAAAATATTAGTAGAGAATAAATTAAGTTTTACCAAATTTCTTTTCAGAATAATCAATTCTGACAATCATTTATTAATTTATTATCCTGATCCTACTACGAATCTAGAGAGAGAACCTACGACCTACAACAAAGCATCAAAAGTCACTCTATTTTTATTATTAATTTTATTAATGAATGCACAAACCTTACTTAATAAACATTAAACATGTTATATTTTAAAAGGTCTTTCAATAATCAATAACTTCAGAGTTTGAGGAGAGTTGAGATAAATATCTTTTCAATCTATATCTAAATCTATCAGTACTTATCTCCACGAGCTGCATATAATGAAACAAATCTGTTTTGCTGAATACATTCTTTTAGTACTATTCATTTCAAGAGCTAAAGCTGGTCCATTGGATTTAAAGAACGGTGACAATGAAGCCAAAGGAAGTCAGCCAAAGGATGGACCTATCATGTTAAAAGATCCCTATCAGCTGTCATTAGAAAAAAGTCCAGAATGCGTGGCTGATATCAATCGGATATGTGGACCAGGTGTTGTCAGAAATAACTTTCAAGCCATTTCATGTCTACAGGATGGATTCAAGGTTTGTTGGAAGTTGTGTCAACTATTTCAGACTTTCATCTATATATATATATATATATATATATATATATATATATATATATATATATATATATATATATATATATATATATATAAACTAAAATTTCTTTTAGGAGTATAATTGATGATATTACTAATTATCTGTTTTATTGGGCATATTTATTCTTTATTTTATTATTCAGGATACCGACATCAGTGAGCCATGTCAACATGTGAGGAATTTATGTGAATTTATGATTGAAGTTTTCTCAATTTTTGGCAAAAAATTACTGAAATAAATAGTTTTCAGCTTTTTTTTTGTTTTCATTATCTGTATGCACTAATTTTCTAGTTAACATTTTAGTGACAGTGTCAGCTAGAAATCTTGTAAACCATTTGTTTTTTTTTATTTTAGCTAATATGGAATTACAAAAGAAACTTAACAATTGATCAAAAATATGAAAGTGCTGTGAAAGGAGTATGTTCAACCATGATTAAAAAGGTAGTAAATTTAGATTTTATACAACTTGACTATAGGTAATCATATGTAAGGTCAAAGATGGTGAAAACATGGATAAGGATGTTTGTTTATAATCACTTCTTCCGTTGTGGCCATTGCAACCGTTGTGTCTAGATAGAGCATAATCTTGGTTAATTAAGATACCAGTAGGATGTCTTGCAATGCAGATCGCAGTTATTTTATATGCTTTTATTAACTTTCACGTGTCCGATGTTTTAAAATTCAGCCATTTTAAAAAATTTAAAGTTTAATCGAGAAAAATAAAATTTAAAAAATTTAAGAATCAAAAATTAATAAAAAAATAAATTAAAGAAGTTAAAGAAGCATAATGATAAAGACAACTACAACTTTTATCATCATAATACCTATAAACATTTTTGTTTACTATTTATTCCCCTTGGTAATATTTTTACAATACTATATTGCTATGAAATTTTATCTCTGTTCAAAGAGCATGTTTTTAATTTTTTTACATTATAAATACTCGTTCATTATTGATTCTTTTGTATCTTAATCTGGCTATATACTCCTGTGTACATTTGGATAATTATTTTAATGCTCCTCATGACATTAAGTAAGTTTTTACACTCTTTTATTTAACTTGACTTCTCTGTCTGTCATTGGTCAAATTTTTGAATTGATTTTTACTATCTTTTGGATTATTTAGAACTTTTAAACTCTCAGCATAGACTTAAGCCACCTACGAAAACAATTTTCAATCATTTCTGAAACGATTTAATCATTATTTTAAATAATTTCAATATTTATTATTTTCTGACAACTTTAAAATTATTCACTAGATGTCGCTTGCATCAATATAATGAACTTTTTGGTAATCATGACTATGTCAAAAACTTATTAAAATTTTATGCGTGTGAAGTTAGCCTCGAGGCTGGCAATGCTAATTAAAAAAAAAAATAAATTGCTTGCCCTGGGGCTGTGCTATACATTGTTGGATGGGGTATAAAAAATGAAATCGAATGGTATATTTCGATTGTTTTCGGTTCAACAAATAAAAAAGTTATAAGAGAAAAACGACGATTTTCCGCCGAAAATTGCATAAAATCAACATTGGCTCTACTTTGAGAAAATCGATCTTGTTTTAAACTTCTGCCCTGGGTATATCCGAGACGCTTGTTTTTAGATAATTCAATATCAAATCCAACAATATAACTTTCGCTTCTCAAAGTTAATAAATAAAAAAGTTATCGAATAAAACGTCGGACCGTATACCAAAGAAACCGAGAAACCGAAACATAAACAGACGCTGCGATTGGACAATCGAGTCTAGCTCACTGTGGCTAATTATGCAAAATATTCAAATATGCAAAGTGGCTACTCGTTAACACGTTAAAATTTTATTTTTAAGAAACCTCTATTGAACTTAAATAATAAATATATATAGTAGTAAAATTTTTTTATTGTTTTTCTCGCTCCCGTTTCTTTGCTCTCACGATCCCGGTCGTTCTCACGATCCCGGTCGCTCTCACGATCCCGGTCGCTTTCCCGATTTATTGCTACGGTGCAATAAGATCTTTTATATATATATATATATATATATATATATATATATATATATATATATATATATATATATATATATATATATATATATATATATATATATATATATATATATATAACGAACTTTAGGGAAAATTTTATTTTCAAGAAAATATATTGAAGTTTACGATTGAAAATTAAAAAACGTGCATTTTTGGTGAACCCACCTTCTACATTTTTCACACTCCATGACAAATTATTGTTTGTATTGCTGGACCAGTGGAGAGGGTGCAGGTGGGGACTGGGTGGAGTGTGAAAAATCACTCCATGACAAATTATTGTTTGTATTGCTGGACCGGTGGAGAGGGTGCAGGTGGGGACTGGGTGGAGTGTGAAAAATGTAGAGGGTGGGTTCACCAAAAATGAACGTTTTGATGTATTCAAAGGAAGAGTTTAAAACGAAACATTTCACTTGCGTGCTATGCTTAGATTTTATTAAATAGTTAATTTTTTTACAAAAATTTTCATTAATAATTTTTTAATCGTAAACTTTAATATATTTTCTTAAAAATAAAATATTCCCTAAAGTTCGTTATATATATATATATATAAAAGACCTAATTGCACCGTAGCAATAAATCGGGAAAGCGACCGGGATCGTGAGAGCGACCGGGATCGTGAGAACGACCGGGATCGTGAGAGCAAAGAAACGGGAGCGAGAAAAACAATACAAAATTTTTACTACTATATATATTTATTATTTAAGTTCAATAGAGGTTTCTTAAAAATAAAATTTTAACGTGTTAACGAGTAGCCACTTTGCATATTTGAATATTTTACATAATTAGCCACAATGAGCTAGACTCGATTGTCCAATCGCAGCGTCTGTTTATGTTTCGGTTTCTCGGTTTCTTTGGTATACGGTCCGACGTTTTATTCGATAACTTTTTTATTTATTAACTTTGAGAAGCGAAAGTTATATTGTTGGATTTGATATTGAATTATCTAAAAACAAGCGTCTCGGATATACCCAGGGCAGAAGTTTAAAACAAGATCGATTTTCTCAAAGTAGAGCCAATGTTGATTTTATGCAATTTTCGGCGGAAAATCGTCGTTTTTCTCTTATAACTTTTTTATTTGTTGAACTGAAGACAATCCAAATATACCATTCGATTTCATTTTTTATACCCCATCCAACAATGTATAGCACAGCCCCAGGGCAAGCAAATTTTGTTTTTTTTCAGTTAACATTGCCAGCCTCGAGGCTAACTTCACACACGTTAAAATTTTGACTAAAGTATTAATATAAACAATGGTAAAACTAATGTTGGGTAAGGTTTCCCACGGACGGCCCGTGCCGAAAAATAATCGTATTATTTTTATTTTGTCACAATAACATAAAAAAACAAATTTAATACCAATTTTAATTTAAAAAAAAACATTTATCGTAATTTGAGAGACTTTGAAAACGTAAGTAGTACCCTTCCAAGCCCTATTTACATCGTAGTTGTGAGTGGTGAGGTACGATGATCGTATGAATGAAATGAATAAAAAATAAATAAAATTAGTTTATAATACAATTTTATTTAAAAAACAAACTATCAGTTGTAAATAAAAATTCCATTAAAATTTTAAAACTCACCGCCCGGTAACTCGGGACGGTTTGCAAAGAAGTAAGAAAATTGGAAATTATTAAACTAAGTTAACTTCTTTATATAAACAAAATTTCAAATTTTTAATAAAGAAAAACTAAAAAATAAATGTTAAAAAAAGTAGTTTATTCGAAGCAACGTCGAAATTTGAATATTTGTAAGCGAACATTGTGTATTTGCGTCGTTTAAACTTTTCCTTCAAATCCTTAGTTTAAACTTTTCCTTAAAACTCAAACGTACGTTAATTATAATTACATTATTTATTTTTTTATATGACATTTTCCCATTTTAAATAAATTACTTATACTAATTATCATAATTTTTAAACTAGTGTTTACTTTTAATCGTGTTTATAGTTAATTATAGCCGAGAATTATGTATTAATCCGCCACACGGGCCGTCCGTGGGAAACTTTACCTAATGTTGCATTTAGAAATCGATTTGCATAATTTGAAAATATAAAAGTGTGTTTTTAAAAAACTTTGTTTTTTACTTGGACTTGTTTTTCAATCACCAGTTTATTGGATTTTCAAGTGTTGTTAAGTTTTTTTTGCTCTTAGTTTGAAAACAAATGTAGAAGTATGGTATCTGAATCAACATGTTAATTGGATATATTGGATATGTGTCATAAATGCTATTTAAAGTTATTTGGGTTAATCAAGAGGACATCTGTTTCCTGAGTCTCTGTTGGTCAAAATATGAATTGATGATCATCTCGGTTGACATACAGATTAAAACATCTGTTTCTCATTGTTATTAGTTTTATTGGGGAAATGAAACAGAAGTAAGAAAATTGAGGATTGCATTTTATAATGCAGTAACATTGATGTATGGAAAGACAGAAGTTACAAAATTAAATGAGGACGATGAGATAACCATGATTCTAATTAAATTGAAAGGGGTTTTAAGGTTTCTAAAATTAAAATAATGGTGAACTCAAGAAAATTTGTTTTGAAAGTTGTTGTAAAACACTTTTAAAATTATGCTGATTGTGATAAACCTTTTAGATATTAAAAAACGAGAGCAATTAACTGGAGTGAGCATCTCTTTGAAGAACGTGTGGCATCTCATTGAATGACCGATTTATGTGTGTTCCTTTGCAGTTTGTGGGTGGTGTACCACCTGTATATATATATATATATATATATATATATATATATATATATATATATATATATATATATATATATATATATATATATATATATATATATATATATATATATATATATATATATATATATATATATATATATATATATATATATATATATATATATATATATATATATATATATATATATATATATATATATATATATATATATATATATATATATATATATATATATATATATATATATATATATATATATATATATATATATATATATATATATATATATATATATATATATATATATATATATATATATATATATATATATATATATATATATATATATATATATATATATATATATATATATATATATATATATAAACCGTTTGCAGGAAGATCGCAGAGTTGAACAGCTTGTAGTTATTTCATATTCATTAGCTAGACATTACATTAAAACAAGTAAAGGAAAAAACGAGTTTTTCAACACAAACTTTTATTTCAAATACACTCGATTTAGAAATACGAAAGATGTTGAAATTAAGTTTTTTTTTTAATTGATTCATGTATTGTTATCCAATATAAAACTAACACCTATTTATTTGAATAATATATATATATATATATATATATATCTATATATATAAAAGAACATGTCCTGACTGACTGATAATCAACGCCGAGCTCAAACGCCTAATCCTAGGAACGTGAAATTTGGAACTTATATTACTTTTATAGCGTAAACATCCGCTAAGAAAGGATTTTTGAAAATTTTGCTCCTGAGGGGAAAAACTGGAAAACAAACTTTTTTCTAGAACAATGTATATCTCGAAAACCAAAAATGAGGAGATTTTGAAATTTGGTATATAGATTCTTTTTGAAAAATAAAAAGATACGTGTTTTACAATTTTTTGAAAATTCGGTTTCCCGGACCTCAAATGTGGGTTGGAAAATTGGGTTATTTGGTTTTTAAAGTAACTTCTTCTCAAAAACTGTTAATGCTTCAGGACTAAAAATTAGTATTTAGTTTCTACTCCAAAAATAATGAAATACGTGTTTTAGCATTTTTTGAAAATTTGGTTTCCAGGACTTCAAATGTGGGGTGGAAAATAGGGCTAATTGTCTTTTATAGTAACTGCTACTCAAAAACAGTAAATACCACAGATGTAAAAATTATTATTTAGTTTCTTTTCTAAAAATAAAGATATACGTGTTTAACCATTTTTTGCAAATTTGGTTTCCCGGACCTCAAATGTGGGTTGGAAAATTGGGTTATTTGGTTTTTAAAGTAGCTTCTACTCAAAAACTGTTAATGCTACAAAAGTAAAAATTAGTATTTAGTTTCTAGATGCTACAGGAGTAAAAATTAGTATTTGGTTTCTACTCCAGAAATAATGATATACGTGTTTTACCATTTTTTGAAAATTTGGTTTCCAGGACTTCAAATATGGGGTGGAAAATAGGGTTACATGGTTTTTAAAGTAACTGCTACTCAAAAACTGTAAATGCTACAAAAGTAAAATTAGTATTTAGTTTCTACTCTAAAAATAATGATATACGGGTTTCACAATTTCTTGAAAATTTGGTTTCCAGGACTTCAAATGTGGGGTGGAAAATAGGGTTATTTGGTTTTTAAAGTAACTGCTTCTCAACAACTGTAATTGCCACAGATGTAAAAATTAATACTTAGCATCTACTCAAAAAAAAGATATACGTGTTTCATCATTTTTTGGGTTATTTGGTTTTTAAAGTAGCTGCTACTCAAAAACTGTTAATGCTACAGAAGTAAAAATTAGTATTTAGTTTCTACTCCAAAAATAATGAAATACGTGTTTTAGCATTTTTTGAAAATTTGGTTTCCAGGACCTCAAATGTGGGGTGGAAATAAGGGTTATTTGATTTCAAAATAACTGCTACTCACAAACTGTAAGTGCTACAAATGTAAAAATTAGTATTTTGAAGTTTTGTGCCGGTTAAAAGTAGCTAAGTCCAGTTTATCATCGGCCGGGCCAAGCCGTTATTTTAGAGTCTTCACACGGGACAGGCCAAACCTTAAATCAAAGTGGGACGGGCCGAGATTTTTCACCAAGTATATAGATATTTTAGTGATTTTAAGGTCTTCAGTTTGGCCGGGCCAAACCTGAGGTCAAGGTGGGACGGGCCGAAGTTTTTCATCAAGTATATAGAACTTCTAGGCCTGTAAAAATGGGCCGGGCCTAATTCAGACGGACTGTGCCGGGCTAGGAGTTTGGGTTTTTGAAACGGGCTGGGCTAATTTGTCGACGGGCCGAGCCGAGACCTAAAAAAATGATCTCTACTATGGATGCACGGTTCAAACTCTCTAATTTCATGCGAGCGAAGCCGCTACGGGCACTGCTAGTATATATATATATATATATGCATCTTTATATATATAAAAATCACGTGTAATAGTGTTTGTAATTGAACTCCTCCGAAATGGCTGAACCGATTTTTATGAATTTTTGTGTACATTTGGGAGGATTGAGGGTGTAATCAGTGATGGGCAAAAGTTAACTAAAAAGTTACTAACTAATAGTTTAACTACAATTTTTTAATTTAAAGCAAAGTTTAACTAAGTCAAAAAAGTTTAGTTAAAGTGATAGTTTAACCAATATTTTTTAGTTGCTAACTAAAAAGTTTAATTAATAAAATTTAGTTGCTTAAAAAATTTAAATGAAACTTTATGTTTATCAGTTCTCGGGTTTATACCTTATTATGTTTTGTTTACAATAACTTCCTTTTCAAGTTTAACAACCTTCGAACTTCGAACCTGGCCGTGTTGTAGTGTAGAGGATAGTATATAGACTAGGAATCAGTAAAGAAAAGGCTGCATAGGGCGCGTTGTATTTTACCGGATTCATATGACACCGCTTTGCTCCTATTGGAGGTCCAGGCTCATGACTTCATACTGCTGTACTCTTATGCTTGACTCCTACTTAGTAACTTAAGAGCAGGAGCTACTGGGCTTAACACCAGGATTCACTATCACGATCAATTTAACAACGTGCCCATAGTGCTATTGTAAAAACTTGTTTTGAAGAAATCAAGTTTAAAGGTGACAGTCATGACAGTAAAAATTTCAGTTCAAGATGCCATTTTGTTCTTATAAGCGGGTCTGTGGCAACGTTTGGTGATTATCTTTAAAAATAAACATTTAATATGCAGTTTTGTTGAAAATAAAATTTCAAACATTGAGTCATTCTACTCTTTGATCATGTTATTAAATGATTAAAGAACAAAATTTCAAGAAGTTATAATTGAAAGAACCGAAAGTGCCAAAATCAATATAAAAAACAAAAAAGTTATGAAATAGTTGGAAAAAGTTTAACTATTTTTTTTAGCTTAGTTATCAACTATTATAAATTAGTTGCAACTAAAACTACGGTTTTTTAATTAAAAGTTAGTTAAAATTTAACTTGAAAAAAATAGTTTGTGCCCATCTCTGAGAATAGCTTAAAAACAACGGAACAGCTTTCTTAAACTGTTATCAATTTTATTCAAAATATTGATCAAGCAACAATGGGGCGGATTCCACCGAGCAAGGACGTATCGAGAAAAATATCTTGAGCACTTGAACACCCACACACACAAACACACACATATACACATATCATAATCTAAACATGAGCATACACACCATAATTGCACACATAATGATAACAGTATACATGCGAACATCGGCACACATGAATGCACACAAACTACATTCAAATCCGAATAGTCATAATACAGCTTAACAATCTTGCTCAAACTCTAATAGTAGACTTTTGAAAACAACCTTAATTTTTAATTGTTAAAATTAACTCCATTGTTATTATTTAGATCTTTAGCAATGTTATTATTCACTTTATTTTATCACCTCAACTAATGTTTTTTCATTGTTTTTCATTTAGCTTCCTGAATGTCAAAATCTGCCCTCAGGTGGAGGTCATTTAATTCCATGTCTCATTGAATACGTGCAAAATGATTCCCTTTCAACCCATCACTGTCGCAGTTTTTTGGATCGGTTGAAACCTATAGTATTTAGTGATTATAGGATTATTTACAGATTCAGTGATGCATGTCACGCAGACATTGAGTCATTGCAATGTGGAAGGATAGGAAATTCACATGAAGAACTGGGAGAGAAGGTAAGTTTTTTTTTTTATTTCAGTTGTAAATTAAATTATTTTTGATTGGAAGGTCCAGAAAATTGATTCAGCTTTTTCTTTTATTTTTAATGCTCATAAATTTCAAAACTTTTGCTGTGAAGTTTCCTTAATTTTCTGAGATTTTATTCTTTTTTTGTGTGCAGGTGTATCACCAACAAGGAAAAGTATTGACATGCCTTGCAAGTCAACTTCAAAATCTCAAAGAAGAGTGTAAACATGAAATTCTGAGAGTTGCCGAACTTCAAGCGGACGATTACCATAATGATAGGCAGCTTTACTTCGCATGTCGGAACGATCGAGAAAAATTTTGCTCCGAAGTTCAGTCTGGTCAAGGACGTGTTTACAAATGCCTCTTCAAACACAAGATGGATCCATTTATGTCTGATGATGTATGTAGCTTTTTGAGTATTTTGAAAAATTATTTGTTTCAGGATTCAGCTATTAAAGATACTATTTTTTGTGTATGGAGTAGGCATTTTTATTGTTTTTTTTTGTTGTTTTTGTTTTTGATTAAGTGTCGACAAAAGCTGGTTCTCAGGCAGAGACTTGAGCAGGAAAATTACAGAGTTAACATTGGTCTTGCAAGGTCATGTCAAGATGATATAATTGAAAATCACTGTATACGTCATCTAGACAGAGTTGCTAGTTTCGGGAATGCTCGAATGTCAGCTGTTCTTCTTTGCTTGGAAGCAGCTATGAAAGATGGTGAGGTTATTGATTATAATTCAACTCTGCCTTACTTAATGTGAGATAGTTCCAAAAGATAAAATTATAATTTGCATCAGGAAATACTTTTGTATTTTCTAAATACTGCTATTTGAGTCTTAAAACACAATGTGTTGAGAACTATAAGCTATTTTAAAGAAAAAGATAATAATTGGTTTCATACAATCAAAATTATCCAATGTGATTTTAGCAGGTTTTAATTTGTTTATGATAGCTATCTACAAATAAGCTACTTTTTCAGCCTACCTTGTGCAGATTTCTATCGATTCCTTTTCTGCTTACTTCATTAATCAGCACAGAAAACATTTATTTAGGTATTAGCAGGGTTACCCGGCATAGCCCTGGTTTTTAGAGGGTTTTCTCGTTGTTTCTCCCTCTCTCGCATTTTTTCGTTCTCTCCCTCTTCTTCCTTTCCCTTTCCCTCTCCCTCCATTACCTTTTTTCTCTATTCCTCTTCCTTTTCCTCCCCATATTCCTCTCTCTTTCCTTCTCCATCTCCCTCACTCTATCTCTATTTTTTTAAAGAGGGGTGTGGTGTTTGGCCTTCCCGCCCCGAGTGGCTGTAACCTAGGCTATGCCACTGGGTAAATGTAAAATAAATCACAGATTTGTTCAAAACCCCTTTTTAAACTTTGTTATGCAAATTAAATTTGAATTTTGTTATGCAATAATGCTTTATGTTCGTACATAGGTACTGATGGCCTGGAATAAGTTTTTTGGCCATAAAAAAGGCTATTTTTTTTATAAACGTCCCCTATCATTTTCTCCTTTTTGACAACTAGTTTGATAAGTTGAATATTAGCTAGAAGTTTGAATTGAAATAATAACAATAATAATAATGTTTATTCTTCTGTAGCATGGTGTCACCTGACCCCCATCAAGGTCTTCAGTTACTATTAAAGTAGCTACGCCTATGATAGAACTTTAATAAATAAAAACAAATTGAATATGCAGTTCAATATATTGAAAAGTTCTTAGTAAAATTCGTCTTTTTTGTAAAAATCGATCAAAAGATATTAAGCTTGTTTTTGAAGGCATTGACTAAATTGGTGCACGTTATTTCATTCGGCAGTACATTCCATATTGCCACGGCTCTGTTGCTGAAGAAGTGTTCACAAGTTCGACAGTTTTTGATGGCTTCTCGTTTCAGTCGACGATCGTTATTTGCTCGAATGCCACCAGTTGTTAACCTGTTTAGGACCAAAACTTTATTAATGAGATTTCTCAGTCCAGTTAATTATGTTAAGCTCTTTGACAATTTTAAAATATTTTAAAAAGTTACCTCTGTTCACTCTCTTGAACAGGTAAGAAAGGCTGATGGCATCAAGTCTCTTTGAATAAGGCAGTGATAGAATTTGGGGAACCAATATAGTTGCGTTGCATTGAACCGATTCAAGTGATATTATTTTTTTGATTTTGTAAGGTTTCCACGAAGAAGCACAGTATTCAAGGTGAGGTCTTAGTATGTGCTGAAGGGGATTTTGAGAACAGTAGAGAAAAGTGCACTTAAGTGTTGTGAGCGCCACATAATCTTTTGCTTTCGAATTTTCAATTTAGTTCGTCCAGCTGAGTTTGTTGTTGACGTAGTTACTTAGATCACACTCAACTATATTTTCGTTGAAGATGTTGGATTGACCAGCAATGTCGTTCATGGTAAACCTCTCATTGTATTTGGTGCGGATCCAATGTGTCCAAAGGTGAGTTAAATTATTTGGTGTCTTCAATAAAGCCTGTGTCGAGAACGTTGTACTTACATTTGCCAAAATTCATGACTTTATGTTTATAGAGATTGGTCATTTGCATTGCAGATGATAGTAATGAGTTTCGTGTTGTCTGCGAAAATCTTGCAAAAATGATGAACCAGAAGTGGCATGTCATTAGTGAAAATGACAAAAAGTAAAGCCCCTAGCACAGAGCCCTAAGGTGCATCGCTAAATACTTTTTTCTAGTTTGAAGCATACGTACCCATATCCACTCTGATGTCGGTTTAAAAGGAATACTTCAATCCAATTGATTGTTTTGTTGTCGAATCCAAGTGCTCTAATTTTGGCTGGTAGATGTTTGTGACACACTTCATCAAATGCCTATGCAAAATTGAGGAGAACGATGATTATCTCGTGGCATTTGGACATCGAGTGTGTTATGATGTCAAGAGATTCTAAAGGATTTGTAAAACACAAAATCATGTTGATTCTGGCTGATGAGGTTGTTGTCTGCTAGAAACTTAAGCATGTAGCTTCTGATTTTTCCATTACCTTGCAGAGAACCAAAGTTAGGGAGACAGGAAGATAGTTATCCACTATCACTGTTTTATAACATTTAGTTGAGGAACTTTTTATCCAACATATTCAAACAATTTTTGCGAACCCTTTCACAATCCATTATAGTAACAATATATTGCTAGTTTTGTTAACTGAAGGAATGAGAAAAATAAAAATTATTTTTAAAGAATATTATTTATTTAAGTATTTAAGATTGTGTCATGTATTTTTCATTCAATATAGGGAAAGATGTCAAACCTGAATGTAAAAGTGAATTGAAGGAAGTTAGAAGAAGTTTGATGGAAGATTTTCAAATCAGTCCATTACTAGTTGTTGATTGTTCAAAAGAAATTGAAAGTCACTGTGGAGGAAATCTTATAAAAAATGGAGGAACCATTCATTGCCTTATGGATTTGGCTAGGCCAAGAAAGAAGGAAGAAGTCCATAAGTTTGTTGTAGAGATATCTTCAACTTGTGCCAGAAGTGTGAGTTTTTCAATATGGCAATTGCATAATATATTGAGTCTCATTTGTATTAAATGGTAGAAAATATATCTGGAGTTTTCTTATTTCTTAAAATACAACTAAAAATTCTCTAGTACAACTTTCTATATTTTTAATAATGTCTGTTAAATTCATCAAAATGTATTATAGAATTACACAGTTTTAGACGATCCTCAATACTACATTGTTCTTTTCGATCTCATGCTAATAAGAAAAATTTTAGGTTTGAAAGCTCTCTATGAACCATCTACTCATGGTTTTGCCATTATGGTGTTTCAATCCACCTGTATGTGGAAAGTTCGCCCCTGTCTTTTCGCCCCGGGGAAGTTTTGCCCTCAGATTTTCACCCCTGGGAAAGTTTGCCTCCGGTTTTTTGCCTGTCTTTTCGCCCTTATATAAATCAAAAAACTTTGGGCTCACATATCATTTTGTATATGTCAACAGAGTAACTAAATGGTTTGATTGTTGGGACAGGAAAGTAAATGCTAACAAGTGTAGTGTTCTAGGAGTTTGTCCTTATATAAATCGAAAACATTGGGCGCATATCATTTTGTATATGTGCACAACGTTTTTTGTTTTATAAGAATTACAAATAGAGGTGTGCGCGGGGACGACTTTTCGTCCCCATCCCAAATCATCCCCGCGAGTGCCATCCCCATCCATCCCCACCAACATCATCCCCATCTCTAAGCATCCCCGAAGTCTTTCATTCCCATCCCCGCAGTCTTTCATCCCCATCCCCAACCATCCCCGCAGTCTTTTAATCTTTCATCCCCATCTCCATCCCCATCCATCCCCACGCTGTTCATCTCCGTTTTTAATCAATCCTGACTAGTCATTATTTTTCCGTACATCATTTCAACGCAACTATAACTCAAGTGTTGATATATAGAATTGCAATAACACCGTAATAGGACTCAATACAATTTATTTATTTAAGTCCATGACTAAATAAAAGTCCATCCATGTTTTTCCACTTAGCTGAGTTCTTCGATCATTAATGGTTAATCCAACCATAGAGAATGCTCTCTCAGAGGAGGTGCTTGTTGCTGGAAACTCAAAATAATCCTTGCAACTTGAGACAGTTTTGATCATTTCTTAGAATTATTTTCCAAAAACTCAGCAAATCGCATTTTGCACCTTCTTCGTTCAATGCCAAAAAGTCAGCAACCTTATAAAACTAATTATTAACATTGTGAAATTAGTAACTCATATAAAAATAATTAATTAATAACAATGAACAAGCTGAATTATAAGTTATTTTCATGCTTTTAATATAAAGACATTTAATAACAAAATTCATTCGAAACTGAGGTTTTTGAGTTTGTAGAGCACAAGTTTGCATAAAAGTTGTCTTCAAGTCTTGTTTGACTAGTTGATGTTCTATGAAGTCATCTTGTGGTGTTCAAAATGTAGTGTTACATCATCAACGAACTTTAGTAGATCTCTAACAAATTTAAAAAAAATTCAATTATATATGAAACTTAAAATGTGAAAGCAAATTAATCAAACCTTTAAATGCAGTTTATCGCATTATTTTGGAAGAACACCGAGATTATCTTTTAACTTTTAACCCAGAAATGTAAAGGCGCAACAACAAAGTACTGACTGTTGCACATAGATATATACTGTTGCAGCTAATTTTTGAATTTCAGCCTTTTTCATATTTAAATGAAAATTCAAACTACGACTTCAAAAACTTAACAAATAATGCAAATAAAACCTTCGATAACTATTATCAGCAATAAAACAAGGTCGCTGCTATTGCCCCGGCGGTTAGCCGTGGAAATAATCGGTAAAATTGCTACTGAGCCGGCAGTCGCGCCGTAACTCTAACCATAACCCTAACCCTTTAGAAAATATGTACATACGGCGCCTACTGCCTTGGTAATAGTTATAACGATAAAACAACAGCGCCTTGCAAAGATTTAAAACATAAACAATGATATTGACTCGACCATAGGACTCGACACATTTTCGGTTAATTGGAATTTTTTTTATAAAATACTTGTTTTATTAGTGCGGTGATACCACAAAAACTTGTCCCGATTCCCGTGGTAGTCCCGAAGCGTTTGTTTCCATCCCCGTGGTAACCCCGCAACTTCATCCCCATTACCGCGGTATCCCCACCTCATTCGTCCCCATTTCCGCGGTAATACCGCAAAATCCGCGGTATTCCCACTGTCCCCACTACCGTGAACACCTCTAATTAGAAACTGTTATAAGGTCCTTTACCAAAATGTGAACAATTTATTCCAAAATTCTGCTAAGCTCATAGGAAGATTATTTTATAATTTTATAGTTTTTTAGTGCGCAAGAAAAATGTTTTTAAACAGAATGTATTTTTATGATGTAAAATTATTTTACTTGTGCACCCTCAAAGGGTGCACTAGGAAATTTAATTTTTCTTTCTTATTGGTTATTTAATGTTTAATAATAGAAGAAGTGTGTGTAAAAACAATTTATATTATAAAAATTACTAATTTATTATTGAGAAACATGAAAACCATAGTATGGAATTTATAGTATTCTTGGTAAAAGCCATTTTAAATATGATATTAAATTATAGCGATTTAATTTTAAGCTGGAGTCTTTATTAATGCAAGCAGACATTGGTGAGAATTTTGAAATTGATCCCATTCTAAGAGAAGCTTGCGAACCTGTAGTCAGGTTTTATTGTTCGAATGTCAGTCCAGGAGAAGGAAGGTTTGTTTAAATAGACAATTTTATTATATTAATATATCATTAATTATTTTTTTTGGGATCCAATAAAATTTAAATTATTAGTACAATGACAGTATGTAGTAGGAGCATGTAATAACATATAGCTTATACTGTACTCTCTTTTTTTTATTTTTTCTTTTGTCAGTTTACTTAACATAGTTGCCAAAAGAGAATGCAAAAAAGAAAATCATAACCATTATATCTCTATGTTGTCTGTGAAATTAATTAGATAATTGATTTACCAGGATAATAACTTGCCTGATGGATTCTTTGGATCAACCTCGAATGACAGATGGATGTAAAGAAAGTCTCATGGAGGTTCAGTATTTCATTAATAGAGATTTCAGGTGTGTTCAAGTTTTCTCAGCTGCATTTGATTTTATATTTTCTTGTCATTCAATTACAATAGTTGTTCTTATAAATTATTTTATTTTGTTCTTGGTAATTATTGTCTAAAGTTAGACAGTCTATTAGCAATAATGATGAGCTACTAGCTTAGTGCTAAAAATCAGAATGTGCTAATTCTTAATCTCTCTTAGTCATGAAACTGATACAAATTAGACCAAGGGTGGCTAACTACAGTCCCCCTCAGTCAATTTTGAGTGGCCTTGCAAGTTGTGGTTTGTGGACTTATCTGATAGCAAGAAAATGTTGCATTTTCTTCTAATGTTTTTTTTTTCTTAGAATAACATGTCTGTCTATCCTATGCATTTGCTAGCTTCCAGGGTGTTCATCAATTTAGCAAATATAATTATACTATTGGACAGAGGCGGCGGTTTTAAGAAAGAAAATTTTATAAGAATTTAAAGAAGTATTTATAATTACCCCCACTTAACCCGTCATCTGCTATTATGGGAGGAAAAGTGTCTATGAAAAGTTTTAAAGTGTGAATTTTAAAATGTTTGCCTTTTCTGCTATTCTGAAATAATGCTCCTGCCCTCCACTAATTTTCAAATTTCTCATCTCAAAGTCAAGTGGTCTAGAAACTCTAGAAGAAACCTGGCAATATATTTCAGGGGTTATTATTATTTTTCCAAGATAAAAGGTTGTACTAGGGAAAAAGTCGAAAAACCCCAGGAACCACGTCTCATAAGAAGAATATGCAAAAAATTATAAAATGGTGAGAAACTTTTCCAGTTAAAACCGGAAGGAAATTTTCCCAGGGACAAAAAACTGAGAACCAAAACTTTGCTCTTGATTCTATCTCATACCCCTGATTGCCCTAATATTATGGATGCCCGAAAGTTGAAAGGCATTTGCTTCCCACCTCAGGGGCATCATTTCAGCAAAACCTTACGGGGGCAAACAGTATATCAAACTGTTTTTTTTAAACCAAGTATTAAAATTATGAAATGGAGTTGATTATGTAGTTATGTAGCTGTATCATTTTTTTAGAAATTGCAATGTTTTCAAAATCCATTGTGAACATTACAAAACGCATGTAAACATTTGTCAATATAATAATAGCAGTAATAGGAGATTCTTAATCAGAGTCAAGTTTCAAATCATGCCCTATCAAAGATATTTTAAGAAACAAGTCATGCATGTGAAAGTTTTTCCGAGCATTTACTTCTGCTTTCACCTGTTACAAGTGTTAATGTACAAGTGAAACTGCGAGATCAGATTTTACATTTGTGAAAGCCAATCACAAAAATTCAGTTGTCAAAAACAGTCTGAATGCTTTTATTCTAATGATTGTACACAAAGACATTAAACTCAATTAGAAAAAGAGTTTAATGTACAAAATTATGACAATTTAAAAAATCAATCTCGAAAAGCAATCGAGTGTACAATGCCCGTGGTTTTTGAAAGTTTTTCTATCGTTCTTCTCTCTTGCTCCTGTTTCCTTCCCCGCTTGCTCTACCGTTCCCGTTTACTATCCCTTTTCCGCTTGTTTTCACGTTCCGCTTGCTCTCCCGTCAATTTATCCTTAATGTAAAGTTTTATTTGGCAAGTGACGACAACTATATATATATATATATATATATATATATATATATATATATATATATATATATATATATATATATATATATATATATATATATATATATATATATATATGATTGTCTATCTGTTGCATTTTCCTATAAAAAGGACATAATTGCACCTTATAATTTTTCCAAAATAACTTGTTTAAATAATTTAAAAAAAATATTCTAAATAGGACCTATCCTCAAACATACCAAATGTACACACAAATTTTTATAAAAATTGGTTCAGCTGTTTCGGAGGAGTTCAATTTTAAACACTATGACACGAGATTTATATATATATATATATATATATATATATATATATATATATATATATATATATATATATATATATATATATATATATATATATATATATATATATATATATATATATACACATACATATATAAATATATATATATATATATATATATATATATATACACATATATATATATATATATATATATATATATATATATATATATATATATATATATATATATATATATATATATGTTCCCGCTCCGCTCATTTTGTGACCGATTTCAATTTGTTTTTTACAAAAAGTTTCTCCCATTGCCTCTCAAGCTTGTGTAAAAATCGCATTATGGTCGTATGAATGGTGTAGCAATGCATATAGGACATCTTTACATACTTACATACATAATTTAATTTTTATATATATATAGTTAATTTAATTTTTATATATATATAGATAGCGCAGTACAATGAAATAGTCATCACAAGAGCGCTGTACAAAACATAAAAAACCTCAGATGAACAAGAGATTGTTTATTTGTATGACTTAATGAATAGATGGGTTTTAAGAGATTTTTTTCTAGTGCCTCTCACTACAAAATCATTTTTAACGAATTCTTCTCATAATCATTTTGCATAGTTCCTTTTACAACAAAATCATCTATAACTAAGTCTGCTCATAACAAATTCGCATATATTGAGTTCCACTTATGGCAAATTTGCATATGTCGAGTTCCACTTATAGTGAATTTCATATATTGAGTTCAAATTATAGCGATTTACCACAAAACGGAATGGGAGAGCGAGTGTGAGTGGAAACTGGAAAAGGAACGGGAAAGGGAAAGCAAGCGAGAACAGAAAATCGACTGGGAGCAAAACAGTGAGCGGGAACGTGAGAGCAAGCAAGAGCAACTGGGAACAGGAGAGCAAAGGAACGACCGGGAGAGCAAGCAGAAGCGACCGGGAACAGGAGAGTCACTGTTACGGGAAAGCAAGCTGGGAAGGAAACGGGAGCGAGAGAAAAATGCTGGGTACCCTGCTAGTATCGCATACATATTTATATTTGTTCAAACATGCGTTATTAAAACTATTTGCCACTTAAGATTTTCTAAACGATGTTTCTTCAATTGATATATACCATAATAATTGTTTTCAGACAGTATTTATTTGCCAACTGGCCAGTTTTGTCTAGATGATTTCTTCAGGGCAAAATAAAATTGAAAAATAAATATAGTTACCAAAAAGGACAAACAATTTTAATACTTAAGAAATCAGTTATATTAGAAAGTTAAAACTGAAATGAAAGTTACAAACCTTAGAGAAAGAGAAAATTCAAATATCTAAAAAATAATAATTCATAAAATGAATAGTATTTGTACATAAAAGCATAATGTAACTTATTAAACAGTAATAGAAAACCGAAATGGTTGTACAGCCTAAATAGTTGATGTGAACAATATAATGAGTGGCAGTTTTGAAATACAAATCTCTCACTTGCCTGTTCTGAAAGAAAAATCAATATAAACAACTCACTAAACAAGGAGTAATAAAGGAGCTAGTTAATTATAGTAGCAGTATTCTGGGTAAATCAGTCAGACAGGCTGTTATAGAAAAATTGTTTTGCCATTGTAGTAACTACTTTTACATTTATATTTTAGGCTTGATCCACAATTGTACAAGTCATGCAAATCAGAAGCTATTAATTTGTGTCATGCCTCTTCAAAATGGTACAGCTCTGATGGTGAACGAGGAGCATTTGATGTTGAACAGGGATACATGGTGTTTGCATGCTTGTACAGACACATTGATCGCACCTCTTCTGAACCGAATGTTAAGGTTAATATTATAAAAGTAATGTTGTGCGTTAGTTTATTAGATATTGTTTATTGCAATATACATAGCAAGTAAAAGAAAAAACAAGTTTTCCAACACACACTTTTATTTCAAATACGCCGACATTTGAACTGGAAATTTGACATTGGTAAGTGGGCACTCTACGAACTACACTACGAATTTAAGATTATAATCACTGACTTATTTTTAGAATATAGTAAAAAAATGTTAGCTCAAGTTTTCTGAATGTTTGTATTGCATGATGCTCATAGTGGTCATTTGTGTGACGTGTTGGTCTAGTGGTATAGACAGTCGAGGGAGTCGGAGGACCTGGGTTCGATTTCCGGTCCGGCACGTAATTTCCTTGAGCAAGAAACATCCTTAAGTGGTCGATAAATGAGTACCAACTTTGGTTGGGGGTTAAAGTCTTTGTGCACTTGTGGAGCTATCGAGTAGTATGCGGGGCTGCCAGCGGCGCCGTAAAAAAAAAACCACATACGCCGTTAGTCTTATCTGCAAGCTGCCAACATTGTAAAGCGGCTTCTGCTGTATACGGCGCTATATAAATTGTCGTCTAAAAAAAATAAAAAGCAATATGAGTTTGACTATAGGTTATTCATTTTAAGCTTTAGACACTATTAATTTATTAAATGTACCAATGTTTTTTCTATGAAGCCATTATCGAGGAAGTGTGCATTAGAGGTCAAACGTGTAATGAGAGAAAGAGCATTATCAGTCAATTTGGATCCAGAGATTGAAAGCCAATGCCTTTCTGATCTGTCAAAATTCTGTATTAATAAGGCACAAAAGTTTGAGGTTAGGTTTTGTAATTTTATGATTTTCTCTTGAGATTTTTAATTAATAATAATTGAGTGAGAATGAATTGTTTTATAAATAAAAATAGGAGATGAACTGTCTGGAGGACAATTTGGATGACCTGAATCCTGAATGCAAAAAAGTTGTTTTTGAGTATATAGAAAATGTTGATAAAGATCCTTCTATTAATGACATTTTCCTGAGGTCATGTGAACCTTTCTGGCAAGAATATTGTAAGGTTAGATTTGAGAATTTCTTTTTTGTTGCATGAGTTAAAATTAGTCGTGTTTTGGGACGGCTCTCTCCCATGGACGGGAAATGCTCATCTGTCATGTGAAATAAAGACATAACTGGGTGTTAAAATGTAGTACACTACCAACTACCACTACAGTATCACCTTACACAATTACAAGTGAATGGGAGTGAAACACATTTAACACGAAGAGTTTAACTTTAAAATATATTTTGTGCTCATCTCCGCTAAATGTGTTGTTTATAAGATAACTAGCGGTGTTGCCCAGGGTTTTAGAGGTTTTTCTATCGTTTTTCTCTCGCTACCGTTTCCTTCCCACTTGCTCTTCTGCTCCCGGTCGCTTTCCTATTTCCGCTTGCTCTTCCCTTCCCGGTCCCTTTTTCATTCCCGCTTGCTTTCCCGTTCCCCTAATTCTCTAGTTCCCATTTCCGCTCGCTCACCCGCTCCTGCTCAGCTCATTTTGTGACCGATTTTAATTTTTTTCACAAAAACCTCCTATTGACTTGTGTGAAAATTTCATTACGATCGGATGAATGGTGTAGCAATGCATAAAGGACATACATATTTACATCAGTGCCATAAACAGGAATTTGGAAGTGGGGGGCCCAAGAGCTTTTTTTGGGGGGGGGCACTTTATACATTTTCTGTTCACATAAGTTGCTTATTCCAGCGATCTGACCCTCAAAACACAGGTTTAGCGATTGAAATTTGAATCTTATTCTACCATATTTAATTGAATTTGAAAATATTCTGAATCAACATGAGAACTTCCTGAAGGATGTGAATAAAACAATAGCATAGCATTTAAAAACAATTATAATTTACATGGAATTTTTTTAAGAAAAACATCACATGGGTCATTGTCACGCCTGTGTGAAACACAGCGTGCATGCTTATCCATTGTATATTGTAGTCAGCGGCGTAGGTGTTAAGTATGGGCTGCGATAGCCTATAAATTTGAATATTTGCTTATGCGCATATCTTTCAATTGTTGCAGCTAATCAGATTATCAGATTTGAATATTTGCGTGCTAGCCTGCAAGTTGCTTTATATAGGAGGCTTTGAAATTTTAATTGAGAGAATTGCGCTTGATTTGGTTAGAACTCGAACCTGTTATAATTGATATTATTTCGTGTTTTGGACATTTTTCGATAATTAAAATAACTTATTGACAGCTAGAAAGTGGTTGTCTTCGTTTTTGAAGTTGTTTTGATCGAAAATTCTCCAACAGTTTCGGCTATTCCAGCGGGCGATAGTCGTGACAGTCATAATGTCAGAGAACAATATGGCGTGATTTCTGGCAAACTTTTCTACTTTTAGCATAAAATCCTTCTCAAAAGCAAGTAGTACCAGTTAAAATTTGATTTGATTTGGCGATAAGGTCGCAGAATCCGTGTGAGAGTGGAGAAACAACGTTTATCTTGCACCCTAAAAAGTATAAAATAAGATTCCTATAATTCATTTACAATGAAAAACGTTGCAGGTGCATATAGGCTACAACATCAAAACTTTAGTAAAACAAATAGTTATAAAAAATAATGCACCACAACGATTTTCGTTGTAAATGAATTATAGGAATATTATTTTATACTTTTTAGAGCACAAGAAAAATGTTGTTTTTTAAAAAATGTATTTTTTATGATGTAAAAATTATTTGTATATATATATATATATATATATATATATATATATATATATATATATATATATAAGCGGTGGTGGCTAAGCGGTAAAGCAAGGAGTTTATAAGCATTGCTCAGGTTGAGTGTCCCGCGGGGTTAACTAACTCCTTTCACTAACCTTAAAAAAATAAATAAAGAAATAAATATAGATCATTCAATGTTTGCTGTTTAATTTAATGAAAATTAAGTATGAAATAACAATTTTTTAATTATACAGTAGATATAAAGTGTATATCTAAATACTGCATCTGACAAATCAAACTCATCAGACGTATCGCTCAACACATTGGCACAATGCATCAGGTCTATTATTCAATGGATCTAAATTATTATTCAACCCCTTGGACCTGTATATATAAGGACTAGAGTGCAGCACCGGCCAAGGTTATTGTGCCAAGCCTAGGGATTTTAGACCTGATAAAACAAGCCAATAACAAAAGATATAATGTCATGTGCCATTGATTAAATATTTTAGATGTTGAAAACCTTGTTGGTAGATTACTTGTTTGTTTATATCCGTGTGCGAGTGTGGATATGATGCTTAATAATATTTAACCTTGTTAATCTACCTGTACCTTTGTGAGTGTGTGATTGATTTATTGAGTGAGAGCATGGAGATTGTATAAGTAGATACAGCAGTTTTTTATGTAGTTTAGCTGAATAATATTACAAACCCTCAATTTAATAATGATTAGGGTGGTGATGCAAAACTGACTATGGATCTGATAGATGAAGATTTTCAAGAAGAACTTATGCAGTGTTTAATTAGTTACAAAAACCATCCATCCATGCATAAAAAGTGCAAAGCTGGGGTGGAACATCATCAGTTGGTGAGTTAATGATTACAGTTTTTGTTTCAGTTGGTAATGCTGTTCTGTTTATACTCATGTTAACTGTTTAATGCCACCTAACCATATTAATATTTAATGCTCTCAAATTAGCTGAGCACAATAATCTACTTACTTGTTTTTCATTGTTGAATATTCGCTTAATCAGATTATTGCTACAATAATGCAGCCATGTTATACTTCAAAAATTGAGTGACAAAGAGTTCATTCCAAGGATGCAGGGCCACTGTAGTATCAACTTGAATAATTATTAAACGTAGTGTTTTAAAGAAAGTTATAGATGCACTGATTATTGGCTTGTTATATACCCTTTGCGGATAATTGGCGTCAGCCATTTCACAATTGGCTACAGCAGTTCTGATTATTGACCCAGGTGATTATTTATTTATAGATATAAGGGAGATTGGGGATAACCCTGCAGTACTGTGATCGGATCAGTGGCGTCGCTAGAGGGGTGCTGGAGGTGCGATCCGCACTGGGTGACACCATCACAGAGGTGACACCAGAAAGCAAAATATTACTATTGATTCGGTGTCCCATTTTTATGCACCCATGTTGAATATGAAAAAGCACACCATGCAGTTTTTGTAATCATAACACATCCGCCATTTTAGTACCAAGCGTTTTTTCCAATTTCATTTTTAACACTTGTCATTCATCAACCCTATTTACTTCATTAATTGGAGCTGAAAACTGAGGAGGGAACGATATTATTTAATGCAAAATAGCATCCAACTGTAAAGTTTCCTATTGTCTTCGCAATCTACAAATTTGTTTGATCTTTGAATGAAACCAGATACTATTGCGGTTTCAATTATTTTCCCTATTTTTCGTTTTCACCTTCCTGTTATAAATATGTTTTAGTTACATCTTTAAAAACCTCGTTGCCCTCATTGTTTCATCGCATTAAATTTGGACTTATACTAGAAAAAAATTAAATTTTACAGATAAATTATAAACAACTCTAAAGAAAAACGCTGTTTTTAATAATAGTCTGGTATTAATAGCTTTGATATTGTGATAATAAGCATCTAGGATAAGAAAATATTGAACCTAAATTAATAACTCTCTTAAGTTAAAAATGTTCAAATTCTACAATAATTTAATGACGACAATTTAAAGAAAAACGCTAAGAAATATATTTAGTTAGCAGTGCTGTGCTATAGAAGAAAATATGTAGAGTCTTTTTTTGGCCCTTCTGAAATAGAGGCCTTAAATAAAATCATCTGCCAAAATAAAGTAATTATAATTAAAGTGTTTATTAAAAATTGCTGAAAGTAACTTTTTAAGTTATTTTCGAACCCAGGTTACATTAGTTTTTCTTCAATAGATTAGTTAATTAAGTTCTATGCCCTTTAATGCTAGCTGTTCTTTGCTTTTTTTGGACCTCATGAAATAGCTCTTGCCTAATACATTTTGTTTAGTGCAAATTGATGGGAAGGGCCAATATACTTATTTTATATATACGGTAGTGCCTGCAGTTGCCGAGGTGCAGAGGTTGAACAGGACAAACAAAATTTAAGAAATACTTTGTTCAACAAATATAAAAATCATCATAATCATCATTTATTTTTGAAACGTCCCTATTCCACGCTAGGCTAGGGTTGGACGTTTTTTTCATATCAGGCCCCTCCAAAAGTCATGATTCAGGGCAGACTGCGCTTTAGGCCAAGCTCATCCATATCTTTCTTAACACATTCCCACCAAGTCTTTCTACTTCTACCTTTACTTTTCACTCCTACAACATCCACATCTCTACATGCCAAAACCCAATCATCTGAACTTTTATGCTCCAAATGTCCAAACCACCTCAGTCTTCCACGCCTCACCACATCAGCCACACAAGGAACATCCAGATAGCTATACACGATCATTCAACGAAACACCACACATCCATCTTACCATCAATACGCTCTGCCCTTTCTAAACTTCGTAGATTCTCCACCTTCATAGATTAAGTTTCAGTGCCATAAACAAGGACACTTTGAACACAAGCCCTATACACCTTTCCTTTCACATGAAAGGATGTACAAATATGAAAAACCTATTATAAAATTGTAATACACCTATAAGTTTTAAAATCAGTAAAGTATTGATTTAAAAAGTTATATATTTATTGATATAATTTTGTTTTACTAAGGGCTGTTCACAAATTACTTTTTTATTTATTAACTTTGAGAAGTGAAAGTTATATTGTTGGATTTGATATTGATTTATCTAAAAACAAGCGTCTCGGATATACCCAGGGCAGCAGTTTAAAACAAATTCGATTTTCTCAAAGTAGAGCCAATGTTGACTTTATGCAATTTTCGGCGGAAAATCGTCGTTTTTCACGCATAACTTTTTTATTTGTTGAACCGAAGACAATCCAAATATACCATTCAATTTCATTTTTAGACCCCATCCAACAATGTATATCATAGCCCCAGGGCAAGCAACTTTTTTTTTTTAGTTAGCATTGCCAGCCATCGAGGCTAACTTCACACGCATTCTGTAAACTATTCCTTCAAGTATAGTAAGTAGGCAGTCGCATAAAAAATATAAGATCTTTTTAATTAAATTAAACAAAATATTCTTATAAAGATATAAAATCTGAGTTCAAATATACCAACAAATTTAAAAAAAGTTTATATTTAATAACGAAAAATCCATTCGAGACGAACGCAGCGCGCTAGAAACATTCCGGGCGTTAGGCTGTTAAAAACTGGTTCTAACGATCTAGCTCCGTTCACATAGGCGTACATAGGGCATTGAGTGCACAGCACTGAAAAAGCATAGCGCGTAAGAGTTATAAATTCAACTTCAGAAGTCATTAGATGTTGTATTATTTATTTTTAAATTTGTATTTATAAAACAGCAACAAAACAATAAAATATTTAAAAAATCAGATAAAATAGTTCTTTAAATATCGATAATCAGATCCCTTGTGATTACGCCTGCTATGAAACTTTCCGTCTGTAGGTCGTAGTCCTCTACGTCATCTTCATTAATACTCCAGTAATTAATTATTTGATTGAGTTAGCAATCGAAAATAGTTATCAGTTATGAAGTAACATATCAAAATAAATGTATCTAGTAAAAAAGTTATTGAGATTTGAAAATTGCGTTATAACCATTGGTGAATGAGCCAATATGCGCTCTGATTTACAAGGAACTGCACTTGTTTCACACAAAATTTAAATATGTAGTCAAATTAGTAGACATTTAAATTTTTAATATGTTATAGTCAATATAATAAACTTTCATTTAAAACAACAACTAAAAACATTCAATTAGCCATGAAAATGTTATTAGCCATGGCATTAACGCAATCCGCTTAAGAACCACGGGTGCCTCATTTGTATTAGATGGACTTCTCAACTTCCGCAAGTTAATACAGTATCTCTACAAAGTCGTAGAGCTATGAAATTTTACCATCTTAAAGTAATAAAGTCAATCTGATTTTTCGAAAAAATGAAATTTCTTTCGTCAAATACTTAAGGAGTGGGACACAAAAGCATAATCAAGTGACTTTGAATTAAAATTCAAAGAAAATGAACTGCATCAAATTCTTTATTTATAGATGTTTGGCTCAAGGTGTCTTTTACAAGCATTTTTATGTAATCATTATTATTTGGAGTTTATTAGTTCGCGAGATATATGCTTTCACGTAACACCCTGTTAACCCCATCCAATTCCCTGCACGGTTTAGAGTGCCCAAGGTTCTGGCCTTGCGCGCTAGGGCGCGTTTATTTTATGCGACTGTCTAAAGTATATCCTATGACTGAATAGAAGATTTTTTTTTTAATGTCATTTTCTAGTTTTCAGTAAATGATAATTTGTTTTTATTTTTATCTGCATTTCAGTAAGTTTAATTTAATTGCACTTTGACTGGTAAGTGCCAGCTGGGGCGAACTATAACCAGTCTTACACTATGCTAAACTTATTAATAAACAACCAAACTGTACAAAATCAATAATCAGTAATCGGCCGATGTTTTGTGATGATAATCAGTGCACTTCTAATAGGATTTCTAACTTAACAAAAATCTTTTTGTGAATGATATAAGCAATGGGTGCTACTTTTTAAGAATGAAGACCATTCTTATTTAGAAAGTGCTCATTTGTTTTTGTGCATTTTCTCTAAAGAAATGCTTGATTTTAGCATGTGTCCGGTGTTTTGCATCAACAACGATACACCTGATAGAACCCCTCGATGAGAATCAACCCGACAAAAGTGTGCCAATATGCATTTATTTTAAAAATTACTATTAATAAGTCAATTCTGCTAGACATATTAATGCTTTCAGAGTTAATAAATTATTTAGATTAAACCAAAGTTATTCTGTTTTTCGTATTTATGAAACTTGTTATTTTCGCCAAAAAAATAAAATCATCGGATTCAAGTGTTTCAAAGAAAGTGAAAATTAATTTGTTAAATTAAGGCTTTATAATAAGAACTTTATTTTCTTCATAGTGATTCAAAAATTTCTTTTATTTTTCATCCTCTCCTATTTCATATATCAAGTATTTAGAAAACTGTTTAGAAAACTTATCATCATTAAAAATTTGATTTGCAAAAATTAAAAGATTCCGAATGACAAATATAAAGGATTTGTGAAATTTAAATTTCACTTCTTTAAAATCATTTCACAGAACAGGCTGAGGCAAAGCCCATAGACGCCTACCCAAACCCCTAGCAGACACTGGTAACGCCGGCGGGGTTCGAACTGCCAACTCAGATCCACTGGCGAATGTCTTACCGCTATACCACCAGTGTCCACCAGTGCCTGTCTTTGATATCATTTTATACAATAATTTTGTTTTTATATTATAATTTTAACTGTGTAGATATATAAAAAAACAGATTATACTGATTGACTGACTCTAAGCAGCATTCAAATCCATTAAATTAAAAAAAAATCGAACTTCAAATTAAGGTTTCATATAAAGACAAAATTTGACGTTTTAAAATTGATAAAAGCAAATAAGATAAGAAAATTGAAATGATGTAGGCACACTTTTGTTGGGTAACCATATGTTCGCTTAGGCAAGATGGTTAACATTTGTTATATTTTATTGAAATGATCAGATTACTCTCAAAAATTACAAATTCTCACACAAATTCAAAGAAGCTTGCGATGCTGATATATCGACTCATTGTGCTAATCAAAATGACAAGTAAGTGATATTTGAATGGTTTGATTTTTATTGACACTACTTCACTGACATTCATCTCTAGTCCACTTTAAAATATTTATTCTCTACCCTTTACTGGCCCTACTTTCAGGAGGAAGACTTAAGTTTACCAGAGGTTTTGAGGGACACTGGCTGTACAGCGATTATGGTAAAGGAATCGTTAGTGCATCCCCGTCAGATGACCGGAAGAACAAGACCATGTGTTTTGATCGACGGCACAGTACGTATGGCTCCAACAGCAATAGTTAAAATTAAAACAGACTGGTTCAGAGGAACCACAGAAGTAGTTTGTATGAAGAATCTATTTTGTGATCTAGTGCTGGGAAATGTCGAGGGGGTAAGAAGTTCAAATGCGATGGCTGCAGGGAAACTTATTTGTCGGCAACCTCAGAAACCCATTCCTGACTACGACAACAAACAGAGAAATAATCGGGCAAATTATACGAAGAAGTCTGCCAACTCGGATTTGTATCAAAGCAAGAAAAAGAACATGTGTGATACTTCAAAGCTGGGAAATAAGATTAAAATACAACAGCATGTGCTAAATGTCAATAAAAAAATGGTCCTCAGCTGTGTGAGATATGATTTCTATTTACAGTACTTATATTAACTTGCAATGTTGTTTGTTTGTTTCAAATTCAACTAAAATTTATTAATCGCCTAAACAATACAAATTTTGCCCAAAGGCGACGGCGTAAATGATACAAAGTTTAAAAGTTTTAACCATTATTATGTAAATGAGTTTTAAAAGAAGTTTTAAAGTCAATAGTTTCTGATATCCTGATGGAAGATGGTAGGCTGTTCCAGGCAATCGGATCTGCAACAGAAAAAGCTCTTGCGTAATTATGACGAACGCAGGGAACAGTTAGGTTGCGATAAAATCGAGCAGGTAAGTTGAGAAGCTGTTTTGAAGAATATTGTAAGTGATTTTAGTAGTTTATAAGAAATTTTGGACGAAGTAGGAAGCCAGTGCAATTGACGGAGGATCGGAGAGATATGTTCACGGGTTGGTACACCAACCATGAGGCGGGCGGCAGAATGAAGAACACTCATATGAGGATGGAGAGTCAAAACGGGGAGGCCAGCCAGAATTCCATTACAGTAATCCAGTCTTGAGAGAACAATAGCATGGATGAGAATCTTGAGACAGGACTGGACCAGAGATGATCTTATCTGTCGAATGCAGTGGATGTCAAAAAGCAGGCACAGGATACTGAGGATAAATGAGGAATAAGGCTAAGTGAGTTGTCAAAGAGAACTCTGAGGCTACGAATACATCCGACAGGGGAGATAACAGTGTCAGCACCAAGGGCTAAGCTGTAGTTTTAAAGAAAAAGAAGACACTCCACAGTGAAACTGTATAAGCTCAGTTTTTGAAGGATTTAGGTGGAGGCGCATGGCAGCACTCCAATGCTCTATCTCAAAGACACAAGCAGAGGGTTTATCACGAGCCAGCTGAACCTGATCAATGGTCGTTTGAGAATATAGCTGTGTGTCATCAGCATATAAGTGTACTGTAATGTCATGGGAGCTTGCAATATGTTGAATATTGACAGTGTAAAGGATAAAAAGGATGGAACCTTGTGGAATGCCGGATAAAACCTGGGAGATTAAGGAGACATCACCCCATCCTAACAAACTGAGTTCGATCAGTGAGGAAGGAGTTTATCCATCCAAAACCAGAGGATGACACAGAGTAGGAAGTTTGTAGGAGCCAAAGTAAAGGCCCATGATCTACACAAAAGCGGCGCTGAAATCAAACTGTAGTAAAACAGTTACTTCGCCTCGGTCCAGGGCATGGATAGCGTCGTTGTAGATCTTTAGGACCTCCGTTTCAGTAGAGTGTAAATGGCGAAAACCAGACTGTGCTGATGGAAGCAATCCTTTTGACTCAGCATAACTCAAAAGCAGTCGGTACACAACGTGTTCAATGAGCTTAGAGAGAAAAGAGAGATTTGAAATTGGATGATAGCTCTTAGGATCTGAAGGGTCCAGATTAGATTTTTTCAGCCTCGGATGAATAACCACTCGCTTTTGGAATGCTGGTAGAGAAGATGATCGAATGGATGAGTTTACAAGAAGGCTAGGATGTTTTTGAAAACACAGCTACTCGTCCGATCAACGGAGTTAAGCAACGCCGAGCTCGGTTAGTATTTCGATGGGTGACATAAATACATTAATCCGTGTTAGAAAAAAATTTAAAATAAATTTTGTTCAAATGTTAGTGTATAAAAAATTTTTTAAACACTAAAAATGAAAAATAATAAAATATATAAAAACATTTTTTTGAACCAACACTTGTAAGCTAATGTACTAAAAGGTTAAAAATAATATTTACATCTACATATTGAAATTTTTGAACTAAGCTTTCCGTTTGCAAGATAAGAGCTTTGGGGGATAGTTGAACATATATTTTAGTACATTAGTTTACAAGCGATGGTTTAAACAAATATTTTTTAGATATTTTATTATTTTTTTCTCAGTTTTTATGTTTGTATCATTCTGTTCTTATCTTGTTTTTCTAATTTACTATGTTTCAACTGTTTTCAATTTTTCTACTGTTTACAATTTCAATTACTTAGAGCATCTGTCGTGAACTGTTTGAGTGAATTGGTGCTCAGTGACACTTTATTGGAAAGAAAAAAACAGAGATTGACCAAGCAATGTCGAAAGCAGCTTGACTTTGAACTACTACAAAGGGTAAGTTGTTTTTAAAAAATTTTTTATGTTATTTCTTTGTCCACGGTTAACCTTATGTTGTGAACCTGGGGTGTATCACACTAGAGGTGTGCGCGGGGACGACTTTTCTTTCCCATCCCCAGCCATCCCCGCGTCATCCCCATCCCTAACCATCCCCGCAGTGTTTCATCCCCATCCCCACTGTTTTTCAATCTTTCATCCCCATCCAGCCCCGCAGTCTTTCAATCTTTCATCCCCGCACTGTTTATGCCCATTTTTAATCAACCCTGTATTAGTCTTTTTTTTTTCAGTACATTATTTCAACCCAACTATAACTTAAGTGTTGATCTATAGAATTGCAATAACACCGTAATATGACTCAATACAATTTATTTATTTAAGTCCATATATAAATAAAATTCCATCAATGTTTTATCCACTTAGCTGAGTTCTTCGATCATTAATGGTAATCCACCCATAGAGAATGCTCTCTCAGAGGATGTGCTTGCTGCTGGCACACTCAAAATATTCCTTGCAACTTGAGACAGTTTTGATCATTTCTTAGAGTTATTTTCCCAAAAACTCAACAAATTACCTTGTTCAATGCCAAATAGTCAGCAATCTTATAAAAATAATTATTAACATTGGGATTATCATTTTAACCGGTCGCTGCTATTGCCCCGGCGGTTTCCCGTGGTTGCAATCGGTAAAATTGATACTGTACAGGCAGTCCCTACCTAAAATTAAACCCTAAACCTAACCCTAACCCTTTAAAAATATGTACATTTTTACTAATTAATTGAAAGATCGATTGTTTTGGCAAAACGGCCGGTACAGTAGCACTTTTACCGCTTATTGTCTCCTGGCTACCAGCGCCTACTGCCTGTGTAATAGTTATAACGTTTTTAACCCAGGATCCAACAGAGTGAAATGTAAAGGCGCATCAACAAAGTACTGACACGATCATTGTTGCAGCTAATATTTAAATAAAAATTCTATCTACGACTCCGGAAGTTTAACAAATAATGCAACCTATGACTTTAAAACTTCGGTAACTCAATATCAGCAATAAAACAACGGCGCGTTGCAAAGATTAAAAAACATCATCAATGATATGTATGACTTGATACATTTTTGGTTAATTTAAAAATTTTTTATAATAAATTTATTTTATTTTTGCGGTGATACCGCAAAAACTCGTCTCCATCTCTGCGGTAATCCCGCAACGTTTGTTTCCATCCCGCGGTAATCCTGCAACATTTGTTTCTATCCCGCGATTACCCCGTAACGTCATCCCCATTACCCCGGTGTCCCGCATCGTACGTCCCCATTTCCGCAGGAATACCGCAAAATCCGCCGCAGCACGCCAGAAAGACGATCCAGCAGAAAGACCGGTGCCCCCCGAGCAGCCCATTACAGTAGTCGAAATATGCAATCACCTTGAGTCCTCTTTCAACGTAATGAATAATTTAAAGCAGGCTTTAAACTTTAATTATTTAAACTTTGATGCTGCGACGATACAATCGAAAGCAAGAAAACCAACTCGGATGTACACATAACTCTACATCAGAAATAAACAAAGACCATAAAATCTACAATAGACAACCAGCGCAAACATCCATAAAATAATGTGGTTATTTAATTCGACCATTTAGTCTCGAAAAGTCTAGGTTATCATTGTCAATCAAATGAATGAAAGATAACAGATAAAGATAAAGATTCCGTTGAGATTATAGTGGTGTTATACCGACAAATTAATTTCAAGACCACTACGATGCAGGCAGCCGTATTCAGCGCCTCAATCGATTTATTTATTCCTAGTGAAAACACCGGTAATCATTTGACTACCACAGGAGGATGAAAGGCTGAGTTGACCTGAGCATTCAGATCGACTGAATTCAGAGTGAACTCCTTGCTCAAGGAAGTTACGCGATGTGGGATTTTGCTTACCTGGGACTTGAACCCAGGACCCCAAACTCAAAAGTCAAAGACTTTTACCGTTGTCCCATCTCGCCTCTAAGTGTCCCATCGCGAAAGTGTGATCCGACACGGTATTGTCTCCACTAACATCATTGGGGTCGGTGACTTGGCGGTCGTCACCAGTAATCTTATTGTCATCGCCACCTACACCAACATCATTGTCAATCAATTGAACAAAAGTGTGGTCCGACACGGCAATGTCACTGCAAATATTGGGGGGAGTATTAGGGTCAGTGACTTGGCGGTCGTCACTAGTAATCTTATTGTCATCTTATATTATATATATATATATATATATATATATATATATATATATATATATATATATATATATATATATACATACATACATATATAAATCTCGTGTCATAGTGTTTGTCTCCAAACTCCTCCGAAACGGCTGAACCGATTTTTATAGAAAAACTTTCAGAAACCCCAAGCATTGTACACTCGATTGCTCCTTGAGATTGATATTGATTTTTTAAATTGTCGTAATTTTGTACATTAAACTTTTAATAGAAAAAAAACAAAAAAAAATTTATTAGGCAAAACATCGTTTGCTGGGTCAGCGACCGGTAGCGTGAGAAAAGCGGGGAAGGAATATATATATATATATATATATATATATATTTTGCGTTTTTTGCATAACTCGGCAGTAGATTTTCTTTCATGCATGCTCTATTAAAAATAACTGCCCATTTTTTGTTTATTATTTTTTTAACATAAGATTCCAATCTGCGGACAACGACTTTGTTTTTTGAATAAAATTCTTTGTTAATTTTCGTAGCGGGCTTACTGTACAGTTTCGGCTCGAAAGCCATCATCAGAGCCCTTGAATAGAAAATAATGCGAATATTCAAAAACGAACGAAGTGAAATTAGAATAATGGTAAAACGTGCTTACTTAAAACTAGACGATTAGGCGATGAATATAATGCGAACAGGTAAAATAGTGTGAAGTAAAATTAAACCGAGGTACATGGTATATAAAAGACGGGAGTACTATTGTAAAAACAGAAGACATAAAGTGGAGTGAAACTGCGTTATATATTGTTGGGTGTTTGATATAAAATGAAAAACGGTTTTGGAAGATGTGTAAACTTACTAGAAATCGACTTCAAAAACCACGAAGCAACCAGCGAAACGGTAAACGAATAGCATGCCGAGAAGTAGATGTTTACGTTGTGACATCTACTTCTCGGCATGCTATTCGTTTACCGTTTCGCTGGTTGCTTCGTGGTTTTTGAAGTCGATTTCTAGTTATTTTCGCATTATTTTCTATTCAAGGGCTCTGATGATGGCTTTCGAGCCGAAACTGTACAGTAAGCCCGCTACGAAAATTAATAAAGAATTTTATTCAAAAAACAAAGTCGTTGTCCGCAGATTGGCATCTTATGTTAAAAAAATAATAAACAAAAAATGGGCAGTTATTTTTAATAGAGCATGCATGAAAGAAAATATATATATATATATACTGTACTGTTTGTGTTGTGTGACTTGTGTGTGTTAGAGGTATTCTATATATTGAAAATCATTAATTTTTTAGTACGTACAGAAATAGTGTTGAAATACTATTTTTAGAGTGAAAATATCCTCTTGGATCCTGAACTGAACCGAGAATGCGAATCTGATGTTATAAAGTTCTGTTCCAATGTTGAAGCTGGAGAAGCTGCTGTCAGTTATTGTTGGTGTCATCATCATTGCTATCACCATGTAGCAGTCATCATCATCACTATCACCATCATCGCAATCATCATCATTTTCATAATCTTCTCATCAATTTCAGGTTATACAATGTTTGACTGAAAACCTTAAGGGTCTTTCACCTGGTTGTCATAAAAAAATATTCAAAAGAATGGTCAGTTTAAAAATTTTTTTTTTATTTAACTTCACTCGTCTTTCTGTTTGTTTGTCTGTGGTGATCAAATCTTAGAAACGAAAAATCACCCACTTTTCGATTGTTTTAGATTCAAAAATTTTAGTTCGTTGACTCAGATAAAGAGGCAAAGAAAAACATTTTTTAAAAATTTATTTTTTGACTAATCTATATATATAAAAATGAATGTTTGTATTTATGTTAATGTCCTTTATGCATTGCTACACCATTCATCCGATCGTAATGAAATTTTCACACAACCTTGAGAGTCAATGAAAATCAAAACTAAAAAAAAAATTTTTGAAATCCGTCACAAAATGAGCGGAGCGGAGCGGGTGAGCGAGCGGGAACTATATATATATATATGTATGTGCGTATGTATGTGTGTATGTATGTATGTGTATGTGCATGTATGTGTGTCTGTGTGTGTGTTTATGTATGTACTAGCGGAGATACCCGGCGTTGCCCAGGTTTTTTGAGGTTTTTCTAATGTTTGTCTCTTTCTCTCCCGTTTCCTTTCCCACCTGCTTTCCCACTCCTGTTAGCTTTTCCGTTTTCGGTCGTTTTCCCACTGCCGGTCGCTTTCCCGCTCCCGGTCGCTTTCCCGCTCCCGGTCGCTTTCCCGCTCCCGGTCGCTTTCCCGCTCCCGGTCGCTTTCCCGCTCCCGGTCGCTTTCCCGCTCCCGGTCGCTTTCCCGCTCCCGGTCGCTTTCCCGCTCCCGGTCGCTTTCCCGCTCCCGGTCGTTTTCCCGTCCCGGTCGCTGCCCCGTTCCCGCTCACGTTTGCTCTCCCATTCCCGCTCACGCTTGCTTTTCTGTTCCCGCTCGCTGTCCGTTCCGGGTGCTTTCCCGTTTCTATAATAGACAAACTAACCCACAAACATTCATATATATATATATATAGTCTTAGCAAATCTATTTTGCGTTTTATAGGCTAACAGAAGTTATGAAAGAATGTAAAAGAGAAAATGAGCGGGAACGGAAACGGGAACGGGAGAGCTACCGTGACCGGGAATGGGAGAGCAAGCATGACCGGGAACGGGAGAGCAAGCGTGAGCGGGAACGGGAAAGCGACCGGAAACGGGAAAGCGACCGGGAACGGGAAAGCGACCGGGAACGGGAAAGCGACCGAGAACGGGAAAGCGACCGGGAACGGGAAAGCGACCGGGAACGGGAAAGCGACCGGGAACGCGGAAAGCGACCGGGAACGCGGAAAGCGACCGGGAACGCGGAAAGCGACTGGAATCGGGAGAGCAAGCTTGGAAGGAAACGCGAGCAAGAGAGAAAATCGATAACAGAACTTCTGAGCGGGAAAGCGACCGGGAGCTGGAAAACGACCGAGAGCGGAAATGCGACCGGGAACGCTACGAAAACGGGAAAGTGGAGAAGGGAACGGGAGCGAGAGAGACAAACATTAGAAAAACCTCTAAAAACCCCGGGCAACGCCGGGTAACCCCGCTAGTCATATAATATATATTTACTAGAGAGGACGGATTTGTTTAAATCTAATTATATATTATTTTATGCATACATACATATATACATACATACAGACAGACATACATACATACATAAGAAATTATGCATGTAGATGAGTAGAATAATTGGCTAATTTACAATTATTTGCAATCCATTTATTCAGTAAAGGATTTCTTTGATAACAATGTTTTTTGTAAAAATTCTTGAGTTTTTAAATAAATCTCCTTTTTTCAATAAATCTCCTTGATATAAGGTATCTTTTACCAAAACTTTTATATTTTCGTGATATCTTCCTCGAGTTAACGCTACATACAGTTGACCATGAGCGAAGGCTGGCTCGGTTCCAAATCAATTAGAGGCAGACAAACTTCTTCGCCTTTATTACTTCCTGTAATAATTTCAACTTGAAAGCAATATTTTTAAGGAGACTTCTAACTACCAGTCGCGTTCCATTTAACAAGCCCTTTCTTGGGTTTAAATTTCGAAGAAGCATTATAAAACACCAATTTTTAATTTTAGACATTTTTAGCTGTTTCTGGTAGTCTTAAAACATTAATATAAATATGACAAAGAAAGATATATATATATATATATATATATAGCATTACGCGAAATTGTATGTGTGTGTAAAACGGTTGTTTTAGATTCAAAAACTTTAGTACGTTGACTCATGTAAAAAGGCAAATAAAAGCTTTTTTTTTTAATTTATTTTTTATCTTTACTTTTTTTTAACTTCTTTTGATATACGGGTATATGTTTGTGATGGCGGTAGTAAGATATTTTTAACAGGTTTATATCCTGTTTTATTTTATCTGAAAAACGGTTAAAAAAGTTAAAGTTAAAGTAGAATCAATTTTGAGTGCCACTTACTGAACAGACCAGTGGATACTTTACAATGTTGGTAACTTGCAAATAAGACTAACGGCGTATGCGGTGTGAACAAGGCGCCACTGGCAGCCCTGCTCCACAAGCGCACGAAAGACCTAATCGAAGTTTGTACTCATTTATCGACCACTAAAGGATGAAACGCTGAGTTAGCACATGTGAGTTAGTTTTTTGCTCAAGGAAATTACGTGCCCGGACCAGTAATCGAACCCGTGTCTTCCGACTCTCAAAGCTGATGTCCAACCCACTAGACCAATTGCTGGGTCAAAGATAGACATCTCTTCTACTGTACGTGACCTTGATGTCATAATCAGTACTGACCTCTCCTTTCACTCACATGTTGCAAATATCGTACGGCTTTGCCAATACCACCTTAGGCAGATACGCATCCTCAGAAGATCTCTTACACCTGGCTCAGTGCACACTCTTGTTCGAGCATTAATTCACTCTTGTTTGGACTTTTGCAATGCCATCCTAGCAAACTCTCCAACTTATCTGTTCACGCAACTTCGATCTGTACTCCGCTCAGCCGCAAGGATCATTCTCCGGGTGCCAAAATCAGCCAGTGTCACTGACCTCATCCGAAGTCGACTTCACTGGCTGCCTGTTAAGAGTCGGGTTCTTTTTAAATTGAACGTGCTCACTTTCAAGAGTCTTCGTGGACAGGCTCCAGTCTACCTCTTGGAGGCTATCATCAAACCATTGATGAATGATACGAGAACCTCTCTTCGCTCAGCCGCGCTTCAACATCTGCTGGTGCCAAGAATAAAAACATCTGCTGGTGCCAAGAATAAAAACATCTGCTGGTGCCAAGAATAAAAACATCAATAGGCTGGAGAGGTTTCTTCTTCTCTGCTCCAACTTCCTGGAACAACTTGCCAACTCAACTTCGAAGCTGTGAAAGCTCCCTCCATACTTTCAAAGCATCTTTGAAAACTGTACTTTTCGATAACTAATTTTTTCTTATTGTTATTTTATTTTCATTTTCATTTTCTGCTGGTGCCAAGAATAAAAACATCTGCTGGTGCCAAGAATAAAAACATCTGCTGGTGCCAAGAATAAAAACATCTGCTGGTGCCAAGAATAAAAACATCAATAGGCTGGAGAGGTTTCTTCTTCTCTGCTCCAACTTCCTGGAACAACTTGCCAACTCAACTTCGAAGCTGTGAAAGCTCCCTCCATACTTTCAAAGCATCTTTGAAAACTGTACTTTTCGATAACTAATTTTTTCTTATTGTTATTTTATTTTCATTTTCATTTTTTTTATTCTTTATCAAACGAATGGCGCAGCGCATTTGTGGAGCGCCTGCGCTTGAATTTGCGCAATACAAATAAACAGAGAATAGAATAGAATAGAGTGGTAATGTTAATATTCTCAAGAAGATGACGAAAATTATCAAATTTACTATTAGTGTTATCATTTCCGTTTTGAATGATTTCGCAGTTTTCATCAGTTATCTCTGTGACCAATTCAGTCTCTTTTGAGCAGTCCTTTATGTGATCCTCTTGTGAACAATCAATCCCAGAATTGTTATTCACATAATCAGCCACAGGATCGTCTTCAAAATTATCAACCGAGTGACCATCTCCAGAGCAGTTTGTCGTATGATTTTCTCTGCTATTTAAACTTCATCCGAACAATTTAATAACTGATCAAAACATTCACTACATGATACTATTGTAAAAACAGAAAACGTGAAGTGGAGTGAAATTGCGTTAGTTATTGTTTAATGTTTGATATGGAATGAGAAATGGTTTTATAAAATACGTGTGTGAAGTTAGCCTCGAGGCTGGAAATGCTAATTAAAAATAAAAATAAATTGCGTGAACTGGGGCTGTGCTATACATTGTTGGATGGGGTTTAAAAAAATGGAATCAAATGGTATATTTGTGTTTCTTCGGTTCAACAAATAAAAAAGTTCTAAGCCAAAAACGATGATTTTCCGACGAAAATTGCATAAAATCAAGCTTGGCTCTTCTTTGAGATATTCGATCTTTTTTTTAACTGCTGCACTGGGAATATCCGAGACGCTTGTTTTTAGATAATTCAATATCAAATCCAACAATGTAACTTGAGGCACACTTCACACGCATTTATAAAATATGTAAACTTACTAGAAATCGACATTGAAAACAGCAGAGCGACCAGCAAAACGATAAACAAGTAGCAAGCCGAGAAGTAGATTTGTACGTTGTGGCCGACGTGGAAGATTAAAAATATAAAACCGTAATGAAAGGCTCACGAGAGTAATAGGTCACGACTGAAATAAAAGTATAAAAATATAAAACTGAATAAAATGCGGCTATTCATTTTCGTCTGCAAAAAGTTATGCTGCCGCACTTAGTTAAATAAGGGAAAGCGGTTTGCACGCACGGATCCGCTGTCATCACCGGACGGAACCGCTCGATTAACTTTACCGGTTACCGGCACCTCGACGTTATGACCCGGGGTGGAGTGCAGGTTGGCCTCCCCAGACACCAGCGCCGATGTTATGACTTGGAGTAAAGTGCAGGCCGGCATCGCCGGGGACGCCGGCCCAAAGATGCGAGGATTAGGAGTAAAGTATGAGTAGTCAGAGCCAGACGCCGGCTCCTCGATGTGATGACCTGGAGTTGAGTACGGGATGGTGTCTCCAGATGTCGAGAGGGCGGCGTCGACGTAAGATTGAATATCCGGAGAATTGACGGATTTCGCCTCTCCATATCAGAACCCGAGTGACGTTGCGAGTCAGGAACGATCAGTGAACTGACTGCTATGATCAAAGGCCGAAAACGTAGGCTGCTGCGGCAGAGGGACGGACGCGACTGTGGAACCGTCGGACGAAGAATCTGTGTTTGACTCAGTGAAATGCATGTCCGGGGAAACATAACCACGAAGCCGAAATCCGGACGCAGCATCGACCGAGCAATGATCGATATGTAGAGAATTTAATCGTGACGGTGAAATGGTACGGCCGGAATTACCAATATATATATATATATATATATATATGTTGGCTCCAATTCTATTTGTTGTGTGGATTGTAAGAGTTGGGTCCATAAAAGGTGCAGTGGCATTTTGGGTAGTTTGAAAGATCTTGTTGGCTTCCGTTGTAAGAGTTGTGTGGCTGGTAATTCTGTTCAGGAAGAGTTGTTGGGTGAGGTTGAGGTTGAGCCAGGTGTAAAGGTGGAGTGTGTGACCAAGTTCTGTTACCTAGGTGACACATTAGGTGCAGGAGGAGGTGTAGAAGTGGGGGTGAGAGCTAGAGTACGTTCTGCCTGGACTAAATTCAAAGAGTTATCTCCTATCTTGACCACCCGTGGTGCATCCTTTCATGTGAAAGGAAAGGTGTATAGGGCATGTGTTCAAAGTGTCCTTGTTTATGGCACTGAAACATGGTCTATGAAGGTGGAGAATCTAAGAAGTTTAGAAATGGCAGAGCGTATGATGGTTAGATGGATGTGTGGTGTTTCGTTGAATGATCGTGCACGTAGTGTGGATTTGTGTGGCTGATGTGGTGAGACGTGGAAGACTAAGGCGGTTTGGACATTTGGAGCGCAAAAGTGCAGATTTTTGGGTTTTGGCAATTAGAGATGTGGATGTTGTAGGAGTGAAAAGTAAAGGTAGAAGTAGGAAGACTTGGTGGGAATGTGTGAAGAAAGACATGGATGAGCTCGGCCTGAAGCGGCAGTCTGCCCTGGATCGTGACTTGTGGAGGGGCCTGATATGGAAAAACGTCCAACCCTAGCATAGCGTGGAATAGGGACGTTTCAAAAATAAATGATAATGATGATATATATCTTTAATACAGGCTCGTAGAAAGATAGAGCGCCATTTGGCAGAAACGAGTTTCCTAGCCAGCGCCTCTATTTTTTGAAACCACTTCCTCTGTGGAAAACTAATTTGAGACCAAAAACGTTTGAATTCTGTATTATCAGACTGACGTTCCGTTTCGACATAGACTGTCATCATCAGAGTCTGTTAACAGAAAGGTAACTCAAAATAGCAATACAAACAAAAAGCACAGATAGTGAACTAAAATACCAAATGAAACCTGTTAGTAAAGTAGCAACAGTTTGAAGCAAATTTGCAAGAAAAACTTTTAGCCAGCACGAAACTGCAACTGCAGGAATACCGTATCAAAATGTAAACAAGGAAACGAGAGCCACAAAAACCACAAATAGCAACAAGAAAATAAATATATAAAGGTAAAAGAATGGTAGATTATATTAAAGTTTTCTTTTTCGAAGAGTAATGTTTGATGAAAGGATTATAGAATGACACCCAACAGGTTGCATCATCAATTGTCACTTCCCCGTCTTTGTTAGATGCGGATTTATTTCTTCTTCATCGTTGTCAGAATCTATATCCATTATGTTGTCCTGATAAGGGTTTTGAAGATCAGTTTTTGTGTGTCCACCAAACAACCTGAGAACTGATGGAAAGGTGTCAAATTGCTTGTTGATTCCGGGTCGTAGACTCAAAATGTAAAGTGCCTCTATAATTTTTAAGCGATAGTGATCTATTTCTCTGCCAACGATAGTGGTATTATCTTCGAGAATATTGCAAGTCAACTTTTTTTGATGGATATGTTCAAAATGTTTAAGTATAGAGCCGGATTGTAGATGCATGGTTAGTCGTCGTGATAGCAAAGTCGTGGTGTGCCCAGTATACTTATCCACCTTACAGTGTGGCATAGGACATTGGAATTGGTTCACAGCATTAAAGTTTTTCACAGAGGAAGTGGTTTCGAAAAATAGAGGGGGTGGCTAGGAAACTGGTTTCTGCCAAATGGCTCTCTATCTTTCTACGAGCATGTATTAAAGATAAACTCATGCCACGATTTATTATATATATATATATATAACTTGATAACTTTAATTTTTTTAAACTACATTATTTCAAATATTTCTTATGCAAGTTTTTTGTCTTCCCTCCAATGACGTTTTTGTGAAAATTGATTTTCTCACTTTTTTAACTTTTGGTTATAGGAAATTGAAGCAGTGAATCCCAGGACTGACTACTTCCTTTTCTCCAAATGCAAATCCATGATCAAAGTGATACAGTTTTTTGTTGTATAAATAATTTGTTTTGTCATTTGTAATTATAAAAGATTGAACATGGGGTTCATAAGATTGAATTTTATTTAAAGAGGTTTTTATGATACTCGGCGGAAAATCGAAACGCTTTGAAACGTTCGATAAAAAACGTTGCAACAGATTATGGGCCGTAGAGTTTAATCGAGAATGTTTCTAGAAAACTATAAAAGAAGTAAATCCACATCCATCTTTTTATTATTTGATTTGTGGTCTGGTTTATTAAAGCTGTAAAAGGCACTTGAAGATTTATAGGAAGGACATCGGTTTTATCTATTGTCATGACTTAATATGATGAATCATTTCATTATATATGAATTTGTTAATTTATTTCTTCAAGAAATTCTGCATGGATGACCTAGATAGTCCGGACTCTTTGTTTTCGTGTCTTCAAAGATATCACAAGGAAGACTCATTTGATGTCAAATGCCGAGGGGCTATTCTTTCAAGAGCCCATATTATTGGAAAGGGTGAGTATATATTCCACTATACTAAGGAAAGAAGTAGCTTGACGACTTTATAAATATAACTTGTTTTTGCATATAAACTGCATTGAGTTAATAGCAATTACCAACTAGAGATGCAATTTTTTTTCTTCAAATTCATAGTTTTGAATGTGTATGTCAACAAGAATTTTAAAACAAGGTATTTATAAACTTTAGATGTTGACAAAAATTATGAATGAAATCCATCAAGTACTGAATGGCTTGGATAGCTTTTATTGTGAATGAGATGTTACAGATGTCATTTGGCTATATAAGGCCAGGCATTGGTCTGAATGTGTTGCAAAGTTAATAGATTTGAATGTAATGTGATATGAGTTATTGAAAAAAATTGTAGATCGAAGATCGGATAAGAGAAAGTGGCATAAGATATCTGAAGAGAACTTATTGCATAATTTTTTTATACATTTATTTCTATTGTAGCTTTATAAATCTGTTTTTTTTAATCTTTTTTTTTAACTTCACTCTTCTTATATGTGTGTAGCGTCGATAGTAAAATCTATTGACAGGTTTTTACCCAACTTATTATCTGATCAAGCTGAATTTATCTTGAGAATTCATATCTCGTTACTTTGAATCTATTAAATTTGCTACACATTTAAACTAAGGAAAGGTCAGTTGACCTTTTATGACTAAAAACATCAGTAAAATATCATTTTAATGTTATGATAGATTTCATTCATGGTTTCATCGCTTTGATTCAACATTTAAGTTCTGTAGATACTTGAAAAAATTCCTAATGACTTATACATCGATAGATTTAAATCTAGGAAATTTCCAAAAAAAAATAATCTCCGGTTGTTAATTGATGTTAACTCAATGCGATTTATATTTATGAGAAGTTATAGTGCCATTTGACCTCTTTGTTTTCTTAGTATAGTGGTAAGCATGTTTGCCTGTCATGCAGCGTACAGCGATTATATTCCAAGCAGGAAAATATGCGATGATTGAAGAATAAACAGTTCTTTGATAAGAATGAAAACTTTATTCTAAAGCAAATCACGCCAACGTTAAAAATGTACAAAGTTAGTTCAAAGTACAATTCTTTTGGCAGCTCTCGAGCAAATCTACCACTGAGTCTAGTTCACACTGGCGGATCCAGGGGGCCATGGCCCCCCCTCACATTTTGTCAATAGACTTTGGCCCCCCTTGTCAGAACCAAATTCAAAAAGGAAAAAGCATATGAAAAAGCAAGCCAGGACACACTTTCAAAATGAAATGTTTCTAAAAAAATTCATGCATAAATAAATGTTTAAAATGATAAATAATCATGCATTTTTCTCGCATCCATATCCAAAGTCTCCTATAAACTGGAAGCGAAATATTAAAAAATAAAAAAAAATGTAACAATGTAACAAAAAAAATGTAACAATGGCTCGTGAAAGCCAAAAGATAGGTATTTAAATAATGTTAAGCAGGAACGTCATTTCAGCAAAAGCTTGGGGGGCAACATGTTGAAGGGCCCATTTTTTATCATAATGCTAAACTTTTCCTGTCAGAATAAAACTAATGACCGAGGGATAGTGGGAGCTACTTTTCTAAAAACTTCCACATTTTTATTATCAAAGAAGCTGATGACAGGTAGGGTAGTTGGAGGTGGGCCATAGCCGTGAATTTTAAAGTGGGGAAGCCCTGGAATTTTTTCCGCATTAAGTTGCACGTTCCAGAAATGCCCTCCCCCTGCCCCCAAAATTAGAGATGTACCGGAGCTCCGGCCGGACCGAATATTCGCCGGATTTTCGCGTTTTACCGGAGCTTCGGTTTGGCCGGAACAAGGACTTCAAAAACCGAAGCGGACGGTTACGTAACTCAAAATTTAAATAATTATTTTTTTTCTATGGTTTTAGTTGCAATTTCTATGGTTTACGTTTTATTTTTTACTCGATGGAATTCTACATATTACATGCTACAGAGCCTACAGGATCAGCGTGCTATCCTTCGTCGTTACAAGACAGATGTCAAAAAAGACTTTGCAATGTTGACCACGAACCAGTGGACTCTGTTAGATAAAATGCTGACATTTCTTAAATCGTTTGAAGAGATTACAACAGATGCCTGCCGCGATAGTGCTAGCATATCCATGGTGATGACCGTTTTAAAAAAAATTTGTAAGTCAGCTAGAATATGATGAGGAAGCTGGCGTACACACACTAAAGACCAAACTTAGCGATGACATTAGCAGACGTCTTGCGCATGTGGAGGAATCAGCACCACACATAGTGGCCACAGCTGTTGATCCACGATAAAAATTAAATCTGTTCACTTTGGATATGGCAGTGCGGGCAAAAACTCTTCTGTTGTCGTATATGAGTCACAGCAGTGCTTTCGCTCTACAAAACCAGCTACAACATGACAAAGATAATGAACCCCCTTGTAAAAAGTCACGCCTTGACGGCACTTGGGACTTCATGCCAACACCTGCACAAGAATGTGATGAAAACAGGGCACACATTCGTTCGCCTCACGATGACATGAACAAGTTTTTGCTGAACCATGTCTCAGCAGAAATATGGATCCTCTGATATGGTGCAGAGTGCTGCACCTCACCATCCAGAGATTGCCAAAATTGCACGAATCTTTTTGTCTTCCCACCGACCTCTGTTTACAGCGAATGCCTATTCAGTGTTGCTGCAAACATCAATGATGACAAAAGAAATAGGCTAGCACTCACAAAAACTGAACAGTTGGCTTTTCTGCGTTACAATTTACCCCTATTTAATTTTGAATCTCTTTAAACTAAATAAATTTAAATTTTTCGTTTTTCATCATGTGTTTTTGTTTATTTTACATGTAGTAAAATGAGAGGAAGATAAATTAATAAGAGAAAATAACTTTCGGAGCTACTTAACATTAGACTACGACTAATTACCTATCTGGCAGCAGTCTAGCTGTCGAGTCGAGCCGAAGTAAGGAGTTCTGAGCCTATCGTAGTCGTAGTCTAATGTTAAGTAGCTCCGAAAGACTGAGACTTCTTCTAGCCATCATTTTTTGGTGATGGTCGGTGGCTCAGTTGGTAAGAGCGCTTGCATTTAGCCGAGGCGGTGTTGCCGTAGACACGTGGGTTCGATTCCTAGTAGAGTCTTATAAATATTTGCGTTACTTGTGGTGACAGTTAGTCATCTTATTTGTAGGCTCTTGAAACATTTCAACGCAGTGTTTTACTTCGCAAATATATATATATATATATATATATATATATATATATATATATATATATATATATATATATATATATATATATATATATATATATATATATATATATATATATATATATATATATATATATATATATATATATATATCTTTAAGTTTTGTCCTATTTCCTTTTTAGTCACTTCATAAAACAAAGCAGATGTAATTTTATTAATAATTGACTTCAGATCTAAATAAGTGTTTAGCAACTACAATAGTTAGATTATAATTATTATCGTTAATTTAGAATAATAAAGATTTCTTCAAAAGTTGATTTGGATAATAGATTTTTACCTCCCCCCTAGGAGAGTCATTTCAAAAAGATCACGGGTTGGCAGGGGTTGGCAAAGTTTTAAAAACCCATATAATTCAGAATTGAACCCTCCTAATGCTAAATTTTTCTTCCCAAATAGCTGATGAGCGGGGGAGTAGGATATCATAGGTACTTTTCCAAATAAGTTTTAAAGAAATTATACACTTTTTCTTTTTAAAATAGCTGATGACCATGAAGAGTAATTGTAAGTACTTTTCCGATTTTTTTTTAAAACTTCGTAGATATTTTTCCAAAAGCTTTTAAAAATTTTTTTTAAGGGGCTTTCAGCCCCGCCAAATGACGCCCCTACCCCCTCAAACTAGAATCTATGTGGCTCTGAAAGCTGTACTAATATTTTTTATTTTGCCTCAAACTTCCCCCCCCCCTCAAAAGGTGGCTAAGTCCGCCAGTGCTAGTTGAGTCCTTTAGCAAGTCTCCAGCCTTATATAGCTTGAGTTGCGTGCTAACATGCAGCTGCATTCAGACTAAATATCACAAGTAAATTAAAAACGAATTTTTAAAACCAATGCTCTTATATGTAATTAAAACACAAATTTTGCAATCAATTTTTTCTTATATTACTCTTTTATTTTATATTAAAGTCGAAATATCTTAATTATATCGAAATATCGAAATTAATTAAAATTAACTAAATTAATTGACTTATTGTAAAACTAATAATTGAATATTGCATTGTCTTCTATTTTGAGCATGTATGCAAAATTTGAAAAAATCTATCATCAGGAACTGACTCAAAAATTGATTGCAAGATTTGAAACAGACAGAGAAACAGACTGACAGAGAAACAGACAGACAGAGAAACAGAGACGACGAGTTAATAAAAGCATTGGTAATAATAAATCAATATTTGCTTGACATTAAAACCTTGGCATCCATGGGTACTGTTGTGCGGCTGTCTTCAATGTGCATTGACCTGGAGTTGAGTTGTGGTGTGGTAGTGATAATATTAATGGGTTGTTTTATTTATTTCTTCTGTCAGTTTTTGCTAAAAAGTTAAAACTATGTGTTATACAGATTTTCGACTAAATAGGGAATTATCGAAAGTGTGCTACTCAGATGTGATGGAGTTTTGTCAGAGTGAACTTGATAATTGGAAAAACGATATTGAAGATGACGGAAGAGTCGTTGAATGCCTCAAAAGAGTTTATGTTAAGAAGGTAATTGTTGGTTTCGTGACTGATTTTATTTAATTCATCAAATATTTCTTGTTTTTATTATAAATCTTTTTGACTTTTTAATTACTTTAAAGTTTCGAAATTGATCTGTTTGAGTTTGTAAAAATATATTATCTTTAAGATTATTTTTTTTCTTTTCAGCACAAAAATAAAAAACTGACTGACAGCTGTGAAAACCACATACAAAACCTCATCAGGATGTCGGCTGAAGATTTTAAAATGAATGCTGTCCTTACAAATTTGTGTAATGATGAGGTAGTTTCATCTTGTATTTATTTAAATAAATTTGTTTAAATAACCTGTAACTCAACCAGGTATTTGTGATTTTATGTAACTCAATTAGTACTCCACAAACACAAACCTACCCTTGTGCAATAGCATAAACTACTATTTATGCTTCTTTCTTGGATATCGCAAAAACCTTCAGCTATTTAGTGAATTATTCTTTGACTACCAAGATGCTTTTGTTTCTGGTCCTATGCACTGAAAAGTACCTGCTAAATCTTTAACAATTTTTTTAAAACAAAGTGCCCATGTTGTACTGTGAATGTGCTTATTGCCAGATTTTGACACTGGAAATGGACCTACCAAATCTATTGCAAATTTTTCAAAGGGAACCTATGTTGTACTGTTGTAAGTGGCCCTTTGTTTTAACGTGTGGCCCTTTACTGGCGGCACAGGTATCACATTTTGGACACTATTCTTCTACATCCATTTTACAGTATATCCAATAAAACCTTTAGCGGATCTTGTCCAACATCTTATGTACCCCCAGGGCCCATATGCATAAAGCTCATGTAGTGCTATCCCAAAGGTAAAAACTTCCTATCCCAAGTGTATAGGAAATAATGGTATGTATGTCGTTTGGATAGCTACTCATGCTCTTAAACTTGGGTTAAATTTATTTCCTTCAGCTAACAAGTTTAAGGCAGCAGTGTAGTGAAAATAAACAGTTTTTATTGAATTACTCTCTTAATTTTTGTCACATTTAGATGACACTGGTACAGATTGGTTTGTTTTTAAATTGTCTATCCGAAAATATAATTATCATTGAGATACAGCAATTTTGAATTTTACATGTAAATGCGTGTAACTGTAAACAAGAATACTAACTGAAAACTATGTATAAATTGAAAAATCTGTCAATAGTCTCAGTTTTCTTTAAATATGTTTCAGTTTGTTTATTTGAAAAACTTGCATAAAAATGTAATGGGTATCAATTGACTTCTCGAGCTCTAATATTGTTTTGCTGTTTATTTAAGGAATTTATATAAAAATTCCAAAGCTAAAATTAAAGCCATTGAAGGACATGAACCGTTTCATTACTTACTTTTTTGCCATAAAGTTTATCATTTTGAATATTTTCCTGTCACTTTTAAAGCGAATATAAATTACTAGTTTTCCGGTTGTCTATTTCTACTTGAACTTTGATGTGTTTATTACTTGCTTATGCTAATTATGATAATTGGTTGTTGTCTGTCTTACATGCTACTTTTTTGTGCATGCCAGTAGATAAACTGTGATTGAAAATAACTAAAAAGTATACTAGCTTAAATATTAACTGAAAAAATATATAAAAAATATTTTTTTTTAAACAATGCTTGTATAATAATGTACTAAAATGTTAAAAATAATAAAATAATATTTAAGTGTACATATTGATATTTTTTGAACTAAACTTTTCGTTTGGAAGAAAAGAGAGTTGGGCGTTATCTATATAATATATATATAACCAACTATCACCCAACGCTCTAATCTTCCAAAGAAAAAGTTTAGTTCAAAAAATTTCAATATTCTAGTATGAAAATGAAAAGTTTAGTTCAAAATTTGTTGAACTAAACTTTTCATTGGGAGGATAAGAGAGTTGGGCATTATCTATATAATAATAACTGACTATCACCCAACGCTCTTATCTTCCAAACGAAAAGTTTAGTTCAAAAAATTTCAATATGTACACTTAAATATTATTTTTAACCTTTTAGTACATTAGTATACAAGCATTTTAAAAAAAATATTTTTTAAATAATTTATTATTTTTCATTTTTTAGTGTTTAAAAAAAATTTTTAAACGCTAACATTTAAAAAAATGTTCTAAAAATTATCTAAAACAGATTATTGTATTTAATGTAACCTATCGAAGTACTAACTGAGCTCGACGTTGCTTAACTTTGATGATCGGTCGAGTAGCAGTTTTTTCAAAAACAACGTTTGCGCTGAAACAAACAACATTGCAAGTTAGTATAAGCATTGTAAAAAGAACTGGAATTGTGATAGAAACTGACAAATTTAAATTTTCATAACTTGAGTTGACAAATCTAAACTAGAATATTATTGCTTGTAAATAGAAACTTAACAATCGGTTTAATCCGAAAAAATATTTTGGATTCCTCTGTTAATATTAGTAGCATTTTTTTAAAACTTTTACAGATAGTTTGTTGTTGAATTTTTTAATCAAATACTCTCATAAATAACATTGAAATGTCGCAATTTTGAATTTTCTATGTAACTTACACGGCAATAGTTATAGATAATGTATGTGATTATTCTTCTATTCACGTCCTTGAAATTGACTGTAATTCCGTTGTTAAAGGCTTTGTTAACTGATCTTATTTATTTAGTTATTACTGTTATTATTATAATTAATTTAATTGAAATATTTTTATGTTGTTACATTTGTACTTAACGTAACGAATTTAAATTTTACTCAAATTGTACTTTAATATTTTTCAATTAGTTGTATCTTTTACCTTTAAGTGACTGCATTTTATTTTTAAAAATTAAATGGCTCTGAAGATGACAACAATTCCCGAAATAGATCTATAAGCCAACGATTCATGGAGTTTGTGTTTAATAGGGATATCACGGGTAGTACTTTTTGGACTTTCCGGGTTCGGGTTCTTGAGTTTTGTATTTTCGGGTTCGGGTTTTCATTTTTCCAAAAACCGGGTTCGGGTTTGGGTTTTCATTGCGTCTGAGAGTGATTTTAATGCTAATATATATTTTATTATTGGCTAAATGGATTAAATGAAATATTTGTACTACAATAAATACTTATGTTGTTCAATATTGTCTATAATTTTAATTTATTTTTCTTCAAATCTGTTTAAAAGTGGATTTTTTCTTAAATTGATCTAGCATTACATACGAGCGTCGCGTTCTTATAACGAATTCTGTATCTATAATATAAAATAAACGGTTCTTAAGTGCCCTCAAATTAAAATATTGTTGTAAAAGGTGAAAAGGTAAAGATCATATGACTTAGGGCGTCGCTACATGAAATATATACAACTCAACATTCATTTATTGACCAGTTAAGAATGAAAGGCTGATTGGACCTGAGCAAATGGTGCTTGCTCAAAAAAACTAATTGCCCAAACCTGGAATCGAACCCAGGTAATACGGATTACCAAGCCGGTCTCTAAACCACTAGACCAACTCGTTTCACAAGATTAGTTGCTGTTTGTGTCATAACTTCTTAAGGATTGGTATTGTATGTATTTATGTGGAAAATAATTTTCCGTACAGGAAGACCGCTCCAGTGGTAAACAAAATTAGCTAACTTTTCTGCCCTAGGATATCATAACTAAATGCTATTTGTTTACCCACTAACCAGCTTTCTATCTAAGTAACTGTTTAGAGGTGCTACTCATATATTAATTGAATCATACTGCAGAAAGAATGTTGTTCGTGAAACAAAAAGCCTGAAAAGTTATTTTTAATACTAGATTTCATTAGATGTACCAAGTTTTGCAAACTCCGGGATTGTGTTTAAATTTTTAAAGATTGGAGTTCGAATTTCGATTTTTTAAATCACCGGGGTCGGGTTCGGGTTTCTCATTTTCAAAATTTCGGGTTCGAGTTTCTCTTTTTCAAAAATTCGGGTTCGGGTTTTAATTTTTAGAAAGTTCGGGTTTAGGGTTTCACGTTTTCAAAAATTCCTTCTCCGCTTGCTTTCCCGCTCCCGTTTGCTTTCCCGTTTTCGGTCGCTTTCCCGTTCCTGGCTGCTTTCCCTCTTCCGATCGCTTCTCCGCTCTCGTTTGCTCTCCCGTTCCCGGTCGCTTTCCCGTTCCGGTCGCCTTTCCGTTCACGATCGCTTTCCCGTTCCCGCTTGCTCTCCCGTTCTCGCTCATGCTTGCTCTCCCATTCCCGTTCTCGTTCTCGCTCGCGCTCATTTTCTCTTTTTCATTCTTTCCTAACTTCTTTTAGCCCATAAAACATAAAATAGATTTGCTAAAACTGGCTAAATCTTGCTTCAAGCCTTCAAACGTTGTTACGTAACCTAAATTAGAATTTTATTATGCAAGTACCGATTTTGAATTGTATTACGCAATTACCGATTTTGAATTTTATTACGCACCCCGAAGCGTTTCATACAAGAAAAAAACTCGTCACCTTAGCAACCGAACTATTTAACTATTAAAAATAAATAACCAAGATTCAGTAAACAACTTATTCGATTGAATTTTAGTTGTAAATATGTTGCCCGGGGTTTTTAGAGGTTTTTTTGTCTCCACTGCTCAGGTTTCCTTCCACATATATATATTCACTAAGCTAGTATATAATGTTTCTTTTACAAGAAAAAGTGTTTTAAATTTTCAATTAAATTGAAAAAATTTCAGATTATCAAACATTGTAAAGATGCTTCGTTTTTAAATGATGGATCTAAAACTGATCGTGGAGAAGTAGAAGCTTGTCTAATGAATGCCCTGAAAAGGGGTGACATCACTGAATCAAAGAGCAGGCCATGTTATCAGGTTTTCATTAGTATCTGTAATAAGTGAATCTGTTACTTGAATAATTGTTCAGTTCAATGGTTAATTGATGTCAATCTCTCAATAGCAAATTGAAAGATTGATAGAGGAAAGCATTGTGGATATTCAAGCTGATCACAAGCTCTTCAAATCGTGTTCTGTAGAGCTGAAAACTTACTGTTTGGAGGTCCCCAGAGGAGAAGGCAGACGTAAGGAGCTGTTCTTGTTTAATGACATTTATCATTGTTCAATTATTACTTCTTGTTTGAAATTTTTCTTATATTTATACTTCAAAATATGTTATAGAACTTGATTGTTTGTTGTCACAATTTCTGGAAAAGCCAAGTTTATTGGGCGAAAATTGTAGATTGGTTTTGAGTTCCAGAGTGGATCTTTGGAAAAAAACTGTTAGTGACTTTTTTGGTGTTAGTTGCAATTGTATCTTTTCTTTAATAGCTATCTACATTTTTACAAAGTCAAAAGATCATGCATAATGAAAACTTGAATTAATTTGATGTTATTCAGCAGAGCAATACATCTAAGCTAATGAAACACTTATAAATAAGTCATTAAATCATATAAGTCCTCCAAAATTAAATATGGAAGGCATTCTGATTCAAATTCAATTCAATTTGACGACCTTTAAAGTGGCGTTAGTCGGATGACTTCTAGGCCACAGGCGACTAATGTTTGTTTGACTTTCAGTTAGAACATAAGAATGTTTAAAATTAATTACTTAAGATTATTTAATTTATTTATATTATTTTACTACTAGAGATAGATAGCCCGTCAAAAATGACGAATTTTTTTAAATCTCATTATATATTATTTTGCAATTGCAGCACCACCTTTTTTATCGTTAGGACTGACATTGAACAATTGAGTAATAACTTTTAATACACGCCTGCGCGCACTAATTTTATCAACTGTTGACTGCTTACCACTGCGGCCGCCACGTTGTGCAAAATTGCTAACATACATACTTACAGACATAGAAAATTATGTATGTAGATCTTTTTGTGTGGACAATGTTTAATGTGGCATTAGGCAACTTAACCTAGGCTTCTAAGCCTCGCGGAAGCAGAAGAAGCAGCCATTTATAGGCGCCTACCCCATAGCGAATGCGAGTGAACTCCTTGCTTAAGGGAGTTATGCTGGTGACGCCAGTGAGGCTCGAACTGCCGACCTAACGATCAACAGGTGAACGCTCTATCGCTCTGTTAGGACACTTTGCGCAAATCTATCAAAGCGTTTTTAAAGTGCTCTTTATTTCTACAGTGATGGAGTGTCTCTTGTTGCTGTGGCAGTTTTTCCCTGCAAATATATTCTGAGACTATTTTGTTTGATAATTTTATTCTTAACAAAACCAACCCAAACAAAAAATCAAAGTCACATATTGCAGTCAGTAAGGCTGTACTGTTTGTATACGTTTTGGGATCGTGATCATCTGTCAAAGTAAGCAAGGTCGTTATGTTATTAGGCAACTACTCCACCACGGCTTTTACTGATTCATATCTACATGACAACCTGGTCAAAATTTGAGATTTAAGTATCTGTGACATTTTTCACTGTCGAACGTAAAGCTATGTAAAGCATGTCTTTTAGGGCTAGCCTCCAGAAAGTTGTACAGACTTTGAATAGTACCTAAAGCTTTGCAGAGTGGTTCGATTTCTGTTACTGTATCTTGTATTGCTTAGTCAAAAAAATTTTTAAACTGCTTTGCCCGAATTTTCAGCCCATTTTGCCCGAATTTTTGCCCGGCTCGTACGCTTATGTGTATATATATATATATATATATATATATATATATATATATATATATATATATATATATATATATATATATATATATATATATATATATATATATATATATATATATATATATATATATATATATATATATATATATATATATATATATATATATATATATGTGTGTGTGAATTGAATTTCTTTATTGTCAGAACCAAAAATATAAAACGTCTATAGAGTCTAGCAATAAAAAATTAATAAGTCTGAAAGTTATATTTTTGATGAAGAGGAGCTACATCAGGCTCCTCTATACTGACAGAGGCTGGAGGACTCACGACTCCTAAGAGATGCGATCCTTGAAAGCGTTTACTGTCGGGGCGTCAATTGTGTATTGCGTAAGCGCATTCCATGGAGCAACAATCCAGTTTGTGAAGAAATTTTATTGCTCCTCGCAACCTCTGACATACTGGCGCTCCAATTTACAGTTGTGGCCACGCAGGTTGTATGTCGTGTGACCGGCTGCTCGAGTTTGCGAAACAAAAAACTGACGTCAATGTTGCGGGCAATTTTGAACTGCTCGATCAGGTCACCTCTCGAACGGCGGTCTTGTAGCGTTGTGATTCCAAGCTGTTGCAGACAATGTTCATAGGGCTGATGTCTTAGTATTGCAATGATTTTTTATGCCCGACGTTGGACCTGCTCAAGAGGTTAATATCGCCCTTTTGATAAGGCGACCATGATTGAACAGCAAATTCAAGATGTGGGCGGACGTAGGAGAGGTAAAGTGTACGCCACAGCATTAGGCTGCGGCTGCGGCTGCGGAATGCTTTTCTGAGTAGGCTGAGTATATGATTGGCTGATGACGCCGCTTTTTCGACCTGTGCTTGGACCTTTAGGTCATCTGAGACGAGAACACCAAGATCACATTCAACTTTTATGACTTCGAGTGGTCGCCGCGTGCCATCAATATGTCTCATTAGAGTATTGTGTGAGCGCCCGACATGCATGATTTTGCATTTCTCGACATTGAAGTGCATTAGTCAAGTGAATGACCACTCAACTGCACGGTCAATGTCAGCCTGGAGAGATGAGTTGTCGGAAGCTGACTCGATGATGCCGATGATTTTGATGTCGTCCGCATACATTTTAATTTGGTGTGTGATAGTGTCCGGTAAGCTGTTAATATATAACACAAAAAGTAGTGGACCAACAACAGAGTCTTGAGGAACGCCACTGGTCACATTCTTCCACTCGGACTCACAGCCTTATATCAAAACGCGCTGCTTCTTATCTTTCAGCCACGCTTCGATCCATGTGAGTAGCATACCACGGATGCCGTAAGCTTTTAGTTTATGCAGTAGGCGTTTGTGAGGTACTCTGTCGAATGCATTGGCAAAATCTGTAAATACTACATCAGCCACATAGCCGCAATGAACAGCTTCAGTGAGTATGTCGCGAGTTTCAAGTAGATTTGTCAAGCAGCTTTTTTTCTTGAGAAAACCATGTTGATGTTTGCTGATTAAGCCGTTGACGACGCAGTGCTGTAGAATGCCCTCCATTACTTTACAGGGCACAGGAGTGAGAGAGACAGGCCTGTAGTTAGATGGCTTGAGCTTGCTGCCTTTATTGAAGATAGGGGAAACATTTGATTTTCTCCATGTGTCCGGTATAACTCCGGACATGAAGGAGAGCTTGTAGATGAGAGCCAGGGGTGTGGCAAAGGCAGCTGCGCAATTGCTGAGAATGAGTGTGTGCAAACCATCAAGACCCATCGATTTAATTTTGTCTAAGCTATGGAGTCTTTTTTGAAGAATAGCTGTAGAAAAACAACTTTTATTTACATCACAGATTGATTCGGTACGATCTGTAAAAGCAGGCATGTAACCCTCGGGTTCGATGACAAAAACAGATTGAAAATAGTCATTGAGTGAGGAACAGATTTTTTCACGGTCCTTAGTTATGGTGCCGTCGGCTGTCTGGATAGAGTTGATGTGGTCTTTTACATACTGCTGGCTACGGACATGTGAATGAAGAAGTTTTGGATTGGATTTGGAAGCGCTGACTAGTTGTTCCTCATACGTGAGAATTGCCAACTTGACTGTTTTAGCTACACGCTTGCATGCCTCTCGACAAGATTCTCGTAGAATAACTGCGGAGTCGCGCCCCGATGCGATGTATTTAGCCCAGACCTGGCGCTTGACTCTGGTTGCTTTTATAACTTCGGGTGTTACCCAAGGTTCTTTTTTCTGGACAAATGGAGTTGTTGTAGATGGGATGTATATATATATATATATATATATATATATATATATATATATATATATATATATATATATATATATATATATATTCTTTAGGCATGCTCTGTTAAAAATGATAGACCACTTTGCGTTGATACGTTTTTTCGCCAAGCTTTCAAAATCTCTTGAATTCATGATAACTCCGCTTTTTAAATAGATTTATTAAAAACGAGGGCTGACCGATCGGTTTCGCAGAAAAGCATCTTCGGAGCCCTTTAAATTACAAAGTTAAAATGTATTTACTATAATGCGAAAATAGAATGAAACTATAAAACGACGAGAATAAACATTAATGAAAACCGAAATAGAAAAACAACGTATGGTAAGTGGAAAGCAAGATATAAAAGGTAGGTAACTAACGTACAAGATTAGTAAAAACCGAAGCGGAAAATAATTGTAAACAAAACGAAAACATGGCGATAGTGGCCGCAGCGCAGGTATTTACGCAACTATGCGCTAGGTAATTGTTGTCAGGTGCGCGCAATCAGGCTAGGTACGTCTACCGCGTCGTATTGTTATATTAACGTTGTTGACGAGTCGAGCAAATAGCTGGAAAGAAGACACGGACTCCACCGGAAGACGGTCATCCGACGAGTCACCAACGCCGCGGCCACGCACACTTTCCAGACTGGAGTTATCACGTGATGGGGATCCATGGACGGGACACAGGCCCTGGCCATCATTGCCGACGACGTCGGCGATCGGAAGGTGAGCAGGAGTAAGAGGGCCGACTCCTTGGTTGCCAAGAGAAATAAAGTTGTCCTCACCGCTCGCCGATGAAACCAGATGAACATTGTTAAGAACATCGGTTGTCGGAGTCAGAGGACAAATAGCGATTAGAGTGTCTTCTTCTTGGTCGCCAAAAGAAACGGAATTGTTTTCGCCGGTGGCCATCTGAACTTCTTTAACTTCATTAAGAACATCTGTAGTCTGATGGCTAACGGTAATTGGAGTGTCAACTTCTTGGTCACTACAAGAAGCAGAATTGTCTTCGCTGCATACGGCCAGATCTTGGTCGATGCTGCCAAGAACGTCGGCAGACAGAAGGCAGGTGGTGATTACAGGGTCGACTGGTCTGTCGCCACAGGAAGTAGAAACCACCTCACCACCGACTTTTGAAACATGAGAGTGAGCGCACACATTCGAAGTATGGCGTGGCTCATCCGCACGCGAAGTCGTTTCACTTGCGGAGTTATGAGTGACGGGATAGACGTTAGCACAGCCGCCGTCTGCACCACAATGTAGCAGCAAGGTACGTCCGAACTTGTCGTCGTGGATATTTATGCTAGGTCGTTGCTGAGAGATCATCAACGCCTCTTTAATTTTGAGACGATTAGGATCAGGGTCGTAAGAGACAACCTCGGTGTTGTCGCGAAGCATTTTTTGGTTTGGTTTAGAGGCGTGGAATTTGATAAAATGCGCGTGTAGACTCCCACCCTGTGTGTGCATCGTCAGACACAGGCTTATCTTCCTAGTCGCTACTCTTTGAAATCAACGAATGACTTTATTGGATTGCTTAGAACTGTTAAAAACGGTGATGGGCTTTTGGCTTCTCTCGACGTTGAAAGTCTGTTCACTAACGTTCCAGTCAGAAAAACAATCGATATCATCATAGATTGTGTTTACGAAAACCCATCGCTAAAGGCACCTTCTATCAATAAACAAACGTTGAAGAAGATTTTGTCCTTATGCACCCTTGACACTCCTTTTCGTCATCCTAACGGCGAACTTTATGTTCAATTAGACGGCGTCGCAATGGGCTCACCCCTCGGACCCACGTTCGCTGAATTTTACATGAGTCACCTTGAAAACAAGGTTTTCAGTACGTTTACAAAACCTTTGTTATATGCTCGTTACGTCGATGATATTATTGTTCTATGTCAGGACGTATCATATCTCGAAAAACTACAACAACAACTACAACTAAACTCCGTTCTAAAGTTCACAACGGAGGTCAGCAATTTTAACAAGCAGTTGGCGTACCTTGATCTTCTGCTCACGCAAACCGAACACGGTTTTAGATCAACTGTATACACAAAACCAACAAGCGGTGGCGATTGTCTAAGTGGCGATAGTTACTGCCCTGAAAGGTACAAAACCAGTGTAATTACCGGTTATCTAAATCGTGCTTACAACTACTCTGACAATTGGAACGACTTTGATGCTGAACTCAAAAGAATAAAAGCTCTCCTTATTAACAACAATTTCTCAAATACAATGGTAGATGAAACTATAAAAAAGTTCGTCGCTGGAAAAGTTAATAACTCAGCAACCACAGAGCAATCTAAGAGGTCATTCCTTCCCATCTTCTATCGTGCTCAAATGCACGACAACTACAAACAGGATGAAAAAGTAATAAGAAATATAATCTATGACAACGTTAAAGTTTCCAATCCTTTATCCGAGGAGTTAAAACTGCACATCTACTACAAAAACTTAAAAACCCATAACCTGGTTCTGAGAAATAGCCCTATTAACGGTGGCGTTTTGCAGAGAAAAAACGTCGTCTACAAGTTTACTTGCCCATATGCTCACAATAATCTTGAAACCTACATCGGCCACACTCGGACAACACTCTCTCGCCGTCTGACGATGCACACACAGGGTGGGAGTTCTATATACTTAAAGGGCTCCGAAGATGCTTTTCTGCGAAACCGATCGGTCAGCCCTCGTTTTTAATAAATCTATTTAAAAAGCGGAGTTATCATGAATTCAAGAGATTTTGAAAGCTTGGCGAAAAAACGTATCAACGCAAAGTGGTCTATCATTTTTAACAGAGCATGCCTAAAAGAAAACATTACGCCGAAATACGTTCAAAATATATTCTTTATTAAACAACACAGCATATTTTGCAGAAACCAACTTGTTAAAACTTTTTTCAAGCTCCCTGAAAAAAGTTCGAATTCGAGGACTTGCAAACAACTGACCGCTATTCATGTTATATAACAACCGAATTATACAACAAAATCAAAGTTATAATCCAATATATAATATCACCGACGCGTTTCGGAGTTACTCTCCATTATCAAGGTTCAAATGTCAACAAAAGAAAAGAAAGAAGACCGCCACCAAAATACGGTGGTCATTCTACTGGGCATCTGGTCAAAAGAAATAAACTGAAAACACCAAATTCAATGAACCTGAAAATAAGAGTTCCAGAGAATGTCGAAGTCACAAGTGACATTGAGGGGTCTGTCCGAGAGATGTTCCCACATCTTGTGGGCAACATCAACATAACAACGCGAAAGAAGAAAAAATAATAGTTTATATATTATAAGTTACTATGTTAATGATTATTACTTATATATTATTGATATGTTAATAACATTAATATATATTGGTTAACAAAACTTAATATAAATTACTGATTAATGGACTTATTTATATATATATATATATATATTTATATATATATATATATATATATATATACATATATATACATATATATACTTATATATACTAGCAGTGCCCGTAGCGGCTTCGCTCGCATGAAATTAGAGAGTTTGAACCGTGCATCCATAATAGAGATCAATTTTTTAGGTCTCGGCTCGGCCCGTCGACAACTTAGCCCAGCCCGTTTTAAAAACCCAAACTCCTGGTCCGGCACAGCCCGTCTGAATTAGGCCCGGCCCATTCTTACAGGCTTAGAAGTTCTATATACTTGATGAAAAACTTTGGCCCGTCCCACCTTGACTTCAGGTTTGGCCCAGCCCAACTGAAGACCCTAAAATCACTAAAATATCTCTATACTTGGTGAAAAACCTCGGCCCGTCCCACTTTGATTTAAGGTTTGGCCTGGCTCATATGAAGACTCTAAAATAACGGCTTGGCCCGGCTGGTGATAAACTACTTTTAACCGGCACAAAACTTCAAAATAGTAATTTTTACATTTGTAGCACTTACAGTTTTGAGTAGCAGTTATTTTGAAATCAAATAACCTTTATTTCCACCCCACATTTGAGGTCCTGGAAACCAAATTTTTAAAAAATGTTGAAACACTTATATCATTATTTTTTGAGTAAATACTAAATACTAATTTTGACATCTGTAGCATTTACAGTTTTTGAGTAGCAGTTACTTTAAAAACCAAAGAAACCTTTTTTCCACCCCACATTTGAGGTCCTGAAAACCAAAATTTCAAAAAATGGTGAAACACATATATCATTATTTTTAGAGTAGAAACTAAATACTAATTTTTACTTTTATAGCATTTACAATTGTTGATTAGCAGTTACTTTAAAAACCAAATAACCATATTTTCCACCCCACATTTGAAGTCCTGGAAACCAAATTTTCAAAAAATGCTAAAACACGTATTTCATTATTTTTGGAGTAGAAACTAAATACTAATTTTTACTCCTGTAGCATTCACAGTTTTTGAGTAGCAGGAACTTTAAAAACCAAATAACCTAATTTTCCAACCCACATTTGAGGTGAAACACGTATCTTTTTATTTTTCAAGAAGAATCCATATACCAAATTTCAAAATCTCATTTTTGGTTTTCGAGATATACATTGTTTTAGAAAAAAGTTTTTTTCCAGTTTCTTCCCCTCAGGAGCAAAATTTTCAAAAATCCTTTCTCAGTGGATGCTTACGCAATAAAAGTAATATAAGTTCCAAATTTCTCGTTCCTAGGATGAGGCGTTTGAGCTCGGCGTTGATTATCAGTCAGTCAGTCAGGACATGTTCTTTTATATATATAGATATATATATATGGACTTATTTATATATATACTAGCTGACCCAGCAAACGTTGTTTTGCCTTATAAATTATTTTTTTTTATTAAAAGTTTAATGTACAAATTCTGTCAATTTAAAAAAAACAATGTTTTTTGTCAGACCATCTTTAGCCATCCACAAACAAACTGGATGGTTTGCCCTCGCAAGAACATGCCACGTATAGGTAATTGTTCGTGAGAAAAACATTGCGTGCCCAAATCTAAGCCACAAACAGACGTTGTTTGGCCTTGCGACTTATTAATTGTCATTGCGAATGCCAGTCTAATTGTTTTTCATCAATTTTTTAATTACTAATCGCGTGCCATTGCACAGCCGCGGTGGGTTCAAATTCTGAAGTAGAATAACCGGAGATCCAGTTTTAAGTTGTTGATGATGCGGTGACATTCCTGGCAAATCCAATGAGTTCAAAAACTCAGTTGGATAATTTACGGCTTCTCTGGCATCGCAAACTGTATCAATCGATTTGTATGACACCAATTCGCCTGGCAACAACTGCTGTATCTTAAAATTTAAATCATTGACATCCGCATTTTTTGCTGCAAAATGACTCTTTCTGTCAGCCACTCTTGGGTTCAGCACTGTGGCCATGGATGATTGCTTTTTTATGTTGCACATTGCTTAAGTGCTGAATGAGCTGTTCTGCCTCCATCCAATAAAGCTGCTGCAATGCCAAAGCTATGCCATTATTTGATCGTATTTCGGCGAGAATTAGAGAAAGGAGAAATGTTTTCCCAGTTCCACCTGGTGCATCCAAAAAAAGAATCCACCTTGTCAACGGCCAGTAGAATGCGGTCGTAAATCATTCTTTGTTCATCAGTCATTAGTGGAACATAGCGAGTAACAATCGCTGCCATTTCTACAGTATTGTACCGCAGTTTACCTGAAAGGAATCTTCCATGTTTTTTACCTCAAAATGCAAGAAGATAAACATTTTCAATCTCAGACAGTTAAAGATACTCTTTTATAGGAAACAGTATAAATATAAATCATTGATCAAACTTTATATATATATATATATATATACTAGCGGGGTTACCCGGCGTTGCCCGGGGTTTTTAGAGGTTTTTCTAATGTTTGTCCCTCTCACTCCCGTTTCCTTCTCCACTTTCCCGTTTTCGTCGCGTTCCCGGTCGCTTTTCCGCTCTCGGTCGTTTTCCAGCTCCCGGTCGCTTTCTCGCTCAGAAGGTTTGTTATCGATTTTCTCTCTTGCTCGCGTTTCCTTCCAAGCTTGCTCTCCCGATTCCAGTCGCTTTCCGCGTTCCCGGTCGCTTTCCGCGTTCCCGGTCGCTTTCCCGTTCCCGGTCGCTTTCCCGTTCCCGGTCGCTTTCCCGTTCCCGGTCGCTTTACCGTTCCCGGTCGCTTTCCCGTTCCCGCTTGCTTTCCCATTCCCGGTCACGGTTGCTCTCCCGTTCCCGTCCCCGTTCACGCTCATTTTCTCTTTTCCATTCTTTCATAACTTCTGTTAGCCTATAAAACGTAAAATAGATTTGCTAAGACTATATATATATATATGAATGTTTGTGGGTTAGTTTGTCTATTATAGAAACGGGAAAGCGACCCGGAACGGACAGTGAGTGGGAGCGGGAATGCGACACGGAACGGACAGCGAGCGGGAGCGGGAATGCGACCGGCAGCGGGAAAACGACCGAAAACGGGAAAGCAGGTGGGAAAGGAAACGGGAGAGAAAGAGACAAACATTAGAAAAACCTCTAAAAAAACCCGGGCAACGCCGGGTATCTCCGCTAGTACATACATAAACACAGACACAGACACACATACATGCACATACACATACATACATACACACATACATACGCACATACATATATATATATAGTTCCCGCTCGCTCACCCGCTCCGCTCCGCTCATTTTGTGACGGATTTCAAAAATTTTTTCTCTATATTTGATTCCCCTTGACTCTCAAGATTGTGTGAAAATTTCATTACGATCGGATGAATGGTGTAGCAATGCATAAACGCCATTAACATATATACATACAAACATTCATTTTTATATATATAGATATATATTTATATATATATATATTTATATATGTATATATATTTATATATATATATATATATATATATATATATATATATATATATATATATATATATATATATATATATATATATATATATATATATATATATATATATATATATATATATATATATATATATATATATATATATATATATATATATATATATATATATATATATATATATATATTTATATATGTATATATATTTATATATGTATTTATATTTATATATGTATTTATATTTATATATGTATTTATATATATATATATGTATTTATATATATATATATGTATTTATATGAATTGAATTGAATTTGTTTATTATCAGAACCAAAACTATAAAAAAAAAAGTCTATAGAATCAAGCCATAAAAAATTAATGTCTGAAAGTTATATTTTTGATGAAGAGGAGCTACATCAGGCTCCTCTATACTGACAGAAGCTGGAGGACTCGCGACTCCTAAGAGATGCGGTCCTTGAAAGCGTTTACTGTCGGGGCGTCAATTGTGTATTGCGTAAGCGCATTCCATGGAGCGACAATCCGGTTTGTGAAAAAATTGTATCGCTCTTCGCAACCTCTGACATACTGGCGCTCTAGTTTGCAGTTGTGGCCACGCAGGTGGTATGCCGTGTGGCTGGCTGCTCGAGTTTGCGGAACGGAAAAGCTGACGTCGTCGATGTTGTGGGCGATTTTGAACTGCTCGATCAGGTCACCTCTCGAACGGCGGTCTTGCAGCGTTGTGATCCCAAGCTGTTGCAGACGATGTTCATAGGGCTGATGTTTTAGTGTTGCAATGATTTTTGTTGCCCGACGTTGGACCTGCTCAAGAAGGTTAAAATCGCCCTTTTGATAAGGCGACCAAGATTGAACAGCAAATTCAAGATGTGGGCGGACGTAGGAGAGGTAAAGTGTACGCCACAGTATGAGGCTGCGGCTGCGGAAAGCTTTTCTGAGTCGGCTGAGCATATGATTGGCTGATGACGCTGCTTTTTCGACCTGTGCTCGGACCTTTAGATCATCTGAGACGAGAACACCAAGATCACGTTCGACTTTTGTGACTTCGAGTGGTCGCCGCGTGCCGTCAATATGTCTCATAGAGTATTGGTGGGTTATTCTGTGTGAGCGACCGACATGCATGATTTTGCATTTCTCGACATTGAAGTGCATTAGCCAAGTGAATGACCACTCAACTGCACGGTCAATGTCAGCCTGGAGAGATGAAATGTCGGAAGCTGACTTGATGATGCCGATGATTTTGCTGTCGTCCGCGTACATTTTGATTTGGTGTGTGATAGTGTCCTGTAAGTCGTTAATATATAACACAAAAAGTAGTGGACCAAGAACAGAGCCTTGAGGAACGCCACTTGTCACATTCTTCCACTCGGACTCGCAGCCTTCAATCAAAACGCGCTGCTTCCTATCTTTCAGCCACGCTTCGATCCATGTGAGTAGCATACCACGGATGCCATAAGCTTTTAGTTTATGCAGTAGGCGTTTGTGAGGTACTCTGTCGAATGCTTTGGCAAAATCTGTATATACTACGTCAGCCACATAGCCGCAATGAACTGCTTCAGTGAGTATGTCGCGAGTTTCAAGTAAATTTGTCAAGCAGCTTTTTTTCTTGAGAAAACCATGTTGATGTTTGCTGATTAAGCCGTTGACGACGCAGTGCTGCATGATGTGTTCATGTAGAATGCCTTCCATTAAGTTCCATTACTTTACAGGGCACAGGAGTGAGAGAGACAGGCCTGTAGTTAGAAGGCTTGAGCTTGCTGCCTTTTTTGAAGATAGGGGAAACATTTGATTTTCTCCATGTGTCCGGTATAACTCCGGACATGAAGGAGCGCTTGTAGATGAGAGCCAGGGGTGTGGCAAAGGCAGCTGCGCAATTGCTGAGAACGCGTGGGTGCAAACCGTCAAGACCCATCGATTTAGTTTTGTCTAAGCTGTAGAGTCTTTTTTGAAGAATAGCTGCAGAAAAACAACTTTCATTTACATCGCAGATTGATTCGGTGCGATCTGTAAAAGCAGGCATGTAGCCCTCAGGTTCGATGACAAAAACAGATTGAAAATAGTCATTGAGTGAAGAACAGATTTTTTCACGGTCCGCAGTTATGGTGCCGTCGGCTGTCTGAATAGAGTTGATGTCGTCTTTGACAAACTGCTTGCTACGGACATGTGAGTGAAGAAGTTTTGGATTGGATTTGGAAGCGCTGACTAGTTGTTCCTCATACGTGAGAATTGCCGACTTGACTGTTTTAGCTACACGCTTGCAAGCCTCTCGATGAGATTCTCGCAGAATAACTGCAGAGTCGCGCCCCGATGCGATGTATTTAGCCCAGACCTCGCGCTTGACTCTGGCTGCTTTTATAACTTCGGGTGTTACCCAAGGTTCTTTTTTCCGGACAAATGGAGTTGTTGTAGATGGGATGTGTAGTGCAACCGCTTCGTTGTATCGGTCGATAAGAAGCTGATAAGTGTCAGGTACTGAAAGGCCATCAAATAAGTTTTCCCAGTCGGTGTTTGAAATACGAGATGACAGCGCATTGTAGTCAGCTTTGCTCCATATAAAACGTTTGTGCGACGGAGAAACACGTGAATTGTTCAGACCGGCCACAGCGAACCGACCGGTTATAAAGCAATGGGATTGGCCCATGGGCGTGTATCCAAGTGAGTCAGCTTCAAGTATCTCGATAGCTCGGTCGGGGTCGTTGGTAATAATGAGGTCAAGAGTGCTGCTAGGTGTAACATAACGATTACAGCGGTACGTGGGAAACGTGACAAGCTGTGTAAGGTGCCAGTCGCTGAGGCACTCTTGAAATCTAATGTCACTAGGATGTTCGTTACCTATATGGGCAACTGTTGCCACGCCACCACCCACGTCGATTGGAGCATATTGTGTGTGAGAGAAATTAAAATCGCCATAGAGCAACATAAATGAGTAGCTCAAGGCGGAAAGTGAGCTACGAGCTGTTGTGACCGAAGCAATACATTGTGTGAGATAGTCGTCGTTCAAGTCATGAGGGCGATATAAACAACCAACGAGGAAAGTTTCTCCACCGAAACAAATGACTCGCCAGACTTGTTCAATAGCTGGAGAGTTGAGCTGAGGAATGCCGGTCTCACTGGTCACAACTTTATCCACAACGTAGATCGCAACACCTCCTCCAGCGCACCTTTCTCTGTCTTTACGGTGCAGTTGATAGCCAGCTATAGAGGTGTCTGAGGATTCGTTAAACCATGTTTCCACAAAGAACATGGCATGTGGTCTAAGCGATTGGTCGAGGGCTGCTATTCTTGCTGTTAGCTCATCGCGTTTATCTTTATTGAGCGAGCATGGGTTGTTAGACCAAAACCGAAAGTGATTTAGAGACGAGGTAGGTGAAGAGGATTTGGGCTGGCTTTTCTTGTTGGTGTGACGCATTCTCTGTGGCTTTTGCAAGAGTGAATTATTGGGCCTTCTTGAATTTGTGCAGTTGATTGCCACGGATGCCGTATCGAAAGGGCGAATCATTACCAAGTTGAGCATTGAGTTTGTTTCTTTCTTGCCTCAACTGGTAGTCTAATTGTCTTTCTGCCTCTGTTAAATCCGGGCTGATATAAACGGCCTTGTACGTACTGTTGCTTCTCAAACCTTTAGCTGCCAAGAGGGTCGGGTTTCTGAGACTTGCATCAGCTAGTTCCACGAGGATTGGGCCCGGTTTTGCTTGATCTTTGGATCTTAATCTCTTTATGCATACTGGTTTTACATCAGACTTGCCGATTGAACAAAAAAGATCTTTTACAAACTTTTCGTCTTCAGATCTTTTGTCAACTTGCACTGCACACGACGGTTCCGGAACTCCGTAAACGATAACATTTTTTTTCCTTTTCTCTCTATCATTCGGTTCATTCATGGAAGCATTCACAACTACTAACTGCGCAGCTGGCTGTTTTGATTTTCCGCCACCTGATTTAACTACCTGAACCCAATCGTTACCGATAGTCGGAGGTTGCAATGATGATTTTGCTGCTGTTAATTCGGTGGTCAGCTTCTTGATTACAGTTAGATTGTCTTTATCTTTGGTCTCTAGGAGCGTGACTCGCTCGGACAGCGATAAAACCAGAGAAGAAATCTTGCCGCACCACTCATGAAGAACTTTTGAGGATAATGAGTGGTTACCTTGTCCGAGACTCGGCCAGTTTTTTTCCAACAGAAATTCTGTATCCATGTTGAATATGTTGATGCGTAAAATAATCCGTTTAAATTAACGCTCTAACTAACACGTGCAAGGATTATTCTAGTATTGTAATAGGATTAAGCAATTATCACTAGAACAAAGTATAATGCTAAAAACTATTGTCTTATGTAATAGAAAACAATTTTTGATAAAAGCCACTTTTTAAAGAGGTTTTGTATTGTCAAAAACCTGCCAAAAATAGAAAATAACTTCTGATCACACTCTTTATATTGAGTAGAAAGTTAAGCCACTTCTTAAAGAAGTTTTGTATTGTCAAAAACCTGCCAAAAATTGAAAATAACTTCTGATCACTGTTATATCTTTATTATTCTAATTAAATGGTAATAATATAATCTACTTAAGTGGCTGCTAACACTTACTAGATCTTTCTGATTATTTATTCAATTATATGTATTTATATATATATATGTATTTATATATATATATATGTATTTATTATATATATACATATGTATTTATATATATATATATGTATTTATATATATATATGTATTTATATATATATGTATTTATATATATATATGTGTATTTATATATATATATGTATTTATATATATATATGTATTGATATATATATATATATATGTATTTATATATATATATGTATTTATATATATATGTATTTATATATATATATATATATATACATATATATATATATATATATATATCTAGCGATATATATATATATATATATTTATATATATATATATATATATATATATATATATTATTTTTTATCTTTGATTTAAATTTAAATTAAATTGACTGTTTCCTATAAAAGAAGCTCAAAAAACTGTCAAAAAACTTATTTTTATAAATATAGATATATATATATATATATGACTGTCTATCTGTTGCATTTTCCTATTAAAAGGACATATTTACACCTTTTTGTTTTTCCAAAATAACTTTTTTAAATAATTTAAAAAAATATTTTTAATAGCCATGGACCTATCCTCAGATCTACCAAATGTACACAAAAAATTTCATAAAAATCGGTTCAGCCGTTTCAGAGTAGTTCAATTTAAAACACTATGACACGAGATTTATATATATATATATATATATATATATATATATATATATATATATATATATATATATATATATATATATATATATATATATATATATATATATATATATATATATATCTATATAGATATATATAATGCAATATTGACCCGGACAAACAAACAGACAAGGAAAGCAAGTTAAGATTAACGTAGTAGTAAAAATGAAATAAGAATATGCATTTTTGTCTTTATTCTACATACAGAAACAAGACCTTCCAATGAGTCTTCAAGAAGTTGTTCAATTGGTCACTTCATCTCCATCAGCTAACTACTTCATTGCCATCTTCATTATTTTTGTCTTCATCATCTTTGTGGGCGGCTTGTGCTTTGGACGGGTTACCAAAAGATTGAGAAGAGAAATTAAGAATAGATGATCACAAATATTGTTTTCTATGGCGTGTTAACTTTTCTTTTTGTTTCAGCAATTTAAAATGTTTGGTTGCTTTGAAAAATGTTTTGTGGTGTTATCTACTGTTTTTCAATGGTGCTTTTCTGTTTTTGTTGTGCTTATCCTGAAAAGAAAATATTTAGAAATAAAATGTGTTAACATGTTTCATAAGTGATATTGTTAATTTAATTTATTCTTTTTGAATTACTAGCTCATGTCCATATAACCTTTTGTTTGTTGTTATTAAGAGACACAGTGATGCTCTTTATGAGAGCAATTGATGTTTTAAAATGTTTTCCTTATTTCATTACTGTGGAGTTTTTAGTGTAACATAAAAAAAATTTTCAGATAAGTTATGTTTTTTAATTACTTATGTATAGAATGTTCATTAATAAAAAATGACTATTATTAAACACGTACTTTGCTTCATCGCAGTGGCTCGTGATTTCCAGGGAAACGCAGAGGTTGAAAAACTGGTGAAAAACTACAATATTACAAGCTAAAAAATTTCCTCCGAAGGTCATGTTTTTTATGAATTCGAGAAAAACAGTAGGTACATACACATGAATATGATTGGAGACTGCATATAAGGACTAATTTCTTAAACCATTTTAGAAGAAGATTTAGTTTCAAAACTGGTAGTCAATTTATAATCTTTGAAATAAATATATGTTATAGTGGATTCAAATAATGTTTTTTAACTTTAAAGGAATAAACATATCTAATTTTCCCATTCGATAGGCAGTTATTGTCATGGTGAAAAAGCAAAGCCGGTTGAAAATAATAGTCATTTTCTATACTTTATAAACATAAGCTGTTAACACAACACTTATTTGAAAGACAAAATTGTGTTAAATAGTGAAATTGTTCAATACAATTAAGTTTGATGAAGTTTTGCAACAAAGTTGATGTATAAATGTACTGTAATATAATTATTTCCCATATATTGTCTATGCTTATATAAGTTGATTGTTTTGATTTATATAATTGAATAAATTACTGTACATTTGAGTGGGTGGACAGGATTTTTAGAACATAATTTTGAAGAACTTAATTGTTAATAAAAAAAATTTTCTTTCTTATTTCTTGGAAATGCTACTGCCCTTCTGTTTCTATATGGTTTTGTATTACACATGCTTGTCAATTATTTTTTTTTAACTAACTTATATATTATCATTATTGTGCACTTGGTAATGTGGATCTATTTTTTTTACAATTGGATTTAAATATTGATGACTTGTCAATTAACACATTCAAATGGTTCTGTCCAGCTTTGGTTATGTATACTGGTACTGGATGATTTTCATTTCATTCCATGTAGCTACGATAAAAACTCAGCTCCATTTTCAATTTTAATAAAATGAAAAAAGTAGAAGATGGCTCATATAATTTTGTATCAAAAGCATGGAATGATGATGCACGATTTTTCTAGCCTTGTAGACCCACGACCAGGCGCGGTCCTACCATTGGGGATGCTGGGGATTCATCCCCTCACCAGCTTCAGAGCCCAATTTTTTATAATGAATAAATAAAGTTAAACTACACCAAACAACCCCCCCACCAAACACCAACTCTCTAAGCTAGATAGTTATAAAATATGAATAAATCTGTGGGCATCAGCAATGCGCAATTAATATCTCATTACTTTACCTAAGTAAGATATGCTTGACCAACCGAAGGCAATTTGTCCTGCCAACTAGCAGCTTATAACAGCTAAGGCGATTGTCATTTGGTTTTCAGTTGTTTTCGAGTTTTTTATGTTTCCTGGTGTTAATCGTTTAAAAAAAATTTTAAGAAAAATTGAGTTCGTGCGAATTTAGATTACTAGTTTTTCCACTCTCCAAACGCAAGTGAAAAATCGTCCCTATGTAAATGTATGGAGACGATTTTTCACTTGCGTTTGGAGCCATGTAGATTAATATTTTCGACTGAATTGGGGTTCTAGCTTAATGCATTAGAAAGACAAATATATTAGCTAAACATAGAAACTAAGTTTTGGAAAATAGTCCAACAAATAAAAAAGTTATGAAGCAAAATATAGATCATGGTATGAACAATCGTCTCCATACATTTACATAGGGACGGCGACGGTTTTCGCCTATAACTTTTTTATTTTTTGCAATATTAAATTTATTTTTACACCATTATATTTTTTTTTTAAATACCTTTCCAACGATCTATAGCACAACCCCAATGCACGAACTTTTTTTGCACTATAGTTCGGGGATCCAGCTGCGCAGCCAACTTCTGCCTCATCATAGGCTATGGTATCGCTCCGCCGCATACCTCTCGACTCCCCTAACTGTTGTTGTTGTTTATTTAAGTCCTTGTCACTTATTCAGCGTTTAGGACCAACCTAACTGCATTCGCCTGCCGCCTTATATAATGAAACCTTGTCATATGATCAGAATCCACTTATCTGATTTGCCGACTAAAAATCGATATCAGTTAATATTCAGTAAGCTGATGTAAACAAATAATAAACATGTAATTATCTCACTAGATCTTGATCGCAATGGTACCAAATTTTTTTTTTTTTTATAATAGTTTATAGTTCTTTACACCAAGAGTTTTAAGACTGAAACGGCTGTGTCAGAAGCACCTAAGTACTACCAGTCGTGGATCATAATTTGATCCTTTTAACTTTTCCCTCCTCCTTTCTCCAGGCATGGGACTGGCTTACAAAAACAAGGCGGAGTTATACCAAATTTTAATAGACTATAAATATATATATGACTAGCGGGGGCACCCGGCGTTGCCCGGGGATTTTAGAGGTTTTTCTAATGTTTGTCTCTTTCGCTCCCGTTTCCTTCTCCGCTTTCCCGTTCCCGTCGCGTTTCCGGTCGCTTTTCCGCGTATATATATATATATATATTCTTGTGCCGGATTTCAATTTTTTTTTATATTTGATTCCCCTTGACTCTCAAGGTTGTGTGAAAATTTCATTACGATCGGATGAATGGTGTAGCAATGGATGAATAACACACACACACAGACACATATATATATATATATATATATATATATACATATATATATATATACATATATATATATATACATACATACATACATACATACATACATACATACATATATACATACATACATACATACATACATACATACATACATACATACATACATACATACATACATACATACATACATACATACATACATACATACATACATACATACATACATACATACATACATACATACATACATACATACATACATACATACATACATACATACAAACGTTTATTTATATATATACTAGCGGGGGCACCCGGCGTTGCCCGGGGATTTTAGAGGTTTTTCTAATGTTTGTCTCTCTCGCTCCCGTTTCCTTCTCCGCTTTCCCGTTCCCGGTTGCTTTTCCGCGTATATATATATATATATATATATATATATATATATATATATATATATATATATATATATATATATATATATATATATATATATATATATACTAGCAGTGCCCGTAGCGGCTTCGCTCGCATGAAATTAGAGAGTTTGAACCGTGCATCCATAGTAGAGATCATTTTTTTAGGTCTCGGCTCGGCCCGTCGACAAATTAGCCCAGCCCGTTTTAAAAACCCAAACTCGTGGCCCGGCACAGCCCATCTGAATTAGGCCCGGCCCATTTTTACAGGCCTAGAAGTTCTATATACTTGATGAAAAACTTCGGCCCGTCCCACCTTGACCTCAGGTTTGGCCCGGCCAAACTGAAGACCCTAAAATCACTAAAATATCTATATACTTGGTGAAAAGCCTCGACCCGTCCCACTTTGATTTAAGGTTTGGCCTGGCCCGTGTGAAGACTCTAAAATAACGGCTTGGCCCGGCCGATGATAAACTGGACTTAGCTACTTTTAACCGGCACAAAACTTCAAAATACTAATTTTTACATTTGTAGCACTTACAGTTTGTGAGTAGCAGTTATTTTGAAATCAAATAACCCTTATTTCCACCCCACATTTGAGGTCCTGGAAACCAAATTTTCAAAAAATGCTAAAACACGTATTTCATTATTTTTGGAGTAGAAACTAAATACTAATTTTTATTTCTGTAGCATTAACAGTTTTTGAGTAGCAGTTACTTTAAAAACCAAATAACCCAAAAAATGATGAAACACGTATATCTTTTTTTTGAGTAGATACTAAGTATTAAATTTTACATCTGTGGCAATTACAGTTGTTGAGTAACAGTTACTTTAAAAACCAAATAACCCTATTTTCCACCCCACATTTGAAGTACTGGAAACCAAATTTTCAAAAAATTGTGAAACCCGTCTATCATTATTTTTAGAGTAGAAACTAAATTCTAATTTTTACTTTTGTAACATTAACAGTTTTTGAGTAGAAGCTACTTTAAAAACCAAATAACCCAATTTTCCAACCCACATTTGAGGTCCGGGAAACCAAATTTTTTAAAAATGGTGAAACACGTATATCTTTATTTTTAGAAAAGAAACTAAATAATAATTTTTACATCTGTGGTATTTACTGTTTTTGAGTAGCAGTTACTATAAAAGACAATTAGCCCTATTTTCCACCCCACATTTGAAGTCCTGGAAACCAAACTTTCAAAAAATGCTAAAACACGTATTTCATTATTTTTGGAGTAGAAACTAAATACTAATTTTTATTCCTGTAGCATTAACAGTTTTTGAGTAGAAGCTACTTTAAAAACCAAATAACCCAATTTTCCAACCCACATTTGAGGTCCGGGAAATCGAATTTTCAAAAAATGGTGAAACACGTATCTTTTTATTTTTCAAAAAGAATCTATAGACCAAATTTCAAAATCTCCTCATTTTTGGTTTTCGAGATATACATTGTTTTAGAAAAAAGTTTGTTTTCCAGTTTTTTCCCCTCAGGAGCAAAATTTTCAAAAATCCTTTCTTAGCGGATGTTTACGCTATAAAAGTAATATAAGTTCCAAATTTCACGTTCCTAGGATGAGGCGTTTGAGCTCGGCGTTGATTATCAGTCAGTCAGTCAGTCAGTCAGTCAGTCAGTCAGTCAGTCAGTCAGTCAGTCAGTCAGTCAGGACATGTTCTTTTATATATATAGATATATATATATATATAGTTCCCGTTCGCTCACCCGCTCCGCTCCGCTCATTTTGTGTCGGATTTCAAATTTTTTTTCTTTATATTTGATTCCCCTTGACTCTCAAGGTTGTGTGAAAATTTCATTACGATCGGATGAATGGTGTAGCAATGCATGAATAACATATATATATATACATACATACATACATACATACATACAAACATTCATTTATATATATATAGATAGATCTACAATCCGTGAAATTTTCATCACTAAATATTCGGTAGAAATCTCGCTACACCCAGAAATGTACGCCAAATAATAATTGCGGGAGTTTACATGCGCCCTGATTGGCTCGCTGAGAACAATGCAATATATGATAAACAGAAGATACTAAATCGGGTTTCACTAATTACTAAACAATATTGATAGAAATAAAATAAGTTTAATCAATTTTCGGTTTAAAAAGAAAATGGGGGTTCAGCACTGACAGGTACCTATATTAATCGAAAAGGGGAAAATACCCACTGTTTTCTGTGAAGTCTAGTGGTAAAGTCGGTAAAGTAGGGGAGATGGGGGATTTTTTATCTCTGGGGCACATTGATCTTTTGGCCATAACGTAATAATTTCTAAATAAAAATGCAATGCATAATTGTTTATGGTCTTTAATTGTTTTCCTTCTAATTTTAGTCCTATTTTCTTTTCAACAATCCGCCGTTGAAAGTTGAAAAATACGAAAGTTTGTTTTGACCGGAGAAAAGTAAATTTTCACAACAGTTGAGTTTCTGTAATTACAAATTAGATAATTATTTTTTGGGGAAAATTAATTTTGCATTGTATAAACGTATGTCTAAGGCTTATTTTATTGCATATTTGAATTTTCAAGCAACATTTATTGATGAGATATCGCAATTTATAGTATGTTCCATGTCATTGGGGCTCTTTGATCCTAGATCTGTAGATCAAACTGCCCCTTGTCCTTAGATACTAAATGTACGCATTCTCTTGGCATTGGAGGTTTAGCGTAGTCCTATAATTTGATATTTTCTATTATTGTTATTAAAAAACGCAATTCGTTTTCTTCGTAGGTTTGGTTTGGTTTCACAATGGTTAGACATTGTCAGCGAAAGACAGAGCGAGGTACAACACCGGTTAAAGTAATGGGAATAGCAATGTCAAACCTCAATTAACAGTAAAAGAAAGCCCTGTTCTGGACTATGACTGTTCTCTGTTGAAAATTAATGAATATGTTTGGGTTAAATTTAAAACAAAAAAGAAAGTTATTCACTATATTGGTCAAATAATGTCAGAAGATGGTGAATTAGTAATAAAATGCATGAAAAGGGAAGAGATGTCATCATTCAATTTTATTTTCGCAAATGATGAACTATTTCAATTTGCAAGAGAGAACATTGTTTTTAGACTTCCAGACCCAATTCAGCATGGCGAGACTGCTCGAGTCAGTCGTCACTTAGTTTTTCCATTTGATTTATTAATTTTTTAGAACCTTTGTTGAATTTATACAACTTAAATGATTATTATTATTAATAAAAGCTATTATACCTGTTTTCATGTGTTTTTTGAGAGAACTGGATGTGGGATCGTATTGATTAATACCTAGGATCAATGTGCCCCATGGGGAGGGGATCATAGTGCCCCGTATGTGGGGCACTTTGCGCCAAAGTTCAATTTAACAATAGTTCTCTTACATTATAAAATGTCAAACTGAATTGAATATATAGAGGAGATGTTCCTCTGTGTAATTAAAAAAAAGAAGTAGATTTTTTGAACGGCTTGACTGCTATCACCAAAAAACCTCAAAAGAGATAAAAAAAGCCCCCATCTCCCCTACTTAATTTGTTTTTCATAAATCAATATTTGTTTTACTAATTCAACTGCATAAACTCTTATTATTGTCAAGCAAAAATTTTGAACTTCCAGCAAAAAAATGCGCTGCAGCAACTTCATTAAGATTGTGTCATTCTTTAATTCGGCACCTACTGAGCATTGAAAATGCAAAAGTTCTTGCCAAACTTGAAACCCTGAACAAGATTGCCATATATCAACTTGTTCTGTCAAATTCTCGACGAACGAAAATCAGGGACGTCAACTAGGGGGGCAGGGGGGCGATCGCCTCCCCTCTGAGTTTTCAGTAGGCCCCCGGCATTAAAGTGGGCCCCCGGCACTAAAGTGGGCCCCATCACTAAAGTGGGCCCCACGCACTTAAGTTAGTGGGCCCCTCCCGGATTTTTCAGTGGGTCCCCGGCATTAAAGTAGACCCCACGTACTTAAGCGGGCCCCGGCACTAAAAGTGGATCCCACGCAGTCAAGTGGGCCCAACGCACTTAAGTGAGCCCCCGCCCTTAAGTGGTGCCCCGCGCTTAAGTGGGCCCCCGGCACCTAAGTTAGTGGGCCCTTCCTGATTTTTAAGTAGCCCTTCCCGGACTTTTCAGTGGGCCCCACGTACGTAAAGGGGCACTCCGCACTGAAGTGGGTCCCACGCACTTTAAAGGGCCCGGCATTGAAGTGTATGTATGTATGTATGTATGTATGTATGTATGTATGTATGTATGTATGTATGTATGTATGTATGTATGTATGTATGTATGTATGTATGTATGTATGTATGTATGTATGTATGTATGTATGTATGTATGTATGTATGTATGTATGTATGTATGTATGTATGTATGTATTGATGTAAGTATGTATGTATGTACTAGCAGTGCCCGTAGCGGCTTCGCTCGCATGAAATTAGAGAATTTGAACCATAGGTGTCGGTTCGACCGTCGAAAACTTGGCCCAGCCCGTTTCAAAACCAAAATTCCTGGCCCGGCATATATATACTTGATGAAAAAACTTCGGCCCGTCCCACCTTGACTTCAGGTTTGGCCCGGCCCGTCTCAAGACCCTAAAATTACTAAAATGTCTTTATGCTTAGTAAAAAACTTCAGCCCGTACCACCTTGATTTAAGGTTTAGCCTGGCCCGTAAGAAGACCCTAAAATAACGGCTTGGCCCGACCGGAGATAAACTGGACTCAGCTACTTTTAACCGGCACAAAACCTCAAAATACTAAGTTTTACATTTGTAATGCTTGCAAATTTGAAGTCCTGGACGGATTCAAAACATTTATTAGGGACATTAATTATTTTATTATTATAAAGAGATTTGAAGGTATAAATAGCCCTAGCAAAGCCTTCATTTATTATTTCCAATAAACTGCAAAACCATTCTTTTGAGCCCGGTATACGATTTGGTGATATCGTAACATTGATGTCAGAATTGGGATACAAGAATGGTTTTGAAATCATTGGATGAGCTTTGGGCGAGTGAAATGAAAGACGAGCTGGAGAAACGTGGCCTGAGCGATACAGGTAAAAAGGACGAACTTATGGAACGCCTCTTAGCCGCGTTAGTAAATGAAGGCTATGGGCCTGACGACGATGAATATTTGTTCGATATTGACGAGGAAGCTGTGGTTAGGCGGAGAAAATTGAAAAACAAATTGCTGGAAGAAGAAAGACAACAAGCGAGAGAAAACATGGCAGCACAGGGGAAGACAGGAGAAGGAATGATTCTTGGCCACGAAAACAAAGTAGCAGCAGCCGATACAACTGTCGAGAGTTTGGTCGCAGGGTTGTCTGAGGCAGTGGTGGACACGGTTCTGGACCAGCGGGTTGCTGGTGATGTGGGTTGCTGCGGCGAAACTCAATTTGAACTGGAGTCCACCAGCTGTGTCTCAGAGCATGTGAAAAAAAGGGGGGGGGGTCCTGCACTGACACACCTCCCACCCGAAAAGACGATAACCAGTATCTGGTTATCGTTATAAGAATATACATCACGAACTAGCCAACTGGGCCCAAAAAAAAGCTCCGTACATAATCGAAGTGTTTTCACAATGAGTTCGACACTGTTGTGAAATATAATACATTTAAAAACATTGCAAATAAGGTGTAAATGTTTGTCATCTTCTGATCTTTTTCCTTTCTTAAGCTTGTCCTTCAAGGCGCCACACAGCGTTTATCACAAGTTCAGCATCCTTCCCACAACTGAGAACTTGCTAGGAAAACCTCTTCCTTTTGGATTACCTGAATGAATTGACTAAGAAAAATTTATCCGAATTATCCGCGGCTACCCATTACAGTTATACCAATCACTAAAGGGACAACATCACTTACTCCAACCAAAGAATATTTTAAACTATAAATAATAGGCAAACCAGATGAACCCACACCATAAAAGACTTAATTTACATCATCTAGTCTATCTAAACTTAAAGAAATACGGATGAAACTACATACTAAAAGGAATTTAAATTCGGGACATAAAATCTGCGACAGAATTATCGCGTCCTCTCCTATATTTGAACATTAGATCATACTTCTGTAAAGCTAGTGCCCACCTATTGAGCTTTGCACTCTTAGGAGCAGCTTTGGTTAAATACGTAAGTGGATTGTGATCCGAGAAAACAATCACTCTCGAAAAAAGAATCCACTGTCGGAATTTATTAAGTGCCCATACAACCGCGAAAGCTTCACGTTCAATTGTTGACCATCTAATCTGCGTTGAGGTAAGCTTTTTGCTAGCAAAAGCTATAGGAACTTCATGCTTATTTATATCCAATTGGAAGAGACAACAACCTACTGCTATCGAACTAGCATCTGTAGATAAACCAAACGGTTGAGAATAATTGATTGTATTAAGATTAGTGTAATTTGATAAATCTAAGATAAGTGGTCGCTGCTATTGCCCCGGCGGTTCGACGTGATTACAATCGGTAAAATTGCTACTAACCCTAACCTTAACCCTATCCCTAGCTCTATCCCTAACCCTAACCCTATCCCTACCCCTAAACCCTATCCTAGGTAGTAGCATAAAAATTTCAAAATTATTTTTTTTAAAATTTTAATAATAATTTTATATAATGGTACATATACTGAGTTTGAATATACCATATAATGTAAAAAAAATAAAATTAATAAAGATATAGCGAATCAAAGATCGCGTACCGCCGTGGCAATAGCATTAACGAGATAAGTCTATCTAAAGCTAATTGATGTTTCTCTTTCCAATCAATTTTAGTTGGCATATTTTTTTTGTTAACTCTGTAAGAGCATAAGCAGTTTCCGCTAAATGTGGAATATAATTTCTAAAATAGCTGAAGAAACCAATCGATCGTTTTACTTCCCGTTTTACTTCAGTCACGGCGAGGCGTAATTCCGTTGAGCAAGGAATTCACTCACACTGCTCAGGCCAACTCAGCCTTTCATCCTTCACTGGTCGATGAATGAGTACCAGTTTCACGACTGGGATGAAATAGGGTTCGGCACATTCCGATTTCGGAGACACGTGCGGGTGGCGCTGCTGGGGTATTAATTGATATACGAAGTAGCGCCCTAATGTTATACATTTACATTTACATTTACATTCACATTCACATTCACATCCACATCCACATCCACATTCACATTCACATTCACATTCACATTCACATTCACATTCACATTTACATTTACATTCACATTCACATTTACATTTACATTTACATTTACATTTACATTTACATTTACATTTACATTTACATTTACATTTACATTTACATTTACATTTACATTTACATTTACATTTACATTTACATTTACATTTACATTTACATTTACATTTACATTTACATTTACATTTACATTTACATTTACATTTACATTTACATTTACATTTACATTTACATTTACATTTACATTTACATTTACATTTACATTTACATTTACATTTACATTTACATTTACATTTACATTTACATTTACATTTACATTTACATTTACATTTACATTTACATTTACATTTACATTTACATTTACATTTACATTTACATTTACATTTACATTTACATTTACATTTACATTTACATTTACATTTACATTTACTTTTGAACGTATTTCGGCGTAATGTTTTCTTTTAGGCATGCTCTGTTAAAAATGATAGACCACTTTGCGTTGATACGTTCTTCTTTCCAGCTATTTGCTCGACTCGTCAACAACGTTAATATAACAATACGACGCGGTAGACGTACCTAGCCTGATTGCGCGCACCTGACAACAATTACCTAGCGCATAGTTGCGTAAATACCTGCGCTGCGGCCAATATCGCCATGTTTTCGTTTTGTTTACAATTATTTTCCGCTTCGGTTTTTACTAATCTTGTACGTTAGTTACCTACCTTTTATATCTTGCTTTCCACTTTCCATACGTTGTTTTTCTATTTCAGTTTTCATTAATGTTTATTCTCGTCGTTTTATAGTTTCATTCTATTTTCGCATTATAGTAAATACATTTTAACCTCGTATTTTAAAGGGCTCCGAAGATGCTTTTCTGCGAAACCGATCGGTCAGGCCTCGTTTTTAATAAATCTATTTAAAAAGCGGAGTTATCATGAATTCAAGAGATGTTGAAAGCTTGGCGAAAAAACGTATCAACGCAAAGTGGTCTATCATTTTTAACAGAGCATGCCTAAAATTTACATTTACATATAGTGCCATGTTAGGTTTATATATATATAAATATATATATATATATATATATATATATATATATATATATATATATATATATATATATATATATATATATATATATATATATATATATATATATATATATATATATATATATATATATATATATATATATATATATATATATATATATATATATTTATATATATATATATATAAATCTCGTGTCATAGTGTTTGAAATTGAACTACTCTGAAACGGCTGAACAGATTGTGTACATTTGGTAGATCTAAGGATAGGTCCATGGCTATTAAAAATATTTTTTTAATTATTTAAAAAAGTTATTTTGGAAAAACAAAAAGGTGCAGATAGACAGTCATATATATATATATATATATATATATATATATATATATATATATATATATATATATATATATATATATATCTATATATATATATATATATATATATATATATATATATATATATATATATCTATATATATAAAAATGAATGTTTGTATATATGTATATATGTATATATGTTAATGTCCTTTATGCATTGCTACACCATTCATCCGATCGTAATGAAATTTTCACACAACCTTGAGAGTCAAGGGGAGTCAAATATAAAAAATTTTTTTTGAAATCCGTCACAAAATGAGCGGAGCGGAGCGGGTGAGCGAGCGGGAACTATATATATATGTATGTGCGTATGTATGTGTGTATGTATGTATGTGTATGTGCATGTATGTGTGTCTGTGTGTGTGTTTATGTATGTACTAGCGGAGATACCCGGCGTTGCCCGGGTTTTTTAGAGGTTTTTCTAATGTTTGTCTCTTTCTCTCCCGTTTCCTTTCCCACCTGCTTTCCCACTCCCGTTCGCTTTCCCGTTTTCGGTCGTTTTCCCGCTGCCGGTCGCTTTCCCGCTCCCGGTCGCTTTACGACTCCCGGTCGCTTTACGACTCCCGGTCGCTTTCCCGCTCACGTTTGCTCTCCCATTCCCGCTCACGCTTGCTTTTCTGTTCCCGCTCGCTGTCCGTTCCAGGTCGCTTTCCCGTTTCTATAAAAGACAAACTAACCCACAAACATTCATATACATATATATATATATATAGTCTTAGCAAATCTATTTTACGTTTTATAGGCTAACAGAAGTTATGAAAGAATGGAAAAGAAAAAATGAGCGTGAACGGGAGAGCAACGGTGACCGGGAATGGGAGAGCAAGCATGACCGGGAACGGGAGAGCAAGCGTGAGCGGGAACGGGAAAGCGACCGGGAACGGGAAAGCGACCGGGAACGGGAAAGCGACCGGGAACGGGAAAGCGACCGGGAACGCGGAAAACGACTGGAATCGGGAGAGCAAGCTTGGAAGGAAACGCGAGCCAGAGAGAAAATCGATAACAAAACTTCTGAGCGGGAAAGCGAACGGGAGCTGGAAAACGACCGAGAGCGGAAAAGCGACCGGGAACGCGACGAAAACGGGAAAGTGGAGAAGGAAACGGGAGCGAGAGAGAAAAACATTAGAAAAACCTCTAAAAAACCCCGGGCAACGCCGGGTAACCCCGCTAGTATATATATAAATGAATGTTAGTATATATATTAATGTCCTTTATGCATTGCTACACCATTCATCCGATCGTAATGAAATTTTCACACAACCTTGAGAGTCAAGGGGAATCAAATATAGTGAAAAAAAAATTTGAAATCCGTCACAAAATGAGCGGAGCGGAGCGGGTGAGCGAGCGGGAACTATATATATGTGTTTGTGCGTATGTATGTATGTGTATGTGCATGTATGTGTGTCTGTGTGTGTGTTTATGTATGTACTAGCGGAGATACCCGGGTTTTTAGAGGTTTTTCTATTGTTTGTCTCTTTCTCTCCCGTTTCCTTTCCCACCTGCTTTCCTACTCCTGTTCGCTTTCCCGTTTTCGGTCGTTTTCCCGCTGCCGGTCGCTTTCCCGCTCTCGGTCGCTTTCCCGCTCCCGGTCGCTTTCCCGCTCCCGGTCGTTTTCCCGTTCCCGGTCGCTGTCCCGTTCCCGCTCACGTTTGCTCTCCCATTCCCGCTCACGCTTGCTTTTCCGTTCCCGCTCGCTGTCCGTTCCGGGTCGCTTTCCCGTTTCTATAATAGACAAACTAACCCACAAACATTCATATATATATATATATATATATAGTCTTAGCAAATCTATTTTACGTTTTATAGGCTAACAGAAGTTATGAAAGAATGTAAAAGAGAAAATGAGCGTGAACGGGAACGGGAACGGGAACGAGAGAGTAACCGTGACCGGGAATGGGAGAGCAAGCATGACCGGGAACGGGAGAGCAAGCGTGAGTGGGAACGGGAAAGCAACCGGGAACGGGAAAGCGACCGGGAACGGGAAAGCGACCCGGAACAGGAAAGCGACCGGGAACAGGAAAGCGACCGGGAACGGGAAAGCGACCGGGAACGGGAAAGCGACCGGGAACGGGAAAGCGACCGGGAACAGGAAAGCGACCGGGAACGGGAAAGCGACCGGGAACGGGAAAGCGACCGGGAACGGGAAAGCGACCGGGAACGGGAAAGCGACCGGGAACGGGAAAGCGACCGGGAACGAGAAAGCGACCGGGAACGCGGAAAGCGACCGGGAACGCGGAAAGCGACTGGAATAGGGAGAGCAAGCTTGGAAGGAAACGCGAGCAAGAGAGAAAATCGATAACAAAACTTCTGAGCGGGAAAGCGACCAGGAGCTGGAAAACGACCGAGAGCGGAAAAGCGACCGGGAACGCGACGAAAACGGGAAAGTGGAGAAGGAAACGGGAGCGAGAGAGACAAACATTAGAAAAACCTCTAAAAACCCCGGGCAACGCCGGGTAACCCCGCTAGTATATATATATATATATATATATATATATATATATATATATATATATATATATATATATATATATATATATATATATATATATATATATATATATATATATATATATATATATATATATACCTAACATGGCGGGTCGACAAATTACTCGATTTTTAAAAGTGATTATGTATTTCGCTTCGATGCCGCTAATCTAGCGAGCGAATGGCTACGGTTTATTCAAATGTTTCAGATTCATCTGATTGCAACCGACTCTCTCATGAAGACAGGAACACTTTAATTGCAATGTTTTTGAGTTTCCTCGGCCCTGATTCTTTTCCGATCTTCAACGCGTTCGACCTCAATGATTAGGATAGAAATTTCTATAAAGCAGTGGTCAAGAGGTTTGATAAATTTTGTAATCCAAAGACTAATGTAATTTCTGAGCGCGTGACAATTTGGCAGCTCGAACCTATGATCAGAGACAGAATTGTACTCGGATGTGCCGATAGGACTCTACTAGAAAGATTTCTCCGAGAAGACGAGCTTACTTTAGAAAAGGCTATAAAAATCTGCCGATCAGCGGAATCTGTAAAGAACCAGTTAAAAGTCATCAATGGCGAAAACGAACCAGCGGTCTTTGCAGTCAGGAAAAAAACACGACACACCTGCAACCAGGTGGTACAACATATCAATGTGGAAACTGCGGTGGAATTCACCCTCCCAAGAAATGCCCGGCTTTTGGCAAGCAGTGCCTTTCCTGTGGAAAGCATAATCACTATGCTAAATTCTGTAGAGGATAATTTTATTTAAAACTGTGTTCTATGTCATTTGAACTCGATGTCTGAAATTTTAACAGCTGCCTTAAAATCTTCTGAAAATCATCATGTCGGGGCTCTTTAAAGGGCGAAAAGATAAAAAGTAACCGTTGCCTCTAAAATAATATATGAATGAATAATCTAGTTGGACCAGTGTTAGTCTAATTCACTCTATCAGGAAATCTCTGGGTGTACATCTCTACAATTAAGTGCAGACATTGTTTCTGTTTTTTGTTAGTGTGCAGCTTGTGCCTATCCATCCAGACTATACCATGTTCTGCAATGTCTTACACCACTTTCATAATAATGATCATGTTTGTCGCCGAATGGTAATCAGCATCTGCAAATCTAAGCTTCACATCTTTGTAGGCCAGTGATGGTAAAAATCTGCAACTGCTTTTTACAGCAAAAGTATTCCAAGTTATAAAAACTCCATAGCGTAGGATTAACAGTTATCCTCTTCAAAAAATGTTTTGCACAGGTGTTCAACTGTTTTGTGTCATTGGGAAACTATAAGTTGTCGAAAAAGCCAAAGCCATCAGTTTTACTGAAAAGCAACACGTCTAAGTAAATGTAGGTTCTACCTTTTCTTGCTGTAAAATAAATCTTTTATGCTCAAACTTTGAATTTAAACAACAATGTTCTTTTTATTATGTCTGAGCTTTCTAACAAATTTGCGTTCGTTATGTTTTCTCTTTACCATTTTTGAACCTGTGTTTCAGCATCCACATCCTCAATGAATCAACAGCTTTGGTTAATCTTGTGTCTCTATGCAGTCCTGTATTAGCTAATTACGAGTAACTTCAAGATGGTAGGTTTGACAGTTCACAATAATATCACAAAACTGGAATTGTTTTAGTCACACTTTTATATAATCGATTGTGTAGGCCACATTCTGTTACATAAACAACGAGCAAATTAGCATAATAGACAATAAATAGTTTGACGAAAATATCACAAATAATTATTTAATTAAATTTTGTCCAATCGAACCGAAAATTTGATAGAATGCATTGTTAATCAGTCTCTAGCTCATCGGGAAGTTAGTTTAAAATCGATTGCAAGATTTGACGACAGACAGACAGACAGATATACAGACAGACTAACAGACAGACAAAGAAATCAAGTTAAGTAAAAATGTGTAAAAAATCTCAGAAGCAAAGACCACTTCTGTACGATGGCCATCAATTCATTAGAAATGTCCTGTATGCTGAAATTCTTTCATAACTAATTATTGCACTCTTTAATTTTCACATCATTTGAATTTATATTAAATACGTTAGTAAATTGAAAATTTAAACACAATAAAAAATTTCATTAAATTTGCTTATATATACAAAAAAAATTTTTTATGGTTATCAAATGTCATTTTGTTTTTGTTGACTATTTTTTTATAAAATGTATCCAAAGTACATCGTAATTTTAAAACATCCGTCCTTGGGACGGGCAAAACCACTATAACCCAAGATTAGTTTTATATAACAAGAACTCTCTGTTGTCAAATAGCCTTTTCAAATTTAAACTCCAACCAAGACTAAACAACATAAATATGTACTGTAGTTCATATGATGTTTATTATTGTAATCACAGAGTTTCCCAATTATTTTGCTCAATCCATTAAACCAATTCTAAATAATATATAGCCCATAATTCATTCCCAGTCATATTTATAACCAACATTTTCAACACATATTTTTTTAGTGTTTTCACAACTGATAATGGAATCTTCCACTGTCTTCCCACTCGATCGTCAACGATTTTGGAAAATGTCTCAATTACTCCTTAGTTAGTTTTTCGAACCTTGCAGCAACTGGATAGTTCAAGTTTAAGAGGCCCTGATCTCATTCCTAACATCCGTCACTCCCATTCACAAGAAAGGCCCGACATCCGAACCCTCCAATTACAGACCAATTTCTCTAACTTGCACCTGCTGCCAAGTTATGAAAAAATCATCAACAAAGAAATTCTGCATTACTTGAGTTCTAATAACCTTATTACATAACATCAACATGGCTTCAGACAGTACAAATCAACTTGCTCAAATCTACTCGAATGTGTTTACGACTGGTCGTCTGCTCGTAAGAATCAACAGAATACAGACATAGTCTATTTAGACTTCCAAAAGGCTTTCGATTCTGTTTCGCACCCCAAACTACTTGACAAACTTAAATATTACAACATTACAGGCAACTTATATAATTGTCTCACGGACTTTCACCGTGAAAGAAAACAATATGTTCAGATCAACGGAGTACTTTCCAAGTGTGTCGCTGTTACAAGTGGGGTCCCGCAAGGAAGCGTCCTCGGCCCAACATTATTCCTAATATAGATAAATGACATTGTAGATACATTACCCCCAAATAACACATCAATCAAGCTTTTTGCTGATGACATTAAACTATACAGATCTTCCAAGCTAGTAAACTCAAACCTTCAAGGATAGCATCAATACATTAACTACATGGAGTAAAAGATGGCAGCTTAACCTGGCCACAGACAAGTGTTTTGTCTGCTCTCTCAAGTCTTTTTCCAGACATAAAACTATTCCAATTCAGTACTCTATTGATAACACACCACTCAAACTACTCTGCCAAGTAAAAGATCTTGGCATTATTATTGACTCTGAACTCAAATTCAGATCTCATATTGATAATATCGCCCATCAAGCGTCGGTTCGTTTTCGGCTAACCCTCAAAGCATTCGCCTCTCGAGACAAAGATTTTCTAACCAACGTTTTTTGCGTTTACACGAGACCGCTGTTGGAGTATTGTTCGCATGTATGGAACCCACATCACAAGTACTTGGTCGACCGGTTGAGAGAGTTCAGAAACGGTTCACTAAAGCCATTCCATTAGTCAAGCATCTGCATTACTGCGACCGCTTGAAAGCGCTTAAAATCCAGTCCCTTGAACACCGACGACTCATAGCCGATCTCTGTTTGTGTTACAAGATTGTCAACAACCTAGTATCTACTGAATTGAAAAACCACCTACTCGCCTTCAACTATTCATCTACTCGAGGCCATCATCTCAAACTACGCTCCAAATTAAGCCTATCGGACTTGTCTAAATTCTTTTTTACTAACCGCGTTGTAAAAGCCTGGAACTCACTGCCTATAAATATCGTTTCGTCTACAACTTATAGTCGATTGTTTCGTTTAATAACTGTCCATGATCTATCGTCTTTTCTATTATATAAATGACTATTAAAATGCAGAATTTATAGCCGATGTCTCATTTCTCATCATTAACCAATTCCTTGTCACCATTTATGTTCCTGAAATGTTTATTTCATGTAGCTCACATTTTCTGTTGTTCAGCAGTGTATTTACTGTTTTGTTCTGCCAATTTTCTGTTTTCTCACCGACCCCCTTATGTATTATCTGTATGTCTGTGCTCTTCGTTACCGATCGGGTAAGTGGCTAATGTCCTCCGTTCGAGATCAATAAATAAAATAAAATAAATAAAAATATGTAAATCGTACTAACCAAACTCGACCCAAACCCTACCCGAACCCAAAATTTTGAAAGTCGAAAACCCGAACCCGAACCCGATCTTTGAAAAATGGAAAACCCGAACCCGAACCCGGTTTTTGGAAAGTTTCAAACCCGAACCCGAACCCTGAGATTCAAAATTCAAGAACCCAAACCCGAAAAAGTCAAAAAGTCGTACCCGTGACATCAGAGGCATGGATTCAGCAAAATGTTGAGGGGGCGAAGATTTTTTAACTTCAACCCAGAGAAACTTCAAACAAAAATGACTATCCCAATATACATTTGTATGTTGTATTTTCATGTAAATCATCATATTAGTTAAAAAACAGTTTAAAAAAGTTTACTTTTATTTCATACTGAATGCAGACAATAAGCTTTTAAATTATGAATGTAACAAAGGGTATCGACGTTCTTTCATTTTTACTAAATTGTCCACTGAATCATCAAGATCAAATAGACTAAAAGTACTAATAAAAAATTAGAAAATAATAGCAGAGATTTAACTAATTGGATATTAATCAACAAGTATGATAAATATTGCTTTCATCAACTAATCTAAATACTCAATCGTGTGTGAGCTAATAAAAATAATTTAAAATGAATTGAAAAAATCTCGGTACGAAAGCTCAAGCAACCGGTTAGGATAAGAATATGTTAATTGTTCGTCAAGCTAGGACAAATATACGAGTTTAAATTTCATACGAGTTCGATCGGATGGACCGAAAGCAAGCAATCAATCAAGCAATCGATTAATTTTCTATTGCGCTATTTCCTTGGCGTTCAATAGCGCTCGGACGCGTACTTATTAAACAGATAAGTTTTAAACCTCCGACGGAAAACAGCGAGAGAAGTAGATTTAGTAAGAGAAGTAGGAAGAGAGTTCCAGAGAAAGGAATCAGAGTAGGAAAAAGAGCGTTTAGGAAAAAAATGCTTAATAGAAAAGATACGAAAGTGGCTAAGAGAGAAAGATCGAAGACCAGACTTAGGAGGGATTTTTATCAAGTTAGTTAGGTAGAATGGAGAAGAGCAATTTTTAATTTTAAACATTAGTAAGCAAATTTTAAAAATCAACCTATATTTAAGAGGTAGCCAGTGAAGAAGAACAAGAGATGAAGAGATAATTATGAAAAAAGTAAGAAGTGCGAGAAACTAAGCACTAAACGATTGAAAAATATTAGCAGAAGGCAGATTATAAGTAGATATAATTCAAAAATTTGATAAATACTGTTTGTATCAACTAATCTAAATACTAGTAAATACTCATTCATGGGTGAGCTAGAAAAGATATTTTTTTCTATTTGGTAGACAAATCTTGAGGGGGTCGTGGCCCCCATCAGCCCCCCTCAATCCACGCCTCTGCGTGACATCCCTATACTTAACTAACAAGGTTACCCGGCGTTGATCAGTTTTTTTTTGAAGATTGTTCTCATTTATTTACAAAAAAAAACCGTAAGATAATAAACCGATTTTTATTTTTAATAGCTCAAAACCTTTGTCTTAATAAAAATTACTTTCATTCAAAATTTTGTTTAAATTACTCCAGCGGCTTGGACGTGATAAGCAAATAAACACACAAACTTTGACAAAAATGGCCATTTACATATATAGATTTATAAGTGTGGTAGGTACTTCTAAATCATTTAAGATTTAGCTGAGTTTTTTTGTGATTTTTTTGACTGTTTATGAACAAAGTTGAAGGGTGCCCCATAGAAAAAGTCAATTTTGAAAATTAAACATTTTTGTCAGCACAACGAGAATCAACACAAACTCAAATGTGTGCAGGGGTTTCTGGAACTTCATTACATGAGCGATCAATGCCGCTTCAATGTATCTACAGTCACAAAATGCTGATCTTCTAAAATCTGCATGTTCAACTGCGTGATCGACACTGGGACATCTCAACTTATCCAACAGTTCACGGTAATGAACAATCTCATCAAAAATTTCTCCATCATTTTCCCCAAGGTTTTGTCATCTACATCGAAACATGACATCGTATCACAAGCCACAGCTTTACAGAAAGACTACGGCTCTGATTTAAGTGAGGCATTTCCAGTACAGCTGGCTACACTTGCATCTTCACTCAAGTCAGAAATCGCCAAACTGTCATCTGTCAAGGACCTCGCGCATCTGCTGATTGTGGAACACGCTGCGATGACTTCACTTTTCACAGACGTTGTCTCTGCACTGCTACTGTTTCTCACTCTGCCAGTAACAGTCGCTACTTCTGAACGGTCATTCTCAAAGCTACGCCTCATTAAGAGTTACTTACAGAGCACTATGGGACAAGATCGATTTTGTGCATTGACATTGAAGCTGAGTCGGCACAGTTTATGAAAACTAACAAACTTATTGAGTGTTTTGCATCTGCAAAGGCTCACAGGAAAACTTTCTGCTGAAGAGATGTGAACTGAAAAGTGAAAGTCGAGGAAATAGAGGCTGCTTCACAGCCTGCGTGTCACACGTTAATTTTGGCAGTTTGGTGAATAACTTGAAAGTTGAAACTGTTTATGTTTGGACGTGTCAGCAGACTTTTGAGACTCACACTCTGGGTCATTATCGTAACTGACGTGTTACGTTTTATAATCTATATATATAAAAATGAATGTTTGTATATATGTATGTATATATGTATGTATGTATGTATGTATGTATGTATGTATGTATGTATGTATGTATGTATGTATATATGTATGTATGTATGTATGTATGTATGTATGTATGTATGTATGTATGTATGTATGTATGTATGTATGTATGTATGTATGTATGTATGTATGTATGTATGTATGTATGTATGTATGTATGTATGTATGTATGTATGTATGTATGTATGTATGTATGTATGTATGTATGTATGTATATAGGTATGTTATTTATGCATTGCTACACCATTCATCCGATCGTAATGAAATTTTCACACAACCTTGAGAGTCAAGGGGAATCAAATATAGAGAAAACATTTTTGAAATCCGTCACAAAATGAGCGAAGCAGAGCGGGTGAGCGAGCGGGAACTATATATATATATATATATATATATATATATATATATATATATATATATATATATATATATATATATATATATATATATATATATATATATATATATATATATAGTTCCCGCTCGCTCACCCGATATATATATATATGTGCGTATGTATGTGTGTATGTATGTATGTGTATGTGCATGTATGTGTGTCTGTGTGTGTTTATGTATGTATGTATGTATGTATGTGTTTTTACAATATTTCGGCACTAAATGCTCATTCAAAGTATGTATATATGTATGTATGTATGTATGTATGTATGTATGTATGTATGTGTGTGTGTGTGTGTGTGTGTATGTATGTATGTATGTATGTATGTATGTATGTATGTATGTATGTATGTATGTATGTATGTATGTATGTATGTATGTATGTATGTATGTATGTATGTATGTATGTATGTATGTATGTATGTATGTATGTATGTATGTATGTATGTATGTATGTATGTATGTATGTATGTATGTATGTATGTATGTATGTATGTATGTATGTATGTATGTATGTATGTATGTATGTATGTATGTATGTATGTATGTATGTATGTATGTATGTATGTATGTATGTATGTATGTATGTATGTATGTATGTATGTATGTATGTATGTATGTATGTATGTATGTATGTATGTATGTATGTATGTATGTATGTATGTATGTATGTATGTATGTATGTATGTATGTATGTATGTATGTATGTATGTATGTATGTATGTATGTATGTATGTATGTATGCATGTATGTATGTGCGTATGTATGTGTATGTGTATGTATGTATGTGTATGTGCATGTATGTGTGTCTGTGTGTGTGTTTATGTATATATGTATGTATGAATGTATGTATGTGTTTTTTACAATATTTCGGCACTAATTGTATGTATGTATGTATGTATGTATGTATGTATGTATGTATGTATGTATGTATGTATGTATTATTATTATTATTATTTATTTATTTAACGTGCTCTCTAAAAAGAAAAATTTCTCAGAGCACGAGGCGGCAGTGCCAAAATAAACGAACGAACAGAATCACACATCAGAAACAAAAAGGGTCAATATCCGTTCGTCATACGAAGAAAAAAATGAGTTTTAAGTCGTTTCCTAAAAACATAAACGCTATCGACACACGCCGGATCGGTAAGTTCAATCGGTAGATTGTTCCAGGTAGTTGGACAAGAAACTGCAAAAGCCCTCGGTCCAAACGTTCTGGTTCCGCAGGAAGGAACAAGAAGCTGACCGGAAGAAGCCGAGCGAAGGTGAGATCGGCCAGGAAACTGAGTCACCGGAATGCACAGACCGGAGAGGTATGACGGCGCAGAACCATGGAGGCATCGGTACGCAGTGAGAGATAGCTTGAAGTCGATACGCGCCTGCATGTTCAGCCAGTGTAGTCGGTCGTGAATCGCTTTAGTGACATGACCGTATCGAGGCAATCGGAGAATCAGCCTAGCCGTGGCACGCATGACACCATCAAGCCGCCTCATTAACAGATCCGGTATTCCACTGAGTAGACAATTACAATAATCAAGTCTAGACAAGATCAAAGCGCGGGCAAGTGCATGCGAAGAATCGACCGTGAGGGATTTGCGAAGTGACCTCATCTGTCGTAGATGGTAGTAACTGGTGTTGACCAATTTTGCAACGTGTTCGCTGAAAGTCAGTTGAGAATCTATGATGACCCCAAGATTGCGAACCCTATCGACGAGACGAATGATGTTTCCAGCTATATTGATCTCGTCAAAGGTGCAGTGCAACCGACGTCTAGAGAATCCCAGTAGAAGGACCTCTGTCTTGGAGGCATTTAACTTTAGTCGATTGCATTTCATCCATTCCATTATCTCCGAAACGCAGCCGTCCAATCTGTCCGCGAGCACACCGATACTCTCAGTGCCGCAATGATCGTAGATTTGTAGATCATCAGCATAACCATGAATATTGAAACCACGTTGAGCAACCAGGGCAAAAACATCTGAAGTGTATGCAATGAAGAATAGCGGTCCTAGAATTGAACCTTGTGGAACACCACACACAATCGAGGACCAACCAGAAAGGATACCTCCATAACGAACACACTGCCTCCGATCGCAAAGATACGAACCGATCCACCGAAGAGCAACAGAATCAATGCCGAATGTACGCTCCAATCTGGTCACGAGGATTCCATGATCAACGCAATCGAATGCAGCGCTGAGATCGAGCATAGCGAGCAGTGTTACCATCCCTCGATCGGTTGCCAAGAGAACATCCGAAGTAACCTTGAGCAATGCAGTTTCCGTCGAACGGCACCTCCGATAGGCAGACTGATGCTCCGGTAGAAGGCTGTGTCCATCCAGGTGATGTTGAATTTGTTTGTTTACCGCCCGTTCCAAAACCTTAGAGATGAACTGAAGATTCGAAACTGGGCGATAACTGGCAGGCAGAAAAACATCCAGCGTAGATTTTTTCAAGATTGGCGTGACCTCGGCCATTCTGAATGGGACCGGAAAGTGACCAGTGTCCAACGATTTATTAAACAGATCTGTAACAAATGGGGACAAGGTTTCTGAAAATTCTTTGATGAGCCATGTTGGCGCCGGGTCTAGACCACATGACTTGTTTGGAGAGTTCTTAATTAGGTCCTTGACGTCATCCTTAGTAAGAGTCGCAAAGTTGCTGAAACGTTCTCCAGAGAAGGTGTTGAACTCAGGCGTATCCGAATCAAGGGTAGACGCTCGGACGTCCGTGACCTTCTTCTCAAAAGAACTCATGAATTGCTCTGCAGTCAGACCATCCTGAAGAATGAAAGATCGTTTCTTTCCCATCACGGCAGACAAAACTCTCCACAGCTTGCTTGCGTTTCCTGCACTCTCCGCAATCGTATTTTGCCAGTACGCATCCTGTGCTCTCCTATAAAAATCCTGGCAAAAACGTAACTGCGCAACCCATTTATCACGGTCAGAGATCAGTCGGGTTTTTCTGTAAATTCTTTCAAGAGAACGAGCTTTTCGTTTCTGCTCGCCGCAAGCAGTATTGAACCATGGAGTGATCGGACGATAATTTCTCAAGGCTGACCGACGTGGAGCATGCTTCTCAACAAGATCGGTCAGTATTCTGTTGTACATCGTAGCCATTTCATCCGGTCCAAGGCCGCTCCAGCTGCTGTCCTCAGTGCAGAGTTTGCTTGATTTGAGATCCCGTAAAAAAAGATCACGATCAAAGGTCTTCCATGCCCTGCCTGTTACCATTAGTGATACAGGATTTGGTTTCATGAGTGGCAGTCTTGAAATGATGAGAGAATGATCGGACACAGATGGAACATACACTTCACAAGCAACAGAAGATGACTGAGCTGGGTCCTTCGTGATGACAACGTCTAAGGTATGTCCGGCTTTGTGGGTTGGTGAAGAAATATTCTGGACAAGGCCAAAGCAATCCACGATCGTGTTGAATTTCATTGTCCATACATCATCCGGTTTGTCCAAGTGAATGTTGATATCTCCAACGACAAGAATATGGCAGCTGTGAACAGTTAATTCTTCAAGCATCTGGCTGAAATCCTCCAAGAACTGGTCAGAAACTCGTTCACTTCCAGGCCGGTAAATGACCACAGCAATTGTTCTAACACTCCTTAAGATAAGCATTACAGAAACGAATTCAAAAGTCTCAACTTTGCTGGTAAGATTCATTCGGCGGGCTTTGCACGATTCTTTGCAAATCCACGCAACCCCGCCCCCCAGTAGACGACCAGATTGCATCTTTTGTGTAGCAGACCTCGCCAAACGTTTTCGTTCTCGTGCCTGATCAACGCACGTGTATCCATCCGGTGTGATTCTTGCGAGAGTGATGTCTTCTGATGATTCGTGAAAAGTCTCGGCAACTGCGAAGGCATCAAGATCATGTTCAGCGATGATATTTGTCAGCGATGCACTTTTATTTCCGATCGACTGACAATTCAAATATCCAATAGTCAAGTACTTGTTTCGAACGTATGATTCTGTGTTGGAGCTTTTCAGATTTTTCCCGCAACGGGAAGTCTTCTGGTAACTATCCTGTCCCCCGCGATGAACAGATTCGTCTCTCCAGCTCGTATTCTCTGCTTCATACTTTCGACTAGGAGTTTTCGTGCTTCTCTTTCTTTTGGAGTCATATCCCGATGTATAAAAACTGCTGACCAACCTCCTTCCTTCATCATCTTCAAGTTTTTTGCCAACTTGAGAAGATTCGACTGTTGATTTTCGTTTTTCAATACCAGTTTCAACGGTCTTGGTCGAGCAGGTTCACTCTCTCCTTCGATTCTTTTCCCAAGTCTAATTAAGTTAACAATTTCGACATCATCACAAGAGATTAACTTCAGCAATTTCTCGATCTTCGATTTGTCGTCCGATTTGCGCTTATCAGGTGTAGACGAACTCGACTCGCCCAGCCCATAGACAACAACAGAGGTCCTTCTCCTGAGCTTGTCGGCTTCCTCATCTTTGTCATCCTGTGTCTTTGCGTCGAGAGCTTTTTTAAGGCAAAGCTGTAGGCCTGATGCCTGCTCACCCTTCTCAGTCAGAACAGAATGGTGTATTTTCTTGACGCCTTCTGATAATTCGTCAACCCTTTCTTTGAAAAGATCGGACCACTTTTTTGTTGCTGTATCAACCTTATTTGAGAGAAGTTCAAGATCAACATCTGCAATTTTCTTTGTCAAACCCCTAACTTCATCGAGGACCTCGTTGAGTTTTTTCCTATTGAGGGAAAGTTCTTTTTTCTCGTCTGCAAGTCTCTCCTCCCTTTTTCCGGAGTCTTTCTTTATGGTATCTCTGATTTCCTTGATATCCTGAGCAATCACCTCCAACCCTTTTGAACCGTCTTCGCTACTTGTGTGAAGTCTTCCTAGCAGACTATTCATTGCCTCTGTATTGCACCTGGCACACTTATCGCACAGGCTCAGTCCCAATTTCTGAAAGACGTCGGAAGCCTCCTGTTTAGACTCCTTGCGAGTTTTAACCACATCGGCCATGCTGGGCGATAATTCAAACCACTATCAACCGACGGAAAAAACGTGAAAAAGTTGTTTACGCGTTGAAAAAACCGACGGTATTGAAGTAAAACAGGCACGCAAGTCGACCCGCACCGAAAACCAAATAGTTCAGACTAATATTTAAGAGAAAATCGATGATAACATGCGCCGAAATATAGCCGGCCGTACGTAAACAAACGTCTCAAACATACATGTATGTATGTATGTATGTATGTATTTATGTATGTATGTATGTATGTATGTATGTATGTATGTATGTATGTATGAAAGCGACAGGGAACGGATAACGACCGGGAGCGGTAGCGCAAGCGGGAAGGAAACGGGAGCAAAAAAGAAACGCATTAGGTAAACCTCTAAAAACTCCGGGCAACGCCGGGTGCCCCCGCTAGTTGTCTATAAAATAAACGTCGATTACAAGTTACGTTATTGTTAGACTAAAATCATGATTACGGCTTCCGAGGGTCAAATGTGCAACTAACTTTAGATGATGCTCCCAGGAACTACTGAATTTATTTAAATCCAACTCCGATGATACAGTAATGTTAAATTTTCCTTACAACATTTTGTAAATCTCAATCATATCCCTCTAATTTAGATTGCTTATATATATATATAGAAATCGCATTCTGCCAGACTGTCAGCCTTAATTTGTAGCCTACCAAATGTGTAAATGATCATTAGCACTGTAAATGTGCTGAAATGCACGAAATAGCAGATGCATAAATTGAAAAAAATTGCTGTCGATCACAGCGAGCCCACGCCAGGCCACTGACGGCTCCACTCAACCGAATCCGCAACTGCACGCCACAGTCAGTTTCCGACTTTTCACCGCTCCTCAAGCCTCGAAACACAGGATTGTCGTCAGTGCAGAACTGTCCAACACTCCCGCGAGCCATCACCAAAACACAAAATCTTTAACCAACCCGCACTGGGCCTCAGTCTTACTAGCATCCATAGAAGCACACTCAGACTGTTCTGCAACATCCTGGGCAGCAACCTTCTTAGCCGACTCATCCGGGGTAGCATCATTTACACAGGCGTTCCGACACAAAACTGGACCACTTCTTCTTTCACTGTCCTTCTCATGACCCACCTGACCTGTGCAGTCTGTACGGCCGTCATCTGTCACATGTTCTGAGACACAGCTGGTGGACTCCAGTTCAAACTTGGTTTTGCCGCAGCAACCCAAATCAATTTCTTCACCAGCAACACGCTGGTCCAGAACAGTGTCCACCACGGCCTCAGCCATCCCTGCGATCAAACTCTCAACATTCGTACCATATATATATATATATATATATATATATATATATATATATATATATATATATATATATATATATATATATATATATATATATATATATATATATATATATATATATATATGTGTGTGTGTGTGTGTGTGTGTGTGTGTGTGTGTGTGTGTGTGTTTGTGTGTGTGTTTGTTTGTGTGTGTTTGTGTGTGTGTGTTTGTGTGTGTTTGTGTGTGTGAGTGTGTGTTTGTGTGTGTGTGTGTGTGTGTGTGTGTGTGTGTGTGTGTGTGTGTGTGTGTGTGTGTGTGTGTGTGTGTGTGTGTGTGTGTGTGTGTGTGTGTGTGTGTGTGTGTGTGAGAGAATAATACAGTTTCTACGGTTCACTTGTTGGTTTAATAGGTTGAGTCATTTAAGTCACCTGTGTATAATTTTTTTTATAAATTGCGCTTGCAGAAGCCCTGCGGAGACATGCGTTGAGGACTGACTCCAAACAGCAAATTGCTGTAGATTTTGCATTAACATGAAAACCCTTCAATTGGACTAAGGGTAGCTAAACACAAGGTAGACAAGCCAGCAGGGCAGTTTATGACAAAGACGTTTGTTATTTTGATTATCGTATAAACCTTGTAACAAACAACATCACTGTAGTAACGATAAATTTGCGCTTCATCATTTTTTGCGAGGGAAAATCCAGAATAAATTACGCTATAAACAGCAAAACGCAGTTATACTTAACTATTTTCCAGTTTTATCTAGAGTTAGAACAAGAATAACCTGAGTCGGATTGGATGCTACCACGATTTTCGTTGCCCAGCTTTTTCCTCTGCTGTCGTTATTACTGTCCATGCCTGTATAATCGTGCCACATCTTTTTTCGTTTTTGCTGCTGCAGCTGGCACGTGAGTACCACGCGTGTTCTCGTTGAAAATCAAGCCGTATGCCGAATGCGTACACGCATTTTTAGCAAGTGTTCTACCTTTAATTTTCAGTTAAATTTGTTTTTATTTGGGTTATGGTTGTATGAATTTGCGATTAGCAGGATTGTACATATTTGAATAAATCAGCTCGTTGAATGCATCACTGATATTTGTCGTCGATGTAACAAGATGACGATGCAACAACAAAATCAAGTGAGTTTTTTAAATACTGTGGTGCTTGTGGAAATGATTTTACGTTTTTTTATAGTTTTCTCCGCAATTGATCGCACGTAACTGTTGAAATTAAAATCATCTCTTTAGATTGCTTCTATTGTTACTATTTATTATTTTTTCTATTATTTTCAAACTTAGAAGTTTGAAGCAACTACTACTAGCACAACCCATTACACATGTCAATGAATGACGAACCGTAGAGCGATCAGCAGCACCTGCTTGCGATCAATTTTTGGAAAAGGAAACGTGCGTTAGACTACAAACAACAGTATTTCAATACGTGCATTTCTGTGATCTAGAACACATTTTTAAAAATAATTTTAAATAATCACTGAAAGATTTTTCTTTGTAATTAAACACCTAATAACGATTTAATGCATAGTAATAAAAATGCAGGATTATAAGAAATATTGAAAAATGAAAGTATTTATTAATTTTATTTATGGTTATTATTCATCAAACTATTTCTGTTTTAAACACGCTTATTTAAGATGATGCATGTTTTACAAGGGTTTGAAATTTGCATATCTTTTAAGTTTTAAACAATCTTCTTGTCCCTTAGAGGAAACGTACTTGTAAAAAGTAGAAAATCGTAAGAGGCGTGTAAAAAATAATGTGAGAAATTATATCAATTTTTTCGAAATTTTGAGAAATTAAATCATTTTGTTTTCAAAACTGTAAGAATTTCTATCAATTTTGTTTTTCAGAATTGCATTAGTTTTGAAAAACAAGAAACGTTGTCCAGTAATGCTTATTTCAGACATCCAGCAAACAACGAGATTGTTTCGTTTTCGTTTTAATTGTGGAAAAATATCTTAGTTGCTCGAAACATTTTCAATTGCTCGAAGATAATAAAAAAAGTACAAGAAATTACCATCGATTTTTCCACATTTTAGTGAAACTTGAAAGAATTGTAAAAGCTGTTTCAGAAACAGAAGCAATAATATTTTTACCACCACTACTGCAAGATCTACAAATGTCACCATTACTACTAAAAGCATCAGCGACTCAAAAGAAGGATTGATGGGAACATCGTTTCCACTTTTGCCATATTTTTATTCTATGGCCTCATTTGTGATGCCATCATTACCGCCATCAACAGTTTCGGCATTGTCATCATCACTGTCATAGTCATCCAAACTCATCGTAAACATTGGATTTTTAAACCTGAAATTGAGTTTATCCTCAGAGGCGTGCTACCACAGACACTTATTTGATTATCTAAAAATTTATTAAAGTCATTACAATTCAATCAACACATTTCGACCCTTAAAAAGTCCAACTTTCATCTCCGATATCCAAGAAACGTTTTCCAATGTCAACAATATTAATGGCATCGTCATCACCAACACCACCACCGTTTCCGCCGCCATCACCACCACCCACACCATCATCATCGTCATCATCAACATCATTATCATCATCATCGTCGTCATCATCATCGTCGTCGTCGTCGCCGTCGTCGTCGTCAATATTCTGTTTATCATTTTTACCAAAACACTTCTTTAACAGCATAAGTGAAGTCTGTTCTTCTACTAAAGTTTCTTTTGCTCGCAATGTTATTAATTTTCTATTCATCTTTCTCATTTTACCTTTGCCTGCTGAGACTCAAGTGGTTACCGACACGCACTTTTGTCAACAATCTACTACTAGTCACGTTGTCACAGAAAAGATCAACCTTCCTCTGTCTACGTTGGGTCGCCTCATCGAAATTCATCTCCGACAAAACATTAAGGTAAGAAGATCTTAAATAAAAGATTTAGAAATACTGATGTACAAAATTGTTTTACAATCATGCATAGCTTCTAATTTGATAACAGACTTACATGTTTTTCAATTATTCAATTTCTTTCAAAATGAAAAGGAATCTTGAAATTACTAAAATCAATGTTATAAATTCAAAATTTTGCTGAATTCCGCTTCTGTTTGTCGTTCATTACTGTTTTTTATTCTTTCCGGTTGCTTCTGACACGCCGTTTCCGACCGATAAAATATGCAACGGGCGCAAATCAAAGCACACTAATTAGCTTCAACGTTTTTATAAATTTTATTTCAATGCAATTATATCGCAATTGATATTGCAGTGACACTGTCTCCATGGAAAAACGTCTGCACCCCTTTTCTTACTTCCAATTAGGCTGTTTAGGTGTGGGAGCTATTATACCAAAAGCTATCACCTTAAATAGCGCCAAAAACAATTTTTGTTATTCAAACAAGTAAAGATAAAAAATTAAGTTTTTAAAGAAATGCTTTTAAGTTGAGCCGTTTATATATCAATAATTCAGGCGTCTATATAGTCTTTGGTTACATCAAGAGACTCGTAAAAAGTGCGGGCATTCAATGAGACGAATGAATACACTTGCCCACGCCTACTTAACCTAGATATTGCGTCCGGAAGTATAATCCACATTTTATTTTTCTCATAAATTTCTTATTTGAGGTCCCACAACTTTAGTTTTTGTTTCCACGTCTTAAAGCCTTATTAATCTATATTACTGGAGATTTCCATGGCTATAAAGTACCCGTAACGCCGTAACTTTGACCCAGTATTTTGTCAGTCAGAATCGCAAAATCGCGAGCTGACGGCCATTATCGTCATCACCTCAGTCCTTAGCTATCGAATTACTTATTAAACTATTAAAACATTGTTTTATAAAACTTGTTATTTATGTTTATCATTTATGTTTGTTTACAACATCATTTTATCTTTTATTTATAAAAAATAAACGAATTTAAACAAATTTACGTTGTAAACTTTTTTCCAGCAGATTATTTCAAATTTGTTTTGATAGATTATTATATATGGTTTAATTGGTGTGACTTTAGTGGTTTAAGTAAAAACTGAATAAAATCCTCTCTCTCCTCTCTCTCCCCTCTTTTTTTCTACGCTCTCTAAGATTTGATCACTACAGACAAACAAACAGAGAGACGAGTGAAGTTAAATAAAAGCATTTAATAAAAAGAATGACCAATAGGTTCGAAACGGTCCGTAAATCTAGTAATAGAGTTTAACTGGGCAGTTTTTGAATGCTGGTAGTACCGAACAAGTAGTGGTTGCCCGACAAGTTGAGAAGCTATCTAAACCCCTCGAAGCCACTGGCAACAACGAATTGAGTAAAAAACGACAACAAGCAAGACGGAATCCAAGTAACCGTTTTCGCGCATGTCTAAAGGTTCTAAAAACTATCCTAGACAAAACAGCCATAATATAATTATGATAAAATAATTATACAGTATATGACACCTTTTCTTTTGAGGAGAAATGTTAGTCAGTAATTAGTCTTTAAATCTGATGGGTGGCCTGACAATTCGACCCGAAGATGTTCGTAGGCACGACTTTAATGCCGTCGGTACGGGTGGCCTTACAGTTTTGTCCGAGGATATTTTTGGGCATGGTGGAAGTGCTTGTCTTGATTGTCCATTGTGCACGCGCACCGCATGGCCCGGCTGCAGCAACTTCAGAGGTCGAGTTCCTTGCTCATGATAGTTCTTCTGACGATCTTGTCGAATCTGCAGGTCACAACGGACAGACTCAGAAGTCGATGCTGTTGGTAAGGCTGGAACTCTTTAGAGGAGAGAACGGTTGAACACCAGTTCAGCTGGGCTACGTTTGATTAGATTTAGCTTTATACATGTGGGCAGACCGATAATGACGGACGCTTCGTGGTTGACTATGTAGAAGTCGATGTAGAAAAACTGGCCCTTGTATGTGATCTTCAGCGAGGTGGCGCCTCGCGGTCGTGCTGGAGGAGCGTCGGTGTATCCATAGAGTAGTTGGGATGTTGGACAGATATTGCTATGATATCTAAGCAATATGAATGTGCTGTAGGTAGGGTTGTTACAGTTACTGAATCTAAAACTGAAACATTCAGTTAACTGAATCTTTTTAGATTCAGTAACTTCAACTGAAACTGAAACTGAATCTTTTTTAAAAACTGTAACTGAAACTGAATCTATTGAGAAAACTGAATATAACTGAATCTTTTAGAATGAATATTTTTTATCATTTTATTATATTATTTTTATTTTTGCGGTTAAATGTTTTGATTCTATGGCACGGACGATAACTTCGGTCGAAGTTAGGAATAGTTCTTTCTTTTTGTTTCGTGTTAGTGTTCTGTTGCTTGCTTGCTTGCGTTGTTTTTAGAAGATTTTCATTTTTTAGAATTATCAGAATGGAAGATACTTGTGTTAGTAATAACATTGTTATGGACGAATCTACTGAGGAAGAAGTATCGTTTATTCAACAAAACGAGTCGGAATCTGCTTTAGGACCTCCAACGAAAAAAGCTAGATTCAACAAAACAAGACCTATACTAACCCGGTACATAAAAAAATAAAAGGTTTACAGGAGTTGGAGCCGATATTAAGTGCAATATTTGTTCTGTAATTTTGAAGGGTAAAAATTTCAAAAATGTAGAGTCTCACTTGAGGAAGCATGAAATAGAATAAACAGAGTATTTAGAGAAAAAAATAGCAATGATATCAAAAACACAAAGTAAGTCTATTAAACAACCCTTTTCACATTTGAAAAACCAGGCAACAATTGAAAACTGTTTTGTTGTTAAAGAACTCAAAAATGGCATTAAAAAAGGCTGTTGAATTATCATTGAATTCAGCGAAGTATGTGTCAATCACAACAGATGGTCTCGGCCATGTTATTCATCGGTAAGGATGGGAATAACTTGCTATTATTTTGATCAAAACATCAATAAAATAAGAAGAGCTCTTCTGACTTGTAGAACAATTACGCAACTCATTACAGGCTTTGCTCTTAACAGAAATTTGGGTGACGACAAGCTGGAAGCTGAAGTCTTTTATAAATTCAAGAAAGAATTTTTAAGCTAAATACATTTTTTAAACATGTCTGTGTTGCAAAGTGTTTTTTATAGTAAATTTCTTCTTGGTAGTTTACCTGAAAAAAAAAGAAAAAAAAACTGAATCTAACTGTAACTGAAACTGAAACTGAATCTTTAAAGATTCAGTTTACTGAAACTGAAACTGAATCTTTGTAAAGTTTCAGTTACTTTAACTGAAACTGAAACTGAATCTTTTTTCAAAACTGTAACAACCCTAGCTGTAGGACATGCAGTTTGCTTCTGCTCCAGAGTCGAGTTGATATCTGTAGCGTTGATTTTAAGCATTTTCGTCCAGGTCTTCCTTGTAGTGGAAAGTACCTGAACACTGTTAATGTAGATGTCCTCGGACGACTGGACTGGTGATCGCTGTTTGTAGACTTCGTTGATGGCTCGTCATTTCCGTTGTATTCCGAAAATGTTGAAGAAAATGGTAGTGCACAGGGTGTATTAAGCTCCTTGATGTTTGCTTTTTCCCATTTGACTAATAACATTAATATTACTATTAGAAGAAAATAATGTTTCGTTTTATAAACGTATACTTCCTGATTTTATGTAAAACTTATGTATCTAGAATATGTTTGTCTTTGTATGTATCTGTGTAGTGCTGGGAGTTCTATTGTGACAGGTCGAAGTGTTTGAGGGCTAAGAGAGTATTATTGTTTATAAGAAAATTGTTTGGCAATTGTCACATTTCACATGATATTTATTAATATGGGTAATTTTTCTTAATCATAATTTTGTATATGTATATCATTCATGAACTTTAATTTTATTTTTGGTTTTACTTTTTCATTTTAATTTTATTATTTAGCTTATTTTATTTGTGTAATTTTGATTCTTTTTAATTTATTTAAGTAAGGGGGTTAAATAAACTTATAATATAATATCTAGACACGCAACAAAAAAAGTATAAAATCTTTAGAACCTATGTACATCTATGAAAAAAGTTAAAACATACGTCTAAAATCTTTAGAAAATAAGTACATCTTTAAAATCTAACAAAGAAAAAAGTATAAAATATTTAGATTAAATATACATCTACAAAAAAGTCAAAACAAAGTCTAAGATTTGTAGACTATAATTGCATCTTTTTATAACAGAAAAAGTTAAAATAATTTCAAAATCCTTAAATTATGAGTACATGTACCTAAAAAACAAAACAAAATCAGCATCTAAAATCTGTATTATATGTATCAAAGCTTAAAATCTTAAGATTATATATAAATCTATTCAGAAAACTTTTCAAAATATATGTACATCTAAAAAAACAAGTCTAAAATCTATAGAATAAATGTACATCTATCAAAAAAAGTCAAAACATGTATACAATTTTTAGATTATATGTATGTCTACCGAAAAAACAGAACAAGTCTAAAATCCTTAGAAACTATGTACATCTAGCTAAAAAGTAAAAAAAAGGTGTACAATATTTAGAATATATGTAAATCTACAAAAAAAGTCAAAACATATGTCTAAAATTGTTAGAAAATATGTACATTTACTCAAAAAATCAAAACAAAGTATAAAATGTTTAGAATATGTGTACATCTACAAAAAAAAGATCAAAACATAGGTAGAAAATTTTTAGAAAATATTTACATCTACTTCAAAAAATCAAAGAAAAGTATAAAATCTTTAAAATATATGTATAGGCATAATATATAAAATTTTACTTCTAAGAATATGAATGTTTAAATTTAAGCAATGGAACCATTTCATTATCTGAATAAGTGTGATCAGAAGAAGGTCTTGCAGAAATTAATTCAGAATTTCCATCTAAATCTGTATATATAATTTTTTTTCATCTTCTGATGGTTTTGAATATGTGTTGCTGTTTTCTCTTGGTTTTTTGGTTGATCTGAAAGATCTCTGATGAATGATTTTTTTGTTAGCAGGCTCTTTATTATTTGATATACTAGGAAAAGATAGTTAAGGAATACTTAAAATAAATTTTGCTTTTTCTAAAATGTCAACAAGCATTTTTACTTTATTTTTACAAACGGCAAGCAATTGAATGAAAACGGGTGATTTTTTTAGGAGTGGTTTGTCTGAGTGGTGTCTGGATAGCAAGGCTGTTGAGAGTCTGGTCGCAAAGGGGGCTGAGGCTATGGTTGATACGGTTTTCGGCCAGTGTGTTGTAAACCACTACCAAAGGATCTCCCGTTTTTATTTAATTTTTTTGCTGTTTATTGGCAGCACTGCCACGCCGGCTTCTGCCATTCCGTTTTCAGGGGAGACCTGACCATCAAGAAATAGTTTTTCTCTCGTTTTCTTTTGTAATACTTTGTTTTCTTCTCTCGCTTTTTCTTCTGCTGCTATCATTTTTCACATTTCTTATATCAAGTTTGTTAATTCTTCATTTGTATCAAATTCGTATTCTTTTGGGTTAAATCCATTGTTTTCCAATGCCGTCCGGAGGCGGTCCACGAGTTTGGGCTTTATTCCCTTAGTGTTAAGCTCCCGTTTTCTTAGCTCCGCCTCAACTCAGCTACGGTAAGTTCTTCCAGTACTTGTAAAACCATTCTTTTAAATATCACTTCTGATATCAAATGCTAGGTGCTAGGTTAGCTGAATTGGTAGAGCGTTAGCCTTGAATGTGAGAGCTTCACGGTTCGACTCTGTCAATTTGGGCAAACCGCTCAACTACAAAACTCCAAATTCAGCTTAAGAGGTCTTTATTATTAAATAAAAAATTAACAAAACGGAAAATTTAACTTCAATGCGAAAATTCGCCAATTCAACAATTCACTCCTAACTACGTGACAACCACTCTCGAGCTCGACTCTCACTACATTAAAAACTCTGCGCATACTTTTCTCGCCTAAACAGCACGCTAGCCACTAATATACAACAACTCTTACAACTACAGGTGAACATTCATACTACAACAAATAGCGAGCGTGCACACAACACATCCCATCCACCAATAATCATATACACAACATGTCTATCTTGACATTCCGTCCCTTCCTCCAGACGAAAAATGTTTTTTCTCTCTTCTAATTCTGGAAATTCATTTTCGGCTTCCATCGGCTAAGTTAACACGGATTTCGACTCAGGAAATCTGCTCCAACGTTGTCTTTACGTCGTATGGCTCTCAAGACGTATCGATAAGGCTGTAATGCTAGTGCCCACCTCATGAGCCTTCCATTCTGATACTGTGCAGCACCCAGATACTGTAGTGGCTGGTGATCAGTTTCTAAAATGAACTCCGAGCCATAAAGATACTGTTGGAATTTTCCAATTGCCAACACAATTGCTAAGCATTCTTTCTCGATAGTTGAATAATTAATCTCTCTTGGTAAAAGTTTTCAACTTGCAAAAGCTACTGCATGTTTGATCCCATCTTCTCCTTGTTGAAGCATTATCGCACCAATCCCAACATTTGAAGCATCAGTTTGTAGAATGAACGTCTTGTTAACATCAGGCAGCTTCAATACAGGTGGATTTGCTATGCACATCTTCAAGGCAGAAAATGCTTTCTCCTGTGGCTCGTCCCACTCGATATTAGTTTTAGCACCTTTTTTGTTAAATCCGTGAGTGGGGAAGCAAGAGCTGCAAAGTTAGGCACAAAATTTCTATAAAAACTTATCAGGCCAACAAATGCTCGAACTTGTTTCTTCGTTGTCGGTCTCGCGCATCCAGAATTCTTGACACAGTCTCGGCTCTTGGCTTCAAAATGCCTTCCTCAATCCGGAATCCCAAAAACGTAACATCAAATTCGCCGACAATACACTTTAACGGTCTCAATGCTAAATTCGCTTTTCTCACCCGATCGAAAAATGCTTTTAAAGAGTGTAAATGAGATTCCCTAACTTTCGTATGAGCTAAGACGTCGACAAGATAATTATCCAAAGTTTCAATGCCTTGTACCAGTTTTCTCATGATTCTTGTAAATGTCGCCGGAGCGTTAACCAGACCGAATGGCATGACTCTGAATCTGAACAACCCTTTGTGACACACAAATGTTGTAAGATCCTTGTCCTCATTTCGCATTGGAATCTGCCAAAATCCTCTACAAAAGTCAAATTTTGAGAAAAATCTGTCTCCTGCCATTGCAAAGATACCATCAACATGTGGCATCGGCTCTGTATCGAAAACTGTTATACGGTTCAATTTTCTGTAGTCGATGCAGACTTTTGTATTTCCATCCGACTTCTTGACCAACACCACCGGTGATGAATATGCTGCTGTTGATGGCTCGATAATATTCATTCGAAGCATCAAATTCAATTCAGCTTCCAACGTGGGTTTCATCGCATGAGGAACTGGGTAACCTTTCCCAACTATCGGATCATCAGAAACCAAATTTATTTCATGTTGTCCAAGGTTACAGATTTTCGGCACATCCGTGAATATATCTTGGTACTCTTTTAATAACTCTAGAACTTGTAAATGCTGATTTGGTGCCAATTTTAAATTAATCTTAACGTCTTTGAATGTTTCATTTTGTTGCGGGGATATGGTTTCCAACGGTGGTACCTCGTCATCTGCCTCATCCATCGGTTCCAAAATAACTGCTCCAGTAATTTCAGTAGTTCCACCCGAAGAAAGAAGCGTGGTAACTTGAGATGTTTTTTCGTTTCCAGAGTTCTCAATTTTTCTGTCCCATATATTTCTTTCCTTGACAAACATCAACTAGTTTTCATCAGTTGTTTGTGGCTGTTTCTTTAAGAATCTTTGCAAGCTTTCGTCATCTTGCTGCATTTTCTTCAAGTCTTCAACACTAATGTCGTTGATTGTAGACTTTACCACGGTTAATGGCCTGATTGTAGACCTTTGCTGTTGACTTCTAGTTATTGCTGCTGCTTCTTCACCTAAGTCACTGACACTTTTTGCGCCGTCAACATTTCCTATGACAAGATCATACAAAGGTCTTTTCATGCATAGGGTTTTTACCGATCCCGTGTAAAATGGAGTCTCGATGTCGATTTCAGCTACCGGAAAAATTCGAACGGTACCGTCAATCAATACGCAGCGTTGATCCGAGCCAATCATTTGATGGCTCTGGACAAGAGAACGGCGAACAACCACAGTCTCTCAGGACGGATACCTTTTTTTTTATTGATATATCCTTGAACGACAGGCATTTCGACTTCACAACTTGTTGACGAGCAAAATGCGTCCACGATAACTGGAAATTGACATCCACATGACATTCTACACTCGGCTCCGTGTTCTCCATTGCATCCTTGAATAGCAGGTGTTGAAGTGACGTCGTTCCAAAGAAGTCGTGTTTCACATACTTTACAACCATTTCTTTTCATTTTAGCACCATTAACCAAAGCTTCTTCATTGCGTACCTGAACCGCAGATGTTGAACCGACGTCGTTACGAAATTGTCGTTTTGTACCCACCATGCAACCGTTCTTTTCCATGCTACCACCAGTATCCAAAGCAGCAGTTTTTGTCATCTGGAAGCAATTTCTTGACACGTGACCAAATTTGCCGCAGTTCCAACATCCGCTTCTACTTGTCTTGTCGTGGACTCTATTTGAAATTGTCGTCAACTTCGAAGAACCGCCACTGCTTCTGCACTCTGCCGCAAAATGTCCGACCCGCCCACAGTTGAAACAGTTTTTTGTTTTCATGGAACTTTGTTCGCTGACTTCAGAAAGACTTCGTGAGTAACTTTCTTCCCCGTGCGCATCCAAATACTGCCTTGCAAAATCACTCAGTTTCTGAAGATTTCGTGGAGAGCGTTCCTTCAGGAACAAGGCTATTTTTTTGAAGCAGCCATTCACATATTGCTCCATCACCAGAAGCATTGACAAACCCTCGTAGCTCTCTTCGGTTTCTGACAGCTCAACCCACCGCTGCAAGTAGCTCTGCAAACGAACTAAAAAAGAGTTGGGAGTCTCATTCTTCTCAGTTCTAAATTTTTAGATAAATCCCTCCTCTGTTAATTCATAGCGTCGTAACAGAGCTTTTTTCAGAACGTCGTAATTTTCAGCCTGGTCAGACGGCAACCTAGAATAAACTTCCAAAGCCTTTCCTTTCAGCAGGGATGACAAAAATATAGCCCATTCTGCTTTTCTCCAGGATTGAATTTCAGCCACTCTTTCAAACCAAAACAAATACGCGTCCATGTCATCTTTCTCATCCTCAAAACATGGTAACTTGGGTCTTGATGCCACATGAGTTACACCGACGGAACGTGTCTGGTTGAGGCGGTTTTTCTTGATTTCCAACTCGAGCCTGGTTATTTCACGGTCTTTGTCTTTTTGCTCATTTGCCATTCTTTCCAGTTCGATTCTGGTTCTATCCGCCTCCATTTTCATCTTATCTGCCTGCAGCTGTGCCTGCAATTGTGCCTTTCTGTCTAAATTTCTTTGTGTCCTCTCTTCTGCCTGTTGCTCTTTAACAAACAACTGCAGTTCGGTATCTTTATACCCCAGACTTTTTCCAAGTTCTTTCAGTTTTTGAATACTGGTCATGACAAAACTTCTAACAAAAAAAACTCCGCAAAACAATTTTAAAACAAACGTTACAGCTTCCTTATTTGCCCACGTCGACAAATTTGTTTTTCCAGTCTCGTCGGGGTCGCCAAAATGTCAACTTGGGCAAACCGCTCAACAACAAAACTCCAACTTCAGCTTAAGAGGTCTTTATTATTAAATAAAAAATTAACAAAACGGAAAATGTAACTTCAATACGAAAATTCGCCAGTTCAACAATTCACCACAATTCACTCCTAACTACGTGACAACCACTCTCGAGCTCGACTCTCACTACATTAAAAACTCTGCGCATACTTTTCTCGCCTAAACAGCACGCTAGCCACTAATATACAACAACTCTTACAACTACAGGTGAACATTCATACTACAACAAATAGCGAGCGTACACACAACACATCCCATCCACCAATAATCACATACACAACATGTCTATCTTGACAGACTCCCACTCACTGCCTAGTAGCCCATGTCAACGGAAAACTTAGCGGGTAAAATCGTTCTCTCCGTGGGGCATGTGAAAGAACAGCGCCTTTGAACAAAGCGGAAAAGGCGCTCAATAAGTTATCAAACATTCACATTTTACATTTGCTAGGATATCGCCAATCGTATACGGCGTTTTTGGAGTTGTTTTGTAATTTATTGAAAGATAATGAAATAAATAACTTTTTTATTTTGTTAGCTCGACCAGCGGGTAATCAACAAATAAATCATCGATAAAAAGATATCAACATATTTTGATTGAAATTTAGGCTGAAGACGGTCTCAGATCGTTAGTCTATTCCAAACAAAACTCTGGTGCTAAATGTCTTAAATAGCGACAGTTACAGCCCAGACCAATACAAGACTAGTATTATATTCGGCTACTTTAACAGAGTTTTTAATTACTGCTCAACTCAAGCAGACTTTTTGACCAAAACCAAAAATAATAAAAACCATGTTAATCAATCATAATTACTTCAATAGAATGGTTAACAATGCGATTCGGACATTTGTAGATACAAAGATTCCGGATTCTGAGAATAATACCGACTTGGTTAACACATTAATACCTCTCTTTAACAAAACCCAAATGCATCAAAATTACAAAAAAGATAAACAGGCATCAAAGAACATAATCTGCAATTTTAGAGTCTTTCTGAAACCATCGATTGTGACTGCGGAGGTGACCTCTGAAAGGAGTTGGTTCCAGATTCTAGCCACGGCGACCACAAACGATCTGTTTCCAGCATTTTCAAATTGCTGGCCGGAACTGAAAAGAGCGACGAAAAGGAAGATCTTAGTCGTTTTCGATTCGGCATATCATGGAGGCGTGGAATATGTAATGCAAGGTACGGAGGAGCAATCTTTCGAGACCACTTAAAAACCAGTAGTGCCAATTTGAACTCAATCCTGTGTTCGATTCTTAACCAGTGGAGATCCCTAAGGATGAGAGAAATATAATAGTGTTTGCACTTTTTTGCAAAGAGTCTGGCAGTTGCATTGATAATGGATTGTAGCCGACGAGTTAGAGTGTTGGATAGCCCGACTAAAGCTGAGTTGCAGTAGTCAAGCTTGGAGAAAACCAAAGAGGTAACAATTGTTCTGGTTGCGAACGTAGGAAAGTATGCTACGACAGCTCTAATCTGTCGTGGCATCATGAAGCACACGCGTATAGTATGACTAACGTGGGTGTGCATAGTTAGGTCGGAGTCCAAAAAACGCCGAGGTCTCGAACCGAAGACGATGGTAAAATCCAATTGTCGCCCAGGCGGTCAGGCAAGGAAGGAGACTGGTGACTCCGACGGCGAGTTGTGAACCATATTACTTCTGATTTCTTGGAATTGAGATGTAGACGACTCAATTTCATCCATTAGTAGATATCGTCAACACCTTGTCGAGACCGACAAAGAATGCGCAATGACGCTCTTCATATCATAGTAGCCGTAGACTTGCGTGCTGTTGGCGTAGGAGTGTGACCGCAGGCCGTAATTAGCGATGATGCTTGGAAGTTCTGCAGTGTACATTAAAAAAGAGTTGAGCCAAACACCGATCCCTGAAGAACACCACAAACCGACAGAATTCTCGAAGAGGTAGAAGAGTCGCCAATTTTTATCTGGCATTTTCCACCGTTGAGATAAGACCGCGGCCAGTTGAGAGCGGGTTTAGTAAAACCAATGGAACACTGCAATCTCCCGCAAAGTATGTCGTGGTCCACGGTTTCAAATGCTGAAGATAAATCAAAGAAGACGAGAAGTGAGTTGTTCTTGGTCGGCCGCTTTGAGGACGTTCGAGAAAACTTTGAGTACGGCCGTTTCCGTTGACTGATATTGACGGTTTGCTGATTGGTGTGTCGAAAGTTGGTTGTTATTGCTACGATGCTTTGTGATTCTAACGAAATCCACTTTTTCTAGAAGTTTTGAAATGGCTGATAGATTAGATATTTGGCGATGGGTGCTGGTATTGCCACTGTCAAGGTTTTGCTTTTTGAGAATGGGGGTTATATAAGATGTCTTAAAAGGTCGTCAAAACAAACAGTCAGTTTATGATTTATTGAACAATTTGACAAGAAATGGAACAAGGTTGAGCGCAGCTTTTTTGAGAAGCCACGTAAATATTGGATCGAGAGAGCACTGTTTGTTTAGGAGCGAGTTAATGAGAGAGAAAACCTCGCCTAAATCGACTGGGGCAAAGCGGGCCACTGGCGTGCCGGAATGAAATGTAGAGGGTGGAAGTGGGCGGCACAAGGCTGTTGACGCCTTGACGTCGCTACGTTTGTTGGTAAAGAACTGAAGAAATTGGTCAGCGCTCGGTGAAGCAACGCGTCCTCTGGACATGACCGCGTCAAATCAAAAGGAAATATTTGCACTAAATGTGTCTGTAACATAATTATGATATTAGTCAACATTCAAATTCAACACACGTTAATAAACAGTTTCTTCACTTTTTCAATAGTTAACTTTAATAAGTTTACTACCAAAATTAAATAGTTAGCAGCCAGCCAAAATTGAATAAAATTTCATATTTATTTGAGATGCTTTGTGTGTTCAACCAGCTATTATTGTAAACTACTTTTTTTAAATTTTCATCAATCTGCTGGGGCATCAAATATAAACTAGTGAAAGTTTATAAAGTAACTAAAAAATGCCAGTTTACATAACATGTTCTCAAATACTTTGTTGTTGGCTGGGGGTCGTCTCAGAGCCCACTGTGGGAAATTATAGCACTCCTCCAGTCCCTTAGTTGGAAATGCCACAGAGAGAGAGAGAGAGTTTTGCCTTTCAAACCAGCGGCCCGCCGTATGTTTCAAAATTATGGTAATGGCCCTCCTTCCAAAAAGGTTGGCCACCCCTGCGGTAACCGGATAAAACAGAACATGACGAAACAAAACATGATAAAACAGAACAAGAAAAAACAGAACAATGAGACAACAGAGCAGCGAAGAAACAAAACATTGAATAAACAGAACATTGATAAAACAGAAATTTGCGTATATTTTTCAAATTTTCGCAACAGGTATATAGAAATCGGTTTTATAAAATGTTCATCTTTTTCTTTGTATGTTTCCGTTGTCAGCGATTAATTCAGGTTAGATGTAGCAATTAACCTACAGCCTATAACGGATCAATATTGTTAGTGTGTGGCGAAACATTAAGACAAAGGAGTATTTTTGTGAAAGTGCCTGTTTTACAGGTCTATTTAACTTTTAGTTTGCTTTATATTCTTGTTGCGGTCCGCTGTAGGTTTTTTGCATCTAACTTTTTTGTTTGATTGAATATTTAGAAACTATTTGGACAAAAAAACCAGTTTGTTAAGCTGCGCTTATACTAGTTTATTTCCTGTTAATTGATCAATATAATTTTTCCGTGAAAATTCACTCATGCGAATGTTGCGAACACATTAAAAAAACAGATGCCAGTGTCACAGTTGGAAAACTTCCTACCAAATTATAGTTCAAACTTGGACTTTTAGACATATGATATTAGTACAAAGTTGGTTATCAAAAAGTTTGCTTATGTAAAATATGTATTTAATTTTACAGTTTCTGTGCAAACCGTGATGAGCAAGTTATTTCCAGCAGTGAAGAGCTTCAAACATAAAAAAATAATATTATTGACAATATTGTCAAATAAAACATTTATTTTTTTATCACGTTATCAAATAGCAGGGCCAACGGCCACTTAAACCATTTGAGCAGCATTATAAACAAAAGGAAGACTAATTGTGCGCTCGAACAAAAAGAGAAAATAAAAATGAAATAAGAAAGAAATAAGAGAGGAAACGCAAATGACCATTTAACTTCAAGGTTTAATCCACATAACACATGCGAGGAGCATCAAGAATGCTTCTGTAGATACGAGAAGTTCAGTGCTCTGGATGCTGTGGTTTTGGGGTTCTGAGGCAATGGCGTAAATTTTTTGTTGCTGTTTTTGCTGTTTTTTTTTTTCCGACAGGAATGTTAACCATTGGAAAAAAAACTTGGCCGTGTTGTGGGTCAAGAGGTAAGACTTGAAACGGGAAAGGGTTGAAGAATTAATAATATCCGATGTGAGTGAGTTCCATGGGTTTGTCACTATATTGGTAAAAAATGTTTCCTGATGTCTGTGGAACACTTCTGTTGCAGACAAAGAGATTGTCCACGAGTACGTGTACTCTGGATAAATTCAAGGAAGCCGGTAATTTCACATTTGGCAAAACCATGTTGTAGCAAAAAACAAGCGATGTTCATGGGACATGAGCCCATAACGTTGGAGTCTGTTTGTGTACGGTAATTTTCTCCAATCAATCAATCGTTTGAATTTCTATAACGCAATTTCCTATCGTTCAATAGCGCTCGCACACGAACTTATTATTTATTTTATTTATTTTATCTAAAACAAAACAAGAGTCTTGCACTAAGAATGCCATTAACAATATGTCAAATTAAAAAAGTGTTTTTTCAACAATGCTCTGAAGTCTTCATTTAGAACAGCACTTCGGATAGATTTAGGTAGTTGGTTCCCCATGCACCGGGCCCGGAAACGGCGAATGCTCGTTCACCGAAACTTCGACGAGTTCTTGGGATGACAGCGTCACCATGAGAGGACGAACGTAGATGTTGACGACTACAATGAAAGGAGCACAGGCTTATCATCCGTGTCATGTAGGCAGGGGCACGATTTGTTAAGATATTGTAAACCAGTAAGCAGAGTTTTAAGGTCACTCTTTCCGGTAGGGGGAGCCAGTGTAGTTGGCGGAGAAGAGGCGTGATGTGGTCCCGTCGAGAGATGCCACCGATAAGACGTGCAGCAGCATGAAGAACTGCAGTGAGCGGGTGAAGAGCAGTCATCGGCAGGCCAGCAAGGACCACGTTACAATAATCTAATCTAGAAACAACAAGAGCCTGGACCAAAATCCGCACGCAGTGTTTGTTTAGGGCACCCTTGATCTGTCGGATGCGGCGTAGGTGGAAGAAACAAGATCGTGCCACGGCCGATATATGTAGATTCATTAGCAAAGAGCTATCCAGTATCACCCCAAGATTTCTAATAGACTTCACGGGGGTGATGACGCAGTCAGTACTGATTTGAAGACTACAGTCATCCAGGTGTCGCGTTGAGATGTTCCCTCGATGGAACCAGATAAGTTCTGTTTTAGAGGGGTTTAGGCTCAATCTCATAGACGAGGACCAAACGCGAATCTTGCTGACACAGGCGACAAGACGCTCTCTAACGGACTGCAGGTCGGTTACGTCAAAATAAATGTACAGCTGAGTATCATCAGCGTAAAGATGAGTCTGCACGTCGTGAGAAGAAGCAATTCGAGTAATATGGCTTGTGTAAAGGATGAAGAGAAGTGGACCTAAGATTGAACCCTGAGGCACACCACAGTCAACGGCCGATACTCTCGACGTCGCCCGGCCCAATCGGACAAGATGTGTTCGATTTGATAGAAAAGACCCAATCCAGTCAAGTGCGGTTGAAGTCACGCCAAAACTAGTGTGAAAGAGATCAGTAAGGAGAACATAATCGACACAGTCGAAAGCCGCACTGAAGTCAAGGAGCACGAGCGCAGTCGGTTGGCCCCTGTCAAGTGAAAGAATAATGTCGTTGTAAACTTTCCCGACTGCTGTCTCTGTACTGTGGTACTTGCGAAAACCAGACTGAACCTGCGGAAGCAGATTCATCGATTCGATATGTGAAGAAAGCTGACGGTGGACGACACGTTCAATAAATTTTGAGATGAACGATAGGTTTGATATGGGGCGGTAGCTTTTGGGATCAACGGGATTTATCCCCGTCTTCTTGAGTCGAGGTCGGACGATAGCCCTTTTATGACTGGCTGGTAGTGACGCATCTTGAAATGAAGTGTTTACGAGGTGGGAAATAATAGGAGCAAACACGCTTTTGAGTTTTTTTATGAGCCAGACAGGTGCAGTGTCAAGCTCACACTGTCTAGTCCCAAGGCGATTGAGTAGGCACTTGACCTCCTCGGAAGTGATATCGTCGAAAGCAGCCAGAACCGGAACATCGGCCGGCCAAGAACTGAAAAGCGGAGGTAGGGCGTCTTTTGTGGTTCGACGAATGTCCTCAATCCTCAGCGTGAAGTAGTCAAGCAATGCATCAAGAGCAAGACCACTAGCAGAAATATTAGTGACTGGATTTAGAAGAGAGTTTAAAGATCTCCAAGTCGCCCGGCCATCGCCAGTCACTTCTTCAATTTTATGTCGAAAGTAGCTTGAGCACTTTTTCTGGAACAGTCGACGTTTGAGTATGGACTGGGTGTGCCAAGCTATTTTATCCGACGACAGTTTGGTGCACAAATAACGCCGTTCGAGTCGACGATTTAGTCTTTTGGACCGACTACAGTCGGCATCAAACCAGGGGCTTTCTGGCTTTATCCTTAAGGTAATCAACTTCCGTGGAGCATGACGATCAAGGAGCTCGTTCATTGTTGCATCGTAGAGATCGAACAGCTGTTCAGCAGATTTGTCCGATTTCAAGGCCGAGACTTCAAAGAGCCTGGTATTTTGAAGATCGATACTGAATGATGCTAAGTCGAATGACCTGAAGGAACGGCGTTCCACTTTTTCGGTGATAATGGGGGGTGGTTTATGACAAGTTGAAAAGGTAATGATTGAATGGTCGGATAGAGAAGGAGGGATGATTAGTAAATTTGTTATGAGCGAAGATGAGCGCGTGATAACCACATCAAGGGTATGACCATGGTCATGAGTCGGTCCTGTTACCAGTTGAGTGAGGCCATGACTCAGGAGCAAATTTTGAAACTTTCTGGTTGTAGTGATGTCCTGATCCAGGTGAATATTGATATCCCCAAGTAAGATCAGGTCGCAGGAGTAGTCGGCAGTTTTTCCCAAAAGCTCTGAAAATTCGGAGAAAAACGCTTCTGTAACAGATTCAGAACCTGGTCTATATAGGACCAAAATTAATTGGTGAAAATCACGGAATGTGACGTAGGCAGATAGTAACTCAAAAGCGCTGAAGCTTCCAAAATCCTTGATGGAGGACCTGAAGTTGTTTTTGTGGATAATACATATGCCTCCTCCACGAGGCCCGCGGAGGCTAGCGAGGTCAGCATCGAGAGGTGATGGGCGAGGTCTGTCCAAAGCCTGGTAGCCAAGAGGGGTTGAGGCGATTAGAGAGGGCGAAAAAGAAGACTCATGACATGATTCGACGATACACATGATGTCTATTTTGGAAGAGATTAGGAATTCGCTTATTGTGGCGGATTTATTTCCAATTGAGCGAGCGTTCCAGACAGCGAGATTGCATCTTGTAGAAGGGCGACTTCCGTGGTCTTTAGAAGACGAGCCTTTAGAATCACTAGAGATGATGTCGGCTACATGTGGCATAGAAGGTTTGGAAGACAAGTGTCGAAACCGACCTGCTCTATTTCCTCTGTAATGGCGTTTTTGTATGCCATAACGAATTAATGCGTGTTTTCTCAAGACCAGAAGAAGTTTGCGAGACAGCGTGTAATTTCCATCACGAAGAGAATACAATTCAGAGCGCGAGAGAAAACGCCGCTCGTTTATACACATTGCTGAGTAGTTAAGCAGTAAACGTCGAAAACTGTATTCAAGAAAGCAAAATGTTTTTTCGGTGGTTTCAAGACTGACAAGAACAGACTTTCAGTAACGAAAACGACAGAACAGATCAAAAACACAGCACTCGACATAGAGGCAGCCATTAAGCAAGTCGCCTAGGCAACCATATTGTACGACGACGCTTTTCAAGATCCCTTCGATTGCAACAATAAACATATTCGTTTCATATAAATATAGATTCAAGACTGACAAAAACAGGCTACCAGTATCGTTTCGAATGTTGAATTCAATGAAAAAACTACAGAACAGAGCAAAAAACACAGAACTCGACAAAGAGGCAGCCATTACGCGAGGCGCCTTACTCGATTCATATTAAATAAATAAATTTTAAGTCCCCGACGGAAAACTGTGAGAGAAGTAGATTTAGTAAGAGAAGTAGGAAAAGAGTTCCAGAGAAAGGGACCAGTGTAGGAAAAAGAGCGTTTAGAAAAAGAATGCTTAACAGAAAAGACACGAAAGTGGCTAAGAGAGGAAGATCGAAAACCAGATTTAGGAGGGATTTTTATTAAGTTAGTTAGGTAGAGTGGAGAAGAGCAATTTTTAATTTTAGACATTAGTAAGCAAATTTAAAAAATCACCCTATATTTAAAAGGAAGCCAGTGAAGAAGAGATGGAGAAATATGAGAAAAGTAAGAAGTGCAAGAAACTAAGCGTGCAGCACAATTGAAGGCTTTAGAAAGAGGATGAAAGGTAGAGTCGGGTATAAAAGTTTGACTATTATTAGAAAATCTAATTTTATTTATTTTAGTAGTTAGAAAAATGTGATAGTCATCAGGAGAGAAATAGGGAGGGGGAGATTTTTTACTGAGAAGTTTAGACAGAAGAGACCACCTATTTCTAGAATTTGAAGCAAAAACAATAGATTTTCTTAAAAAGAAGAATGCTTATCAAAAAGTAGCCTATAGTATTGTTTGAAATGGTATTACCACTCATACCAAGAAGCTTTAAAGAGACCAGTACTTGACGCACGCTTCGCGCGCGAAGCGTGTGAGTTTTATCACAATAATAGTAATCTATATAAAAGTAATCTCACTTGAAAAACCCAAAAACCGCATACAAAAAAAACCTTTAATCGTAGATAGTGACAAAAGCCGCCTACAAAAAACCCAACCTCTAATGGCTGATATTAACAAAAACTTCATACACAAAACAATCTCTAATGGCTTATATTAGAAAAAACAGCCTACGGAAAAAAACTTTAATAGCTGATAATGTTTAAAACCGCATACGAAAAAACCCAACTTTTTTAATGGCTGATATAGGAAAAAAGCTCTTAAGAAAAAAACCAACCTTTCTTGGTTGATAATAAAATAAAGCGCCTACAAAAAAACTTTAAATGGATGCAACTGTTAACTTTTTATTAAAACATTTTAACAAAAAAGTGTCCTAACAAGCTGTGTTCAGCGTCTCAAAATCTATCAACGTGAGTTTTTTCAGAGCTGCCGATTACAATCGGGTGACATAATACATCATTGCGCTTTTATGTTAGGAACCAGCACTTGACGCACGCTTTGCGCGCGAAGAGTGTGAGTTTTTACATAATAATAGTCTTTTTTTTGAATAGCTAAGCTTGAAAAAACCGCCTACGAAAAACAACCTTTAATGAATGATATTGAAAAAACAGCCTACGAATAAAACTACCTGTTATTATTTTCAACTTGTTTATAAGGTGTGATGACGTAATCTCAAAATTATTGGACAAACTCGTCTTCGGTGATTTGTTTATTTTCAACTTGTTTTTATTGTGTGATGACGTAATTTCAAAATTATTGGGAAAACCCGCCTTTTTATTTTCAACATGTTTAAATTGAAAGATGACGTACGATGCATTAAATATATCCGCAAAGCGTTAAACTTTTTCGGCTAATAACTTTTTATTCAAACATTATAACAAAAAAGTGCCCTAACAAACCGTGTTCAACGTCTCATAATCTATCAACATGAGTTTTTTCAGACCTGCAGATGCTAATCGGGTGACATAATACATCATTGGGCTTTTATAGTAGGGAACCAGCACTTGACGCACGCTTCGCGCGCGAAGCGTGTGAGTTTTTACATATTAATAGTAAAGGTAGTCGCACTCAAATCGCACTCTAAGCTTAAAAACAACACCAATGCGCTATTATAGTAATAACTTTACTTTCGCTTGCGAAGCGTGTGACTATTTTAGCCAGTAGCTGATGATTTTACACTTGAAAACGTTTTGGAATGGTCTTCTATTTGATTGGATGATTTTAGAAAATCTGCCTACAAAAAAAACCTTTAATGGGTGATATTAGAAAAAACAGCCTACGAAAAACCCCATATTTATTGGGTGATAGTAAAAAATAAACCTACAAAAAAAAACTGCTAATATGGAAAAAAAACTCCTACGGATAAAAAAAACTTTTATTGGGCAATTTTGGAAAAACATCCTACGAAAAAAACCAACCTTTAAAGTCTGATAATGAATAGAACCGCCTACAAAAATCCCAACCTTCAATGGCTGATATTGGAAAAACCCGCGGTGATTTATTTATTTTCAACTTGTTTATATTGAGTATGATCAAACTATATCCGCAAAGCGTCGAACTTTCCAATAATAGGAATAATATTAGCAATTATTACAATAAGAGGAATAATAATTGTCGTTAATAATAATTTCATTAAATATATCCGCAAAGCGTAGAATTTTCCAATAATAGGAATAATATTAGCAAATTAGTTAATTTTCTTTATTAATAATATTATTAATAATTAAAATATTGGAATAATTGGAATAAAGCGCAGAATTTTCCAATAATAGGAATAATATTAGCAAATTAGTTAATTTTCTTTATTAATAATATTATTAATAATTAAAATATTGGAATAATTTATGTTTTTATATAATGACTAGCGGAGGTACCCGGCGTTGCCCGGGGTTTTAAAAGGTTTTTCTAAAGCTTGTCTCTCTCGCTCCCGTTTCCTTCCCCGCTTGTTTTCCCGCTCCGGGTCGCTTTCCCGTTCCTGCTTGCTCTGCCGTTCTCGGTCGGTTTTTCCTCCCGGTCGCTTTCCCGTTCCCGGTCGGTTTTTTGCTCCAGGCCGTTTTTCCGCTCCCAGACGCTTTCCCGTTTCCGGTTTTTTTCCCGCTCCCGGTCACTTTTTCTCTCTCGGTCGCTTTTCCGCTCCCGGTTGCTTTCCCGTTCCCGGTCGCTTTCTCGGTCGCGTTCCCTTTCCCGCTTGATCTTTCGCTCTCAGTTGGCTTCCCGTTTCCGCTCATTTATGTATGTATATATATATAAAGCCCCGCTCGCTCACCCGCTCCACTCCGCTCATTTTGAGATGGATTTCAAATTTTTTTCTCTATATTTGATTCCCCTTGACACTCAAAGTTGTGTGAAAATTTAATTACGATCGGATGAATGGTGTAGAAATGCATAAAGGACATACATACATGCATACTTATTGCCCGGGGTTTTTAGAGGTTTACCTAATGCGTTTCTTTTTTGCTCCCGTTTCCTTCCCGCTTGCGCTTCCGCTCCTAGTCGTTATCCGTTCCCTGTCGCTTTCCCGATCATTTTTTCGCTCTCAGTTCCCCTCCTAGATCCGATTCTACATACATACATACACACACACACACATACATACATACATACATACATACATACATACATACATACATACATACATACATACATACACACTTCCGCTCCCGGTCGTTATCCGTTCCCTGTCGCTTTCCCGCTCATTCTTTCGCTCTCAGTTGCCCCCCCTAGATCCGATTCTACATACAGACATACATACATACATACATACATACATACATACATACATACATACATACATACATACATACATGCATACATGCATGCATGCATACATACCTACATACATACATACATACATACATACATACATACATACATACATACATACATACATACATACATACATACATACATACATACATACATACATACATACATACATACATACATACATACATACATACATACATACATAAATACATACATACATAAATACATACATACATACATACATACATACATACATACATACATACATACATACATACATACATACATACACACACACATACATACTTTGAATGAGCATTTAGTGCCGAAATATTGTAAAAAACACATACATATATATACATACATACATACATAAACACAGACACACATACATGCACATACACATACATACATACACACATACATACGCACATACATATATATATATATATAGTTCCCGCTCGCTCACCCGCTTTGCTCCGCTCATTTTGTGACGGATTTCCAAAAATATTTCTCTATATTTGATCTCCCTCGATTCTCAAGGTTGTGTGAAAATTTCATTACGATCGGATGAATGGTGAAGCAATGCATAAAGGACATATATATATATATATATATATATATATATATATATATATATATATATATATATATATATATATATATATATATATAAATATATATATATATATATATATATATATATATATATATATATATATATATATATATAAATATATACATATATATATATACATATATACATATGTACTTATATACATATATACATATATACATATATACTTATATACATATATACATATATACATATATACATATATACATATATACATATATACATATATACATATATACATATATACATATATACATATATACATATATACATATATACATATATACATATATACATATATACATATATACATATATACATATATACATATATACATATATACATATATACATATATACATATATACATATATACATATATACATATATACATATATACATATATACATATATACATATATACATATATACATATATACATATATACATATATACATATATACATATATACATATATACATATATACATATATACATATATACATATATACATATATACATATATACATATATACATATATACATATATACATATATACATATATACATATATACATATATACATATATACATATATACATATATTTCTATTTTACCATTTTTTTCCAAGTTTTTTGAAAAAGTTGTTCATATACAGCTCTACAATTATTTCAACAAAAATTTATTATTATATGAACATCAGTATGGTTTTCGTCCAGGTTTCTCTACTTATATGGCTGTTAGTAACTTACAAGATAAAATTCTTTACTCAATCGACCATAGTGAAATACCACTTGCAATTTTCCTTGACTTATCCAAAGCCTTTGACACTATTGATCACAATATCATTATTGCAAAACTAAAGCACTACGGTATATCTCAGACTGAGCTTAACTGGTTTAGAAATTATTTGTCTGGGAGATCTCAATGTGTACAATTTAACAATGAATTGTCCAGTTTCAAATCCATTACTTGTGGTGTTCCCCAAGGATCTATACTCGGGCCGCTTCTGTTCATAATCTACGTTAATGATCTCTCCAATAGCTCTCTGTTTTTTAAATATTTTCTATTTGCTGATGACACAACTGCTTTCATTTCAGATAAATCTTTACCAGATTTGATACAAAAAACAAACACTGAACTGAATAAATTATCCTTTTGGTTTAAATGCAATAAATTATCTCTCAATGCTGATAAAACTAACTACATTGTATTTCATAATCCTCGTAAAAGGTTTTCCCCAGACAACATAGAACTAACAGTTGATGGCTCTAAAATAGATAATGTTTCAGTAACAAAATTTTTAGGAGTCTACGTTGATCAACACTTAACATGGGCTCATCATGTAAACTATGTTTTCAAAAAAGTTTCCCTGCATTCAGGTATAATTCATCGTCTTTCGTGGTTTCTTCCTAGCAAGGTTTTGCTGACACTGTACTTTTCATTAATATATCCTTTCATTAACTATTGTAATTTTATATGGTGTATCAACTACAGAAGTCGAATAACGAAAATAATGATTCTACAAAAACGTATTATTAGAGCAATTTTCCACCTGCCCAGGAGTCATTCAACCGAAACCACCCGGATAAAGAACCATTTGTTGACAATTGATCAAGTCTGTCTATATCAATCAGCAATTTACATGTATAAGTATGCACATGATCTTTCACCCCAATATTCAACGAGTCACCTTTATAAAGCAGAAGAAGTTCACAACCATTTTGTGCGTTCTAAGCACTGTTTCCGTTCAGGATTGATCCGGTCGACACTTGGAATGCACTCGATAAAATTTGTTGGTCCTAAGATCTGGAATTCTCTGCCGCATGACATCAACAAAAGTTCTCTCAGCTCATTCAAGGCTTCTCTGAAAAATTACCTGCTGCACAAGACTTTGAAAGACTTCATACCAATTCAGTGAAGATATTTGCTCTTTTGTAAATTTTTACTTTTTTACAATTTTATGTACAGGGTTACAGTCTCGCAGGAACATTTGTTCTTTTTCTGTTGCCCCTTATTTGTTTTTTGTCGAAATTGTGATTTTTTTTTTATAAATAAATTTGTAAAAAAAAAAAAAAAAAATATACATATATACATATATACATATATACATATATACATAAGTTTAAGTTTAAGTTTATTTGGATTTCAAGCGCCCTTTTGTGTAACACCTCAGGGCTCCTTTTACAATAAAAACAACAAAACAAAACAATAAAATAAAGCAAAAAATAATATAACACACAAAAATCAGCATGTCAGGAAAAATGAAATAATTTCCTTCTCAATTTGGATAGGATTTCGCAAACAGAAATGTCTTTAGCTCGGCCTTGAATAAACTCAATGTAGTGGCTTCTCGGATGTTCGAGTTATGGGAACAACTAGATCACCACGACTAGCAGATCTGTGACGAGATAAGTAAGAATTGTTATCAGACACAGTGACACACAGCTCTTGCAAAAATGAGGGAGCTTCGCCATGGAGCGCCTTGTAGACTAAAGTCCCAATTTTGAAAGTAATTCGCTCAGAGATACGCAGCCACCGGAGTTCAGTTTTCATTATTGCAGTCACATGATCATGTTTCTTTAGTCCACCAAAAAGACGAGCAGCTGCATTTTGAATACGTTGAATCTTTCCAACAGCACTAAGAGGTAAGCCTGTAAATAGAGAGTTGCAGTAGTCAAGTCTACTTACAACAAACGAATGCAGCAGGAGACGTGTTGCTTCACTTGTCAGAGACCTTCGTATGGTTCTAAGTTGTCGTAGTTGGAAAAAACAGGTTTTTGACAGTTTAGATATATGATCTTTCATGGAAAGCTCAGAATCGTCATAAACACCTAGGTTTCGAACAACTTCTGTGGGGGCAACCAAAGCCCCAGCAACTAACAGGGCTTTTGCTTTACTCTGTTGCAAATTTGATCTTGCACCTATCCAGATTAATTCAGTCTTATCGCCATTCAGTTTTAGACGATTAGAAGCCATCCACTGTTCAATGTTCTCTATGCAGGGCAATAAGCGAAGGTGAACATTCTCCGCATCATCAACAGAGCAGTGAACATATGTTTGGGTGTCGTCGGCATAGCAGTGTCCCTCGAGTCCAGAACGATGAATAATTTTAAGTAAATCAGTGGTGTACAATAGAAAGAGTAGTGGGCCCAAGACTGATCCCTGGGGTACTCCACTACTAAGCGACACGGACAATGACAAGTTCCCACCCACACTAACCCGTTGCGTGCGGTTAGTTAAATATGAAATAATCCATTTTAAGACAACTTCACAGATGCCATGAGTTTTTTCAAGTCTCTCAATAAGGATTCCATGGTCAACAGTATCAAATGCGGCACTCAGATCTAAGAGACTCAGTAGCGACACCTTACCACTATCAGTAGCAACTGCCAGATCATTCACTACTTTGAGTAGTGCAGATTCTGTAGAGTAAAACCGGCGATACGCAGATTGGTTCGATGGGAGACTGCCAGAAAGACCTAGATGTACATTCAATCGTTTAGCAACAATCCGCTCTACCAGTTTTGACATAAAGGTCAGGTTAGAGACTGGTCGATAGCTCTTCATGTCAGCAGGGTCAAGTCCGTCTTTTTTAATAAGCGGAGTGACAAGTGCTGACTTCTGACTAGCAGGAAAATATCCTTCTTGTAAAGATCGAGTGCACATCAAAGCGACAAAAGATGCAATGTGGACACAACATTTTTTGATAATCCAAGTAGGGGATGGATCCAGTGAACAATATTTGTTCGGAGCAGCCATTATCAATTTTATTATCTCATCAGCCGTGACTGGTTGGAATTCATCCATGAACAACGTGCTGGTCAAAAGTATAGATGGTGGCTTTGCAAGCGCTGTATGTGTTCTAACTTGCTCTACCTTCTCTTGAAAAAACCTCACAAACTGGTCTGGAGTAATAGAAGAGCTCACATTAGATGAGGACTTTTCTTTACCAAGAAGTGTTGACAAGTTACTCCAGAGCTTTTTTGGAGCTTTCTGATTAGCGGCAATCCTGGCTTTCCAGTATTCATGCTCTTTTTTCTGGAACAAATATCGCATGGTCCGCAAGCCGTCAATCCATATAGATTTACTCGCCGTTGTGTGATGCCGACGATAAATCCGTTCAAGTCGTCTCGTGGACCGCTTAAATGCCCGGCATTCACTATCAAACCATGGCGTTAGTAGATTTCGAGGTTTTCTTTTGATTAACGTAAACGGAGCGTGATTATCTAGAAGCTTTGATAGAGTAGATGAATAGCACTGGAAAAGTTCATCAGTTGAATGATGATCGAAATTTTCTGGATTATGACAAAGTTCACTCAAACGTAAATCAGTGAGGAATGCATTATAATCAAATCTCTTCCATGAACGTCCCCAAAAAGTGGCAACAGGCTTAATTGGTTTTTGGAGTGGAAATCGAAACAATAGCATTAGATGATCCGATAAGCCAGTTTCTTGCACAGAAACTTGAAGATCTACCATATCATCACGTGAAATCACGAGATCAAGCTGCCCTCCTAGCCGATGCGTTGGAATTGTCTCATGAATAATCAAATTGAAAGAAGTTAGCAATTCATGCAGTTTCATTGCAATTATATCATTTTGTCTTTCAACGTGAATGTTCAGGTCTCCAGTAATAACAATTGGTCTACGGTATGTTGACAATATTTCCAAAAGGAAACAGAACTCATCAAAGAATTTCTTGGTTGCAGGCTTTGATCCAGGACGATAGACTGATAACAATACAACTCCAGTCTGATTGCTAGAGATATTACAACATAAAAATTCGAATGACGCAACTGGTGTTCGAAGATCAATTTCAGTCATAGACATGCCATCCTTATAAATAATTGCAATTCCACCATGATTTATCAAAGCCCGAGATTTGCTTGTATGGTCAGCAGCACGTGCCCGATCAAGACACTTGTAACCAGCAGGAGTAACACGGCCCAACAAAACGCTATCACCAGATTCATGCCAAGTCTCTGCAGCAACAAAAATGTCAATAGACTGAGACGCAATCAGATCACAGATTCGAGACGATTTCTCCTTGATCGAACACACATTATGAAAAGCAACAGACAGGCCAGCAAAGACTTCTTTATTAAAAACTTTTCTTGAATTTTCGCAATTGATTACCCCGGATGCAGTACCGAAAGGGCGAATCCTTAGCTAAATTTGCATTTAATTTGTTTCTTTCAAGTCTAAGCTGATAATCCAGTTGTCTTTCCGCTTCTGTTAAACCCGGACTGATATAGACGGATTTATGGTCACTGTTTCTCAGACTTTTGGCAGCCATGAGAATCGGATTCCTAAGACTAACATCAGATAATTCTACCAAAATTGGACATGGTTTGCTTGTGTCTTTAGATCTTAGTCGTTTCAAATGTACAGGTTTTACCTCAGACTTACCGATTACATTCAAGATTTGTTTAACGGATTCTTCATCCTCAGTTTTTTTAGTAGCCTGGGCTGAGTTCGGTGACTCAGGGATACCGTAAACAATTATATTCTTTTTTCTTCTTTCACGATATTTCAGTCCATTTATTGAAGCATTAACAACAACCAACTGAGCAGCTGGCTGTTTTGTTTTTTGAGTACCGGCTTTCACCACTTGAACCCAGTCATTCACAATCGATGGGGATTTTTTCTCGGTCTGTGCGACCGCCAAATCTGTTTTCAACTTGCAGATTTCGTCAAGATTGATTTTGTCTTTACTTTCAAGTAGCGTTAATCGCTCCGAAAGTGATGAGACAAACGCCGAGATTTTGCCGCACCATTCATGCAGCATTTTCGAAGCTACTGAATGATTGCCTTGTCCAAAACACGGCCAATGTTTCTCAAGTAGAAAATCAGTATTCATTTTGTTTATAGCAATTAATTGAAATCCAATCAAATTAATTGTAAGCAATAATATAATTATTTCGTAAGAATATTAAGCAAAACAATCGCTTAGGCAATAAATAATCTTTTAATTAATGTCTTGCGTAATATAATTAGTAAAGATTAGTGCTATTAGGCAATTAGCACGTTTTCTAACAAAAATCGTACAAACTAGCAAAAAAAAAAAAAATAAAAAAAAAAAAATATATATATATATACATATATCAGTGATGGTTTTTAACTACTTTAAAAGTAGTTAACTACTTTATTTAACTACTCACAAAAAAAGTAGTTAGTAACTATTTCCTAACTACTTTTAAAAGCAGTAGTTATTAACTACCTACTTAACTACTGCCTAGTAGTTAACTAGTAGTTAACTACTTTTTAACATTAAAATTTTAAACAAATGTAATTTCCAATAACAAAATATAATTATTTACATTTTTATTTACACAATCATTTACAAAATGATACTATCAAAAGCATTTACAGAATATCTAAGATGATCTCTTAAAAAAATCATCATATACAATACAACAATACAATACAAAGTAAAATTTATAACGCGCCCTTATAAAAAACAAGTCTTTCGCAAAAGCGCGCAGTTCGACAATATCTCCTAGTCAAAGAACTTACTAAAGAGATAAGTTTTTAATTTAGTTTTAAATTGAGTAGCGTCTTTAGATTGGCGAATATGTACAGGCAAGCTGTTCCAGTAAGTTGGGCCAGAGATGGCAAAAGCTCTGTTTCCAAATTGGAGACGAGACCGGACAGAGACGAAGTCGTCCCTGCTAGTAGAACGAAGACGCCGCCTTGCAGGGAGCGACGAGCATGGCGAAACGAGAGATGACAGATAGGAGGGAGAAGATCCAGTGAATACGTTAAACATTAAGAGGCATATTTTAAAATTTATTCTAGCAGGGATAGGTAGCCAATGAAGTTGACGTAAAGTTGGGGTGATGTGGTCTCGGGGACCGAGATCTTTGACAAGCCGAGCGGCTGCATGGAGTACTGAAGTAAGGGGTTTTAAGGACGATGATGGTAGACCTGTCAGCACTGAGTTGCAGTAGTCTACTCTTGAGATGACAAAAGCCTGAACTAGGGTACGAATGCACTGCTCGTTAAGGCAGCGCTTCACTTGACGGATTCGGCGTAGATGGAAGTAGCAGGCCCTTGTAATGGCGGAGATATGGTGGGTCATTGACAAGCCAGAGTCAAGATACACTCCGAGATCACGAACAACATTCGAAGACGAGATCGTGCAGTCACCGATATTAATAGAGCCTGAACTCATGGATATGGGCTGAGGCCTTCGATCAAACCAGATGAGTTCTGTTTTAGAAGTATTGAGCTTCAGGCGCATGGCTGAGCACCATTTTTGAATTTCAACAAAACAGTTTGCAAGCTTTGTTTTAGCTAGGTAGATGTCTTGTGTGGCAAGTTGAATATATAGCTGGGTGTCATCAGCATAGAGGTGAATAAGAACTTCGTGTCGAGAGGCGATGTTGACAATATAAGAAGTGTAGAGAATGAAAAGAAGGGGTCCAAGGATTGAACCTTGAGGAACACCGAAAGAAACATCGTACTTTTTGGAGGTTTGCTCACCAAGACGAACCTTATGAGAACGATTAGAGAGAAAAGAGATTAACCACTGAAGAGCGGCAGAAGTTATACCAAACTGTAATTCAAGGATTGAAAAAAGAATGGCATGGTCGACACAGTCGAAAGCAGCACTAAAGTCAAGCATTAAGAGAGCGGTTATGAATCCGGAATCAAGGGCAAGGACAATGTCGTTATAAACTTTAACCACAGCTGTTTCTGTGGAGTGATAACGTCTGAATCCAGATTGAGTAGGAGGAAGTAGTTTATGTATTTCAACATAGTTAGAAAGTTGACGGTGGACGACTCGTTCCACTAGTTTAGAAACAAACGATAAGGTAGAAATAGGGCGGTAGTTGGCAGGATCAGAGGGATCAAGGCCAGGTTTTTTTAGTAGTGGGCGAATTATGGCACGTTTGTGAGGTTCAGGCAGATTAGTCTGGGAAAGTGAGGAGTTGATTATATGTATATATGTATATATGTATATATGTATATATGTATATATAACCATATCAATATGGTTATCAGACAATTTACTTCGTCTGTCAGATAAAATTTGTCCTGCTACACTAAAAAGTCTTTCAACTGCTGCTGAACTTGGTAATGTTGAATTGAGCTTTATAAATGCTGCACAAACATCTGGATAATGGAAGAGACTTTGGATGTTCTTGGACGGGTTTGATAAATAATCATTAAGCTGTTCAGCCAATACATTGTCAAAGGAGTTTGGTATGGTATCCATATAGTCGTACCAATCGTTATTTTCACTGCACTGATCATTGTCAACAGAGGTGATTGTTTTTGAGGTAGAGCTTCTAGATTTACAACCTGCAAAGATATTTATAAAAACAATAATTAATAAACAATAATTAAACAATAATGCTGTGTATTGTTAATTGTTAACCAAAAAAAAACCTTTTAACATTTGCAATTAAATACAAGTTAAATAAACCTGATTTTTCAAGCTCTTGATTCATCTCTTTTATGTAAGCCAATAATTTTTCTTTAATCAAATATTTTTTTTGCTCATCGGACAAAAAATTCAATTTGAATTGGGGAATTATCGCTGTTGCTAGCAGATACTCTTCATTTCCTAAAACAGGACCAAATCGTTTCTCTATACCCCGAGATAGTGCTTGTATAAGAGGTTTGATGGTTTTTTTTTAACAGGAATGTAATTTTTTTTGTATTCCAATGATGGTCGGAATTATGTGGCCAATATATGACTTCTCGCTTTGGAAGATATCCATTGCAGTGACTATTGGTTTCATAATCTGAAGAAATGATTTCGTTCGTTATACTCATACTTGAAAATTTAAATATAAATAGCAAAAATTAACCATAAGTCTTATTCTAAGCTTAGTATAGTTAGGTTTAACAAATGCTAAAATTAAAATATGATGGTGGGCGCACACAGTTGGCAAAAATAAGCTAACAAACCTTACCAAAAGTAAAACACCAATGACCAAGTAAATTAAACATGTGTAGCATAAAAATAAAAGTTTAAATGATACACGATAAAATTATCTAAAAATACTTAAATGCATTAAACTTTCATAATAAAACGATAACTAATATAAACTCACTTTTACATGTTTAAGAAAGTTGAATGAATTGGTAACATTTCCAGAAATTCTTTTATGACATGTATCGCATAATGCCGTAAAATTTTTTTCATCGTCCTTAAAAACTACTTCAGTAAAACATTCTTTAATTATTTTGCTATTCATTGTAATAGATCGCAACACACTCGTCACCTAATCGAAAATCGAACCTAACCGAAAATAATAACAAACTTAAACAAACAACGAAGCGGAGAATGAAAAGGAAGAAACAAAGCCAATAAGATAGTGATGTACCAGTACATAAATTGAAAAACACAGATGTCGTAATTGTTTTAAAAAAATTAATAAAAAAAATTAAAGTAGTTAAAAAAATAGTTAACTACTGTAGTTAATAACTATCTCAAAAATAGTTAACTACTAGTTGATAACTAGTCTCACAAAAAGTAGTTATTAACTATTCCTTAACTACTTTAGAGTAGTTAATAACTAGTAGTTAACTATTTATAGTTAGTAACTACCCATCACTGACATATATACATATATACATATATACATACATACATATATACATATATACATATATACATATATACATATATACATATATACATATATACATATATACATATATACATATATACATATATACATATATACATATATACATATATACATATATACATATATACATATATACATATATACATATATACATATATACATATATACATATATACATATATACATATATACATATATACATATATACATATATACATATATACATATATACATATATACATATATACATATATACATATATACATATATACATATATACATATATACATATATACATATATACATATATACATATATACATATATACATATATACATATATACATATATACATATATACATATATACAAACATTCATTTTTATATATATAGATAATTGGGGAAAACCCGCCGGCTTTCTACTTCGAAGATTTATTGATTTTCTACTTGTTTATATTGAAAGATGACGTACGATGCATTATATATCCGCAAAGCGTTAAACTTTCGCGGCTAATAACTTTTTATTTAAACATTTTAGCAAAAAAGTGCTCTAACAAACCGTGTTCAACGTCTCATAATCTATCAACATTAGTTTTTTCAGACTTGCAGATGCTAATCGGGTGACATACATAATACATACATAATACATCATTGCGCTTTTATGTTGGGAACCAGCACTTGACGCACGCTTCGCACGCGAAGCGTGTGAGTTTTTACATATTAATAGTAAAGGTAGTCGCACTCAAATGGCACTCTAAGCTCAAAAACAACGCCTAATCAAATGATTCTTTGATTTGATTTGAAGTGCTTATATAGTAATAACTTAACACACGCTTCGCAAGCGAAGCATGTGACTATGTCAGCCAGTAGCAGATGATTTTTATCTTGAAAACGTTTTGGAATGGTCTTCTATTTGATTGGATGATTTTGGAAAAACTGCCTACGAAAAAAACCTTAAATGGGCTATATTGCAAAAAATTTCCTACAAAATACCACTTTTATTGTGTGATAGTGGAAAAACCGACTACGAAGAACATAATATTAATTTGATTTGATTGGAAAAAAAAAAGATTTACGAAAGAACCAACATTTATTGTGTGATAGTGGAAAAACAGACTACGAAAAACACAATAATAATTGGATTTGATCGGAAAAAACAGCCTACGAAAAAACAACATTTAATGGGTGATACTGAAAAAACCGCCAACGAAAAACACAATATTTATTGGATAGTATCGAAAAAAACAGCCTACGAAAAAGCAACATATTTTGGGTGATAGTGAAAAAAAAAGCCTGAGAAAACACGCCGATGTACTACTTCGGTGATTTATTTATTTTCAACTTGTTTATATTGAGTTATGACGTATGCTCAAAATATATGCGCAAAGCGTCGAACTTTCCAATAATAGGAATAATATAAGCAAATTAGTTAATTTTCATAAATAATAATATTATTAATAATTAAAATAAGAGGAATAATAATTACAAAATAAAAAAATGTCGTTAATAATAATTTACAAATTGTTTAAAATTGGGAAAAACCCGCCAACTACTACTTTGGTGATTTATTTATTTTCAACTTGTTTATATTCAGCGATGACGTACGATGCATTATATATATCCGCAAATCGTTAAACTTTTGCGGCTAATAACTTTTTATTTAAACATTTTAACAAGAAAGTGCCCTAACAAACCTTGTTCAGCGTCTTATAATATATCAACGTGACATAATACATCATTGCGCTTTAATGTTAGAAATCAGCACTTGACGCACGCTTCGCGCGCGAAGCGTGTGAGTTTTTTCATATTAAGAGTCTAGATAAACGCACTTGAATTGCACTCTAAACTCAGAAACAAAATAACCGGCATTTTCTTGGCACTTGAGTATGTTTTGGAGTGTCCTTCTAAATTTTCAGCAAATCGCAGTTGATTTTGAATTTTAGCACGTCTTTGAATGGCTGATATCGACAAAAACCGCCTACGAAAAAAATCAATCATTTATGGCTGACATTGATAAAAACCGCCTGCAAAAAAAACAACCCCTAATGGCCGATATTGAAAAAAACGCCTACGAAAAAACAACTTTTAATGGCTGTTATTAAAGAACCGCCTACAAAAAAAACATCTTTAATGGCTGATAATGACAAAAACCGCCTTCGAAAAAAACAACTTTTATTTGATGGTTTTGACAAAAACCGTCTCTTAACCGAACGGTATATATATTCTATTTTGGTGATGAAACGCCGCGATCGGACTAGGTAGCTTGGTTGAAGATGTCAACAAAATTTCTAAATGACATACATACATCATTGCGCTTTCATGTTAGGAAATTTAGAACGATAAGCTTGCTCAGTTTTACGGGCTGAATGCTTAAAGAGAACACAATCACGATCAAACCAAGGAGCTTTTTTTTAGAAAAGAGCCGAAACCTAGACGTCTTAAAAGGAACCAATATATTCAATATGGATGAAATCGTCAAGTTGAGATTGTCCATAAATGAATCGACGTCAGTGAAAGAAGAAGAAGAAAACCCAAATGCAAGAAATAGATTAAAAATTTGATTTTTATCAAATCTAGACCAACACCGTTTTAGGACAATTCGTCGCGGACAATTCGTCGCAGGACATTTTGTTGCGGACAATTCGTTTCAGAAAAACAAACAATTCGGCGCGGACCATTCGTCGCAGGACAATTCGTCGCAAACCAAACCTAAACAAATTGCACATGGAGCCAATAAACTGAGATGTGCTCTTTTTTCATATGGGACAATAGCTGTCCGTGATGACATTCCTTGTAAAAGACTTCAGGTGCGACGCGGACGAGTCTGCTATAGTTGAACGCGATATGCAAGCCGGGAGGGATAAGAATCCGAGCACGAAAATAGTGATTTCTCAGAAACCGTAATAGCCAGCGACCTGAGATTTTACAAGTACATGGGGTCAATGAGACCTACTTCCGCTGCTAACCGGAAGTCTGTTCGATCACGCCCACTTCCGCTTTTGGGCTATAAACGTTTGCAAATTCGATGTCGAATATCTCCGGACCCACGTGACTTAGAAAAACCAAACTCAAAAGGAACATAGGGGTCTATGAGCCCTAACTCGATTTTGAATTGCAGTGTCACGTGACGTTTGATTCCAGAGTTATGAGCGCTCGAAAATCGGTACTCCGGATTCGGCATTATATTTTGTCCAACCCTACAGCCACCCCATCAGGCAAAACGGAGCTGCACTCTACAGGAGAAAACGACCTCTAAATAAAACCATTTGATAAGGGAAGAGTTTTTTGAATTTGTATTTCGGATATGGATTCATGGACGTTCAAAGATGGCGGTTTTTTTCGCTTTTTGGGCTATAAACGCTTGCGTAGTCAACGTTGAATATCTCCAGAACCACGTGACAGTGTCTATAGGTGTTAATTTTTGCAAGCCAATTGAGTAAGTTAAGATTAGAGCGTTGCGATGAGATCCTCTGATAACATTGATATGCTGGTTTGATTGAATTACTTGTGTCCAGTTCTTAATACACTCAATGAGGTTTGTACATGTAGACATCATATTCAGGAAATCATGTTGTTCTGGAGAGATAAGATTGTTATGATGAAGGTATGAATGGATGTCTCTGTTGACTAAATTTTCCATGGCACGGCAGGACGAAGAAGTTAGAGATATTGGCCAATAGTTAGTCACCTCGGAGATTGCACCTTTTTTTTAAATCGTTAGGCAACATATGCGCGTTAAAAGAAAAATTTAAGAGGTGGCAAAGCGGTATGGCCAATCCAGTTGAACACTCTCTGAGTAGATTGTTTGGAATACCATCCCGATCCGATGAGTTAGGTTTGAGAATACGCAGAATTTGGATGATGCGATCTGGGGTGAATTCAATCTTGTCACGCGCACTGCAAGTACGCTGAGGCACTGTTGTGCTTGTTCCATGATAATGTTTTGTCATGTTCTTTATTATCATGTTCTGTTTTATCATGTTCTGTTTCATCATGGAACCCTTGAAAATGTATACCACAATGCTACGCTATCTGCCCTACCGTTCCTGAAAAGACAATGTTATAATTGCTGTTATGTACCAAGGAATTACTGTTCACACTCTGATGGCCGATTGTTCAGACAGATTGACGGTGTGGCCATGGGCTAACCATTGGGCCTTTTATTTGCTGGTGTTTATATGAGCCATCTTGAAAATTGTGTGTTCGACGCCATCATTAAACCAATATGATATGGAAGATAAGTTGATGACATCTTTGTGATTGCTTGGGATACTACACAATTTGAGGAATTGAGATCTAAGTTTCAGAGATATTTCGTGTCGAATTTTACTGTCGAATACAACGACTGTAGACAGACGTTACCATTTCTGGATGTGTTGGTTACTCAATCGAATTCCGGTATTGTACGTGAAATGTACGTCAAGACTTCCTCCAAGGGTCTTTGCATGAACGGTGCTGCATATTGTTCAGATACATAGAAAGAGAGTGTTATAAATAACCTACTTGCTGCGCTTACGGACTGTCAGAAAACTGGTGTAAATTTCACACAGAAGCCAAGCGTCTCAAAACGGTATTGATCAATAATAACTACACTAACACCATTGTTGATTCTGTTGTGAAAAGATTCGTGCAAAACAAGATCTCTGGAGTTCCTGCAAATGTTCCTAATAATGATGTCAAGCCATTGATATTCATTATAGCGCTCAGATGCACGACATTTACCGTCTGGCGTCAAGCTCTCTCTCTTTCTCTTTCTCTTTCTCTTTCTCTTTCTCTTTCTCTTTCTTTCTCTCTTTCTCTCTCTCTCTCTCTCTCTCTCTCTCTCTCTCCCTCTCTCTCTCTCTCTCTCTCTCTCTTTCTCACACACACTCCATGCGGACAGCCTATTTGGTAGCTGCTTAATTTCTTCAGCCGCTTTATTAATTATGCACTTCTCAGCTCATTCACTTGTCTCCTTACATTAAAAATTAGAGATGCTGCAGTAAATTTGTTCCAAAATATTTTAAGCTAAGAAAAAGGTTGGGTTAAAAAAGCTCCAGAAACATCGATATTCGCCATTTCCGCACTTTTATATCCGCCACTGATTGACTATGAAGGGTTCGAATCGTGGCTCAGTAGTATAGGAACTGTACAGCACACAGTCCATCACTAGCTATAGCTAACTAAGTGCTACAGAATATATTCTGTATTTTATTGTAGAGAAACATAGCTTTGATATGTTTTATGAGCCACATATATATGAAATTTGGATTGCCTAAAATCAACCACAGAAATAAGCGAATATACATGTTTCAAGTAGGCCTCAAACCCAGACTCTCAAGTCGGCAACACTGCCTAGCATCATGCAAACGACCTCACCATCTGAGCTACCAAACTGTACCAAAAAAATATTTAACTATCTTAACTCGCTGTATGGAATGGGCGGAACTGAACAAAAGTTTGCTTTATCAGACAAAATTACTCAAATCTTATCTGAAAAACACTTGGTTTTAATGGGGAATGTCAGTGACACCGAATTTTGCGATGACACCGACACTTCGGCGCGTCCGACTCGATGGCGATCACACCGATTCCATGGCGATCACACCGACTCAGTGGCGATCATACCGACATTTCAAAAAGTGTCGGTGTGATCTCAAAAGTCGGTTTTGATGGTAGGAGCCGTTTTAATGACTATAAACTATAAATAAAACAATAAAACTATTGTTTTTGTTTTTAATGTTTTTTTGTTAATGTCTCTGACACTACACCTATTGTCATTATACTGATAGAATCACTTCGATAATTGTCACTAAATTTGGTCTTCACTTCTTTCACCATCATTCAAGACAAAAACCAAAAAGCAAGATTAAAAATAGAAATTTATTTTTATTACATTCTGATAAGATCTCCTGGAGCTGATTGTTTTATCACTTGACTTCTTTTCCCCCCCCCCTTAAATCTTCTGAGACATCTTTACTCAGTAACTCATTTACATTCTTTTTCAATGCTCATTCACTATTTCTTATACTCATGCAAAGCGTGAAGCAAAGCATTGCATCATCTTTAAAATTAATCATTCATATAGCCTATTATTTAAACTTGATTTATATCTTGGGATAGCACGTCATCATACAAAGACAAGCAAGTTGTGGTGAAGGAGAGAAATAGTGAATGAATGAGCAAGTGAAATAAAAATCTGATGTTGAATGAAACTCAGATACTCCATATTATTACTTAATAATCTATTCAACTATTTTCACATTGTAAACCATACTATCTTCACATAACACAGGTTTTTTTCTGAAAATTTTCTAGATTTTTCTTAACATCTGTAAATTTCTTTAACCACTCCTTCACTCTTCACCCACTCATTCTTATTTGTGCGACTTCATATAAAACCTGGTCCTAACAAATACGCCAAAAGTGCTGATGACACGTGCCTCATTATTATGCAAATCAATTCGTAAATATTCATAAATCTCTCGATCGATTCGCGAGCTCCTGACTGTTTGAAAAGCATGCGACGTTGCATAAACATAAAGCAAAAGATCACAATGAGACAAAAAACCGAATGAGTCACTTATCAACTGTTGTATATTTACTTATTTTATCATTTGTTAATTAGGTTTCGTTTTTTTTTGTTTCTATATTATTCATTCACAAGTCATTTATGAAAACTCAACTTGAGGTAGAGTAAAGGAAAAATCAGGTTATGCTTACAAAAAGCATCAATTGAAAGGCTAGCTCCGAAGAATAAAAAAAAACGTGCATACACAACATTCCATCATAAGTGAATGATAATGAATTAGCAGTAGTAGCAGTAAAATATACGAAATGTTAATGTGTTTTATTGTTATTTATGTGTAAACAATGAATTATTATAAAACTTTAACAAGCTTCTATAAAAAAAACAGTTTTTAACAAAAACACACACACACACACACACACATATACATATATATATATATCACGTGTAATAGTGTTTGAAATTGAACTCCTCCGAAACGGCTAAACCGATTTTTATTAAATTTTTTGTGTACATTTGGTATGTCTGAGGATAGGTCCTAGGCTATTTAGAATATTTTTTAAAATTATTTTAAAAAGTTATTTTGGAAAAAATAATGAGGTGTAATTATGTTCTTTTTATAGGAAAATGCAACAGAAATATATATATATATATATATATATATATATATATATATATATATATATATATATATATATATATATATATATATATATATATATATATATATATATATATATATATATATATTTATTTATATCTACGGTCTATAATTTTTTATCAAGGCTGATACACCTCAGAAGATTTTATAAACTAAGAAAGACATAAAAAATAGAGTTGAGCGATTACATAACTTCAATCAACCAGTCTTAATTACAGTTACTAAGACTTAGACAGAAGTTTTTTATTAAGTGTGTATTTCTTCTAATAAATTTTGGACCATTTCTAAAGAACCTTAGTATAGTTATCGATAATATAACAACTGGTGTCAGAAGCGAGATAAATAAAAATGGTTCATCACAATTTATTGAAAAAATTCTCCCTGCTTGAGTTGAGGCGGGAACTAAAAAACGAGAACTCAATGACAGAGGAAAAAAGTCTGAACTCGTGGATCGCCTCCGAATGACATTGGAAAGCCAAGGTCTGGACGCAGACGAATTCGAATTTGTTATGGATGAGGAATTAACAAATTTTCTGAACAAGATGACGGAAGAAAACAGAGCAGCACAGGAGGAGAACAGAGCAGCACAGGAGGAAAACAGAGCAGCACAGGAGAAAAACAAAGCAGCGCAAAAAAACCAAAGCCGTTATGGAAGGAATAAAAGAATTAATTCTCGAAGGTCAGCTTAGATTAACAGATGTGGAGAAAAGAGTTAATAACCTGGAAAAATTGGTAGAAGAGAATACCAAGGAAATTGAGAAGAGAATCGAGAGCAACCTGGAGATAAAATTGAACAAGGACAGACTGGTTGCCAAGCCCAAGAAAAAATTCATTCTGTTGAGCATGCCAAGACCCCGGCTTTTGATGGCACTGTGTCATGGTCCGTCTAAAAAGCTCAATTTGAAATTGCTGCCAGGAAAAATAACTGGTTAACCAGCCAGCAGAAGGCTGAAAATCTGGCATTTTCTTTGAGGGGAGAAGCTTTACAGCTTCTCGAACTTATTGCAGATAGAGATGATTACGATGCAATCGTGAAGGTTTTTGAGAGCAGATTCGGTAATCAACACGCGCCAGATATTTTTCGAGTTCAACTCAAGAGTCGACGTCAGAAACTTGAAGAAAGCTTGCAACAGCTGGAAGCGGATATAGAACGACTCGCCAATCTGGGATATCCCTTGTGCCCTCGAAATGTCCTCAATACAATTATTGCGGATGGATTCATAGTGGCCTTGAAGAACTCCGAAACCCAAAAAACTTTTAGGGTCGCCCGAGTAGCTGGTCCCTGTGAGGCTTTGGCATTTGCCTTGAATTATGAAGCCTCTGAAGAATTATCTGATAGGTCTCATCGGGTAAGAAAGGTGGAAATCAAGAAGATGACCTGGATGATCGAGTCCGAAAAATTATGGATGAAAGGCCTAGCTGGAAAAAGAATAACAACTCACCGCGTTGCTGGAATTGCGATGGGTTGGGACATCTACAGAGAGACTGTAGATTCCAGATGTTTAGACACGGGCAACGAAAGCAAGGGGACTCCAAAAAGCACGATGATGTCAGACAAGCAAAACCCATAGTGGCCCATTCCAGCAAACAAAATCCAGACTCTGTTACAATAAACGATATTTTACCTTATAAAGTGGTACCAATTTCTATTTTGAAGAAAGGGACAAGTATATTTGTAGAGGGCAGACTGGGAATAAGAAACTGTAAACTTATCATTGATACTGGAGTTTCTTGTTCAATTATAAGGACTTGTTTAGCAAAAGGAGAAGTTTTGCAAAGTGGAAATGACATTCGTCTCAAGACTGCAACTGGGGAGCTTGTCCCAGTAGTTGGTAAAATTCAAACTAAAATTAGGCTGGGAAATAGAACCTTTCAGCATCAGTTTTTGGTTGCCGACTTAGAAGAAGAGTGTCTACTTGGGCTTGACTTTATGAAAGCACATGGTTTTGCATTGGACTTAAAAATGGGAACATTTAAACAGGGGGATTTGGAAATACCTGTTTATTATAAAGGCGAAATAATTTCGGTGAAACGAGTATTGGTAACTAAGGGCATCTTTGTACCTGCTCAGTCGGAATCTTTGGTTTGGGCAAGAATAGAAAATGATAAGAACTCAAGAGTTGGTGGGTTCATCGAGCCCCTGAACGGAGTTGATAAACATGGACTATTAATCGGAAATCGAGTATTGGTAACAAAGGGCATCGTTGTACCTGCTCAGTCGGAATCTTTGATTTGGGCAAGAATAGAAAACGATAAGAACTCAAAAGTTGATGGGTCCATCGAGCCCCTGAACAAAGTTTAAAAACATGGATTATTAATCGGAAAAACACTGGTACGAACGAAGTCAGGAAGCTACGTGCCAGTCAGAGCTATGAATGTGACAGAATGCGACAAGCGACTAACAAAAGGAGACGAAATTGCGGTTTGCAGCCCAGTCGACCACACGGTGATTAGTAGAAATAATAATAAAAAAAGAATGGAGTACTCGCAAATTCAGGCACTGTTTGAAGCCGCTAAAACTTCACTAAAAGCAATGGACTATGTCAAAGCGGAAAAGTTGATTGAAAAGTATTGTGATATAATAGCTATTGACGAAGAAGACAATGAAAAAACAAAGATCGTTGAACACCGAATTCGAACTGGTAATACAGAGCCCATTCGTCAACTGCCACGAAGGCTTCCACTGGCAAAGCGAGAGGAAGCTAGAAAGATGCTGGAAAATATGAAGAAACAAGGATTTATTGAACCATCCAATAGTCCATGGAGTAAACCGGTAGTACTTGTTAAGAAGAAGGATAATTCGCTACGTTTTTGTGTCGACTACAGAATGTTAAACGAGGTCACACAAAAAGATAGTTACCTTCTGCCCAGAATCGATGACATCATCGATACACTTGCGGGATCTCGAATGTTTTCTACTTTAGATGTTAAGAGCGGATATTAGCAGGTGGGAATACATCCCCAGTGCTTAGTCAAATTGTTGACGGCAATGAAAAGGTTATAGCTTATTATAGCAGAACTTTGTCGAAACCGCAGCGCAATTATTGCGTCACCAGACGTGAGTTGTTATCAATCGTTGATTCTATTAAGCACTTTCACAAGTATTTATATGGTCAAAAGTTTTTGTTGAGAACGGATCCCGCTGCTTTGAAATGGCTTTTAAATTTAAAAAATCCAGAAGAACAAGTGGCTAGGTGGATCGAACGTTTACAATCATACGAGTTTGAAATTCAGCATCGGAAGGGTGAACAGCACACAAATGCTGACGCACTGTCACGACGACCTT